>OU015496.1:12298877-12806377 GCA_907164885.2 Dolomedes plantarius
TGACATCTACAGCCGCTGATCAACTCAAAAGTTGGCCAAACACCTAGTGACTATACCTACAGCTCCTTTACGATGACGACTTGGACTTGAACAATGAACATTCTCTCATGATCCTGAACTATTGTTAGTGACTTTCTTTTTTTTTCTTTTCTTTTCTCTTTGTTTTGTGTAATGTTTCAATGACGGCAAAGACTATGGCACCTATGACGAACAATTGCTATACAACGACGACGATGTAGCTTTAAGACGACCATGCCATGTTTTTGTTTTGTTTGCTTTCTCCCCTTTCTTTTTTTTTTTTTAGGTTTGGTTCCTTTGATTTTCTTCGGCGACAGGAAGACCTATAGAGCCAGGATGCCCGAGTGTAATATACAGAGCTGTGGCAACAGCATCCACTACACCCATGACGATTCACAAGCGTTCCCGCCGGACAGAGAGCTTCGGTGTGGTACGGGGAACGCATAACGAGGCAGAGGAAAAGACGCCGGGAAAAAGAGAGGTTAATAATAACGTGGTGGCAGACGGCCACCGCCAAGACGTAAAATTGTCTATAGTTTTTGTTTAACTGTTTTTGTTTTTTTTGTCCTGTGACCTGTCAACAAATAAATTGATGTTAGTGTGAACAGCTGTATTAATTTAGAACAACAGACACCAATTTACATATATATATATACAGGTAGCCCTCCTACAGTACGGCACCTTACAACACGGTTTCGCTCTAACACGATAAAAAAAATGCGAAAACCTTTGTACAACACTGTACTTCTATAGCACTACATAACATGATTTTTGTTTAACACATTTAAAAACTAAATTACACTGCTGGCCACCCAAATTGCAACACCAAGAAAGACAAGAGATATCACAACAAAATTTATTTTGTATATAACATGTTGACCAAGTATCAAATGATTAAATTTATAGACTTCTGTGAAGTGTGGTTCCTGCCAAAATCAGTAGCCAGAGTAGCCGCCATTGTTGGAGATCACAGCTTCCACATGCCCCGGCATTGATTCAAAGAGACTTTGGATGAGTTCTTGGGGTACAACAGACAAAGCAGCTTCCACACGTTGCCAAAGTTGATCTGCTGTGGCAGCTGGGGATGGAATCTGGGTCAATCGTAGAGCAACCATAGACCACATGTTTTCTATCGGCGAAAGATCCGGAGAGCGAGGCGGCCAGGGAAGCAATTCAATCTGGCGATTGACGAAGAACCGTTGGACAATGCGTGCCACGTGTGGTCGTGCATTATCCTGTTGAAATATGGCTGTGGGCAAGCCCTGAAGGTAAGGAAGGACAACTGGCTCCAGCACCTCGGAGATGTAGCGCTGTCTGTTTAAAGTACCGGCAATGCGTACTAGAGGTGTGCGAGAGTGATATCCAATACCGCCCCATACCATAATACCCAGTGCAGGACCAGTGTGGCGGAGCATAACGCAGCTGTTCAGCATCCTCTCTTCACGGTGTCTCCAGACTCGAATGCGACCATCGTGGTGTTGCAGACAGAAGCGTGACTCGTCAGTAACGACAATTTCATTCCATTCTGCCGTCCACATCCTTCTGACATCGCACCATTGGCGGCGGAGACGTCTGTGGTTCTGCGTCAAGGGTAGACAAAGCAATGGACGTCTTGCGGACAGACCACTCTGCTGTAAACGGCGTCGAATGGTACGCGCAGACACTGGATGATGCGTTACAGACTGCATGTGCTGTGCTATGGTTCGTGATGTGACTGAGCGATCCGTCACTGCCATGCGCACAATTTGCCTGTCATCACGTGAAGTCGTGCGCTGAGGTGGATGCGATCGAACACGCCGGTCCGTCGTACCCTCTTCCATCCAACGATCACATATCCGCATTACAGTTGTTTGGTTTCTTCCAACACGACTACCGAATTCCCTGAAAGATAATCCACAATCTCGGTAGGCCACTATCCTTCCTCTGTCGAACTCGGATACTTGATCAAAAGATGATCGCTGTTTTCGACGAGGCATAATTGATCGTTTTTTGAAAAAACCACAAGAAAAACACAATTGCCGAACTTGAAATCGTCAAAATCTCTAAGCCTTAAATAGCGCTTTCAAGTGGCGCCACATGCGCGCGTGATGTGCGTCTGCGCTGAAATTCTAATCATTTGCATATCTCACCTCCGCTAATGCATGTTGTAAATTTCATGTTATTTGCATCTTTCCTTCAGGGTGTTGCATTTACAGTGGCCAGCAGTGTACCTTAGAATAATGACGGGAAGGAATAATGAACTATAGTGGCTTTACATGAAAATGTATAAACAAATTATAATTTATTCATTTATAACTCTATAAAATTACAAGAAGGCCTAAGCTTAGCTGAAAATCTTGAATCATTTTTCCTGAATGCAGACCCTTCCTCTGAAAGAAGCCAAAAATTCAAAAGGGAACTGCGAAATTGTTTATCTCTATAACGTGAATCTACAATGAACTTCTAAGAACCAACAAATAAACCAAAATTACGGATTTTTTAAAGAGGATAGAAGGTGCAAAAAAATCTAAATGAAGAAAAAGGTTCTGAAAGTGAAGGTGATATCGTTCAATCGAAAAAACGTTCTCGTTTGTTTGTACTGAGCAGTGATGAGGAAGAAATTTATTAAATGAAAGTCGCATTAAATGAAAATAATATTTTTCTTTCTTTTCATTTTGTGTTATACATACATTTATATTTTTAATAAAAATTAAGTTGCTTATATGCAATTTTTAAAAAATGTTTGTTTTTAATAAGTTTTCAGAACGTAACCCTCCTTTTTTTAACTGTTTCTGGGTCTCATACAACACGATTTCACACAACACGGCATTTTCTAGGAACCAATCTACTGTCTTATAGGAGGGTTACCTGTACATATAAATGTATACGATATATATATATATATATATATATATATATATATATATATATATATATATATATATATATATATATATATATATATATATATATATATATATAATTATATAAATATATATATATATATATATATATATATATATATATATATATATATATATATATATATATATATATATATGTATATATTTGCAATAGATATTACAACACGTAACATTTTCAGTTAATTGAATTCTCAATTGGCTTTGAAAAAATTACAAAAAAGGTCAAACAAATATTGAGCGATTATCTAAAATAAATCTGAACTGCGGCTCCTTCATTTACCAACGTTTAACGTAGAAAGCTAAAGAGATTCCTTTTTTTCCTTGAAGTGGCAAGGTTCTTCTATTTCGTATCTGACAGAGCACTTACTAGTACAAGATTGTCATTTAAATAATGAGAAATGAGATATGATCCAATGCTGCAAACTTCTAAATGTTACATAATTGCAATCCATCCACGTCTTAAAATAACGCGTCAAAACTACGTTGATCAGATTTCATTCCTGAGAAAGTGCTTGTAGAAGATCAACTTCCGCGGGGAAAACTTTTCTCACATCGTAATTGCAATAATATCAATAAATTTATCGAAATAACGTCTAATCTATAACTACAGAGGCTGTTCGCACATTTTTTAGACGATTTTGGTAAGCGGTAATAAAAAATAGTTTGCTGCAAAAGAAATAATTGCAATTGTACTATGTTTTTAAAAGTCAAAATTATCGTCTGCGGCTTGAAAGTTTTGTTTTTATTCAAAATGGCGTTTTTAACAAAGCAGTGGTTCGAAGGCTACATTTATGCTCTTTCCGAAGAAAAATATGCATACTCCGCTATCCAAAAACGATGTGAGAGTCATGGTTTTGTGATATATAAAGCGTCGATAGGTAATATCGTCAACAAGAAAGGGAAAAAACGTCAAATTGGAGCCTCAAGTGGGAAAAAAATTCCAAACAAGTATCCAAGGAAAAAACAGACATCTTCGACTATTGCAAAAGTACGTTGTTTAATGTTAAAAGAAAATCCCCTAGTCAAAGGACAGTTGCAAAATCATTAAAATGCTCGGTGTCCACTGTAAACAAAATGATAAACGTTGATTTAAATCTTAAGAAAGCGAAAAAAACGCAATATGCATCGTCTTCTTCCAAATCATATCACTGAACGCAGGACACGCTGCAGAATTCTATATGAGAAACACTTATCCAAAGAAAAATGGAAAACAATTGTCACAATAGATGAATCATGGGTGTATTTAAATGATTTCAACAAAAAAAGAGCCATTTATTATCATAAAAGGGGAGAAAAAATTTAAGTACATGGTTCAAAGAATCGAAAGAAAGTTTTTCTAAGGGATTCATGATTGTTGCTGGTTTTTCTTATAATGGCAAGTTAAAAATAAAGAGAGTGGAAAAAAATGTCAAGATTAACTCCAAATACTATCAGGAACATATTTTATCGCCAATTTTTCTGAATGAAATACCATCGCTTTACCCACAGTGCCATCAATCTGTGAGACTCCATCAGGACAAAGCTAGCAGTCACACATCAAAATCCACTGTAAATTTCCTAAAAGAAATGGAACAAAAAACTGGTATCAAGGCCATACCCTTCACTGATATCCCTACTAAATCTCCCGATGTATCACCTATGGATTTTTGTGCTTTCGGACTTTTAAAATCTGCATTATCCAAACGTCGTCCCAAAACCCTTACAGGACTCTGGAAAGCTGTTCAGGAGGAATGGGATAGAATACCTCTTCTGACACTTCAAAAGGCATTATTATCCTGGAAATTGCGATGTCGAAAGATAGTTCAGAATAAGGGATGTCAAATAGAACATTTAAAACACAAGAATTTTATGTAATTTAGTTTTGTGAATACAATATACATCGTCTAAAAAATGTGTGAACAGCCTCTGTATTGATTAAGGTGGATATCCAGTTTTATGCGAAAAGGGAAGATGCTATTTAAAAAATAAACTATTTGACTCTATCAGAAGTCTACGTAGTATGCAATAAGATTGACTGTCAATGTACCTTTTTTCCTTACCAGTAGAAGGGGTCGTCTTTGTTCAACAAGTCAAAATGGAAGAACTACAATCAAGAAAACCTCCAAAATAAACCAACGTTACATCAGACAATAAATATAGATGGAACTTCCTTTACGATAGTTGCCGAGTTTTGTAGTCATATTCATATATTCTATGTCTCTTGACATTCGTGGTGTGCACCCACAAAAAAAAAGAAGAAAACATCTTCCGTCCACTTCCTATCTGTTCCTCAGTATTGAAAAGCACTTTCTTATTAAGTGGATATGCAAGCTTTTCCGTCCAAATGAATGGCGATCTGTACGATTCTATGGAGATACTACATATCAGCTTGTGTGTAGACATCTTGCTTTATAGAATTTATAACGAATGGCAGCCATGTTCGGGAACTGAAATGCAGGTCCTCTCAACAACCCCTCTGCCAACTTGTAGGAGAGCTGCGAGAAGGTGTCATTAGCGCCTTTTACACGTACGCTCTTGGAGTGCTTGGAGCGTACGGGATTGCGCGCGGGAAAACTTGCAGTACGCCCCAAAGCAGCTTTCCCTTCCTCTCCGACACCTTCACACGTGCACTCAATCGCGCGGGATCGTGACTTCACGCTGGAAAGAGCGTACGTGTAAAGGGCGCTATTTTCTCAGCGATATTCCTCCTTTCTTTTTGAGGGGCCATGTGCAAGAAATCTGCATGGCCTACATCGAACCCATGTGGCCTGCTTTGTCTCGATCCGGGACCGGCTACCCTTATTGTAACACAGGTCCGGGCCGCTGAAGCCATCGTCGGTTTTATGATCTGCCCAAATGCACAAGTTCAAGATTTAAAAGAAAAATCATGCAGGCCCTGATTTTCCATTAGGCCCGGTAGGCCCAGGCCTAAGGGCCCCCGAATGTTGGGCCACCCCCCCAAAAAAAGAATTTATTTTAAAAGAAAAGAAAGAAAAAATTCCCAATTCAAATTTTTTTTTTAAATTTTACCTTTTTTAATAGCAATTTTTTTATATATCCTTTCAAATTTGATTCATCATATGTATAGTTATATGTATAGTTCATCATATGTATGTTATAGTGTATATAAGGGATTAATAAGTTTTTCTGGTTTCATTGTATTGGTGTTTTAATGATGAATTTAATATGTTGTGTTGCTTTAAAATTTGTTCTGGTTTTTTTTTCTGGTATTTTTTTTCTGGTTCCATTGTATTGGTGTTTTAATGATGAATTTAATATGTTGTGTTGTTTCAAATTTGGTTCATCTTATGTATAGTTATATGTATAGTTCATCATATGTATGTTATAGTGTATATAAGGGATTAATAAGTTTTTCTGGTTTCATTGTATTGGTGTTTTAATGATCAGTTTAATATGTTGTTTTGCTTTAAAATTTGTTCTGGGTATTTTTCTGGTCTTTTTTTCTGGTTCCATTGTATTGGTGTTTTAATGATGAATTTAATGTATTGTGTTGTTTCAAATTTGATTCATCATATGTATAGTTATATGTATAGTTCATCATATGTATGTTATAGTGTACATAAGGGATTAATAAGTTTTTCTGGTTTCATTGTATTGGTGTTTTAATGATCAGTTTAATATGTTGTTTTGCTTTAAAATTTGTTCTGGGTATTTTTCTGGTCTTTTTTTCTGGTTCCATTGTATTGGTGTTTTAATGATGAATTTAATGTATTGTGTTGTTTCAAATTTGATTCATCATATGTATAGTTATATGTATAGTTCATCATATGTATGTTATAGTGTACATAAGGGATTAATGTTTTTCTGGTTTCATTGTATTGGTGTTTTAATGATCAGTTTAATATGTTGTTTTGCTTTAAAATTTGGTTCATCATATGTATAGTTATATGTATAGTTCATCATATGTATGTTATAGTGTATATAAAGGATTAATAAGATTTTCTGGTTTCATTGTATTGGTATTTTAATGATGAATTTAATATGTTATATTGTTTTTTGTTATTTGCTAATGTTCTAGGCTTCTATGCTTCAAATAACCAATTCTTGGTAAAATGGTACTTTCACAATGATTCATGATTAATTTTTTATGTGTGTCAATTTTGGAAATTTTACGCCCACATCAGTGTTACGGGGGCCCCCATCCCGAGTTGTGCCTATAGTGCAGAATTTTCTAAATCGGGCCCTGAAATCATGAGTCGATCGACAGAGATGTTTGCAAAGTAGAATTTTAATAATAATAACAAAAGTACTTTTTGATGTTTTGAAATTCAGAACGGACTACGATTTTCTGAATATAAAAGGCTAGTTTGAATACCTTCCCATTTGCATTCAGGTTGGGGGTGGGGGAGGGGGTCGAAAGTCCTCTTCATTTCAATCACAACACTTCTTGGTTTTATTTCGTTACCGTGGATTTATTTGAAATTCAGTGTTATATTCACTACTTATTTCTGTAATTATGCTTAAATACTTTTAGTAAAATAACATTGCGAAATGATCATTAATATGTCCTGCACACTCTGGCTTAGTGAGAGGGGGGACAAGGGGGTCTATTATGCCCCGGGCGCCACTCGCAGAGGGGCGCCAAATGGTCCCCAAGACCATTGGACCATTTGGTCCCCAAGATCATGGGGGGCGCCAAAAAAGTGTCATGCCCCGGGTGCCAGTTATGCTCGCTACGCCACTGTGCACACTCTAAATAAACTAGATGTTACCCCCCCCCCCTCATTAGGTTTTTGATGGTCTTTTGCAGCTTTGTCTTACCATTTCCATGGTATGTAATTAATCCTTTCATTTCCCTTTAGTCGTAAAGCGTTATACTTCGCTTTGAGGATAAAATTTTTAGTTTCAACAGTGAACAACAATATTGAATGCTCCGAAGGAATTCTTGTTTTATTTTCTGGAAAATTTTCTACAGTTTCTAAAATTATGTGTGTCAGTTCTTACGCTAATATATCTTTTAAAGTCAATGTCTCCCTCGTGGACCAGTTAAACTGAAAAAAAGATTCAAAGAGGAAAATGGTGTTGATATCACTTTGCAAACTTCTTAGTCGGAGTTGGATATTGTTCCACCTTGGCAGGGTTCATCTCTATTTTTATCTCTTCATTTCGACGCTGTATAGTTAACCGTTTTAATTTTATATAGAGTTAGTACGTTGCGTTTTGCTTTGAGGAAGAGACGATGGAAGTTCATCTGTCAAAGTCTTAAAAAGGCTTTCCAACGGGTAGAAGACTGTTATTCTTGCCATTTTATCTCTGGAAATTTTCTAATTTTTTTTTTTTTTTTTACACAATTTTTAACATTGAAAGGTGACTGGAAAATAATTTTTTTTTTAACTTTAGATATACACTGCAAGCCTGGTTGGACTGGCCTTGTATTCAACGATCCTCATGCGAAGTTTTCGCAAATGAATTTGTTTCGCTAACGACCTTCAGTGGCGCACCCAGGATTTTTTCTTGGGGGGGGGGGGCGAGAGGAACGGATAAAAAATGTATAATGCATGGGGGGGGGCCGAGATGAACGGATAAAAATATTTATAATGCAAAATCAATAATCATAATGCAATTTCTATTTCTTTGGGGGTCAAGGCCCCTTGGCTCCCCCCCCCCTGGGTACGCCACTGTCGACCTTTCACACCACAGATCATGAAGGTTGAAACCGTACACTGCACCGACAGATAGAAATGTCGTCACCATCGGAAGGTTTTAGGAGTTGGATCGCTTCGGTCTATTCAGTCAGTCTAGATCAGTACCTCCCGTCACCCAAGAAGGGGGTTTTAAAAAAATGGCTCTCAAAACGACCCCACGTATTGAAACATTTTTTTAAAAGTGAGAGCCAAAAAAAAATAATAATAATTAGTTTCGAATTTTCTGTTCCAATTCTAAAAATTCGTTTATTTCTTCCGCTTTCTGACGTTCGAGTACGAAAAAAATCCCTGTTCTGCTGTGACAGACATTTTATGGCTAGGAAGACGAGCTGAAAAATCTCGTTCCTTTTGTGTTTGTCATTCAGTTTATTTATCACTTTTTATTCAAGTTGTTTTAACAGATAATTTGTTTATTCAGAAAATAAAACCCATTCTAAAAGAGCTCATGGGTCCCAGATGAATTTTGGCAAGTGGTCCTTGATCCACAAAATGTTAGGAACCACTGGTCTAGATGAAAACCGGTGATCCGGAAGAAGGGGGTCTGCGAAGTCAGCAGGTATTTAAATTTTAATAATTACAAGATAAAAAGAACTCTTTATATACCATGTTTTTAAATTTTCTGTTGAATCATATAAACTTGACAATTCTATGTATTAATAAATACTTTTTTAGATTTTTTTTTGATAAATTATCCCATCAACTTGAAAGAAAATGAAGTGAATTGGAAGTTAACTTGCGTTTAACTTTTCGTTCCCGTCGCGGCCGATAGATGGCTGCACCCGTCTGCAAAACAAAATTAACTGAAAATGAATTCAAATCTGCTTAAAGATGGCTAAAAGTATTAAAATAATGCATTGCCATCGTGTTCCGAGCTATTCTAAAAGTTTCAAATGTCTAGCTAGTCGGGAAGTTAGTTAAAAATCGATTGCAAGATTTGCACTGGGCAAAACACACACACAAACAAGAAAGCGAGTTAATATAAACATGGTTAAAAAATGGGTTCCATCCTTTCAAAAAGACCGCAAATGTAACAACTTTATGAAATTGGGAACAGGAAAGAATTCCGAAAATTCTGTTCCCACTCTAAATACTCCTGCATTTCTTAATTTATTTCTTTTCGAACTTAAGCAAGCAAAAAGGCCACGAATCGATGACGTTCATAGATATTCATTCATAGTTCTCATTCATTCATAGCAATTCATTCATAGTTGTCAAATGCAGGTCTGAGTTTGAGAAACTCTGCTCCAAGTATTTCTGATCCTTTCACTTAATTGAGACGTTCGGGAGAAATTTCCTAATTGTGTTATTCTGTCTCCGGACAGCTCCTGGGCGTGGTCCGAAGGGTCAGAGCGGCGCAAGAATGATGGTCCGCAGGCAGGCAATGATAGCTTCCGTGACAAATGACTGCCCAGACACATCAGATGAACGAAAATGACCACCCTCTGCGCATAGCGCAATATTCATTCACCTCGTATGCATTTCCAATACAAAATGGAAAACAAAAACTCTCTGAAATCAGAAATTCAGCCTTCTTCCCCAGGAGCCTTTGTGTGCGTAGGTATTCTCTGAGTAAGGAAGCGGAATTTGTTTTGATCCGAAGCGCGGGAAAGAAGCCACCACCGTATATTTTGGCTTTTCTCATCTACCCATGAATAATATTATGACAATATATACTATGAACTAGCTGAAAACCCGCGCTTCGCTAAGTAGTACATTCAAATTAAATACAACGGTCAATGTATGCAATTAATGCGAATATATATATATATATATATATTTATAATAAATGCGACGATCAATGTATACAATTGATGTAATATATATATATATATATATATATATATATATATATATATATATTTATAAGAAAATCGTAAGGGATATTTATTTTTTTTGGATAATATCCAATCGTCTGCTGCATTAGAAAGAGAAAATAATATCATTTTTGTCTATTTAGTTGTTATGCACGTGACGATAAATTTATTTAAAGTACCAGAAAAAGAAATCACGTGATCGACATTTAATAAATTAAATTCTAAAAATGAATCCTTTAAAAATTCACCAAAAATCAGAAAATCAAGGTAAAGGCTCGAAAAAGATTTCATTTTGAGGGAATTTTTAGGATCTTTCTCGTGATATAAATTTTATAACACTCAATGTATTATTTAAAATGCAAACGTAAAAAAAAGTTTAAAAAACAGCTTAAAAATTTAATTTGAAAAAATCTAAGAAGAATTTTTGAAAAATCTTTCTTAGTGCACCCCTACACTATTAGAAGAATCGCCATGCAAAATTTCAGCCCTTTAGGTCCAGCGGTTTGGTCTGTGCGTTGTAGGTCAGTCAGTCAGTCAGTCAGTGAATGAATGAGTCAGTTACGGAACTGTTTTATATATATAGACAATATATATAAGGGGGGATAACTGCGGTTAAAATCAATTACTTTTTTCGGATGACCTCAAGGCCCGATTTAGAAAATTCTTGACTGTAGGCACAACTCGGGATGCCCCCCCCCCCGTAACACTGATGTGGGCGTAAAGTTTCCAAAATTGACACACAAAAAAAATAATAATAATCATGAATCATTGTGAAAGTACCATTTTACCAAGAATTGGCTATTCGAAGCGTAGAAGCCTAGAACATTATCAAATAACAAAAAGCAATACAACAGATTAACTTCATCATTAAAACACCAATACAATGCAACCAGAAAACCTTATTAATACCTTATATACACTATAACATACATATGATGAACTATACATATAACTATACATATGACAAACCTATCGATCAAATTTGTAAGGATATATAAAAAAAATTGCTATTAAAAAAGGTAAAATAAAAAAATTGAATTGGGAATTTTTTCTTTTAAAATAAAAATTTTGGGGTGCCCCTCCCCCAGCATTCGGGGGCCTCTAGGCCCGGGCCTACTGAGCCTAATGGAAAATCAGGGCCTGGATGACCCTGTAATATCCATTGTTTTTCAGCTTCTTTTCGTCGCTTAAAATTGGACGAGCCAGACCGGAGTGACCTGTTCTTTTTTAAAGATATGTAATGCACTGTTATCGTATTCATCTGTACCCGTTATGAAACTTGACTATTTTCCACCAAGGCCTCGAAACTTTTGAATCTGAAGAGGGATTCTACAACTGACCTCGAGCAATAAAGGGAAAGGGTCTTGAATGTTTACCAGAGAAAAGTTTTCGACCCCGCCCATCACTTGACCAGCCCCCAGAAGAAAAACACTCAAGCACAAACCTAAGAAAGCGAGGGTTGTTCACCACGAATGGTTCCGTATTAACAGGGTTAAACACAATTGAAAGTAGAAGTCAGTTTTAAATAAAAGTTAAAAAAACGTACGAAAATGAACTGAGAGCTAATCAATCTTTAAGAAACTAGCTTAATAATTGCAAGATAAAAGAACTTTTTATATGCCATGCTTTTAAATTTCCTGTTGAATCATATAAACTTGACAATTCTATGTATAAATAAATACTTTTTTAAAATTTTTTGATGCATTATCCGATTGCCTTGAAATAAAATGAAGTTAATTGGAAGTTAACTTGCATTTAACTTTTTGTTACCGCCCCGGCCGATAGATGGCTGCACCATTCTACAAAACAAAATTAACTGAAAATGAATTCAATCCTGCTTAAAGATGGCTAAAATTAATTAAAAAAATGCATTGTCATCGTATTCTGAGCTATTCTAAAAGTTCGAAATGTCTAGCTAGTCGGGAAGTTAGTTAAAAAGCGATTGCAAGATTTGTACGGGACAAACACACACACACAAACAAACAAGAAAGCAAGTTAATAAAAACATGGTAAAAATAATTGAGAATCGGCAATTTATGATAAATTTGGAGGTAATATTACTGCAGTTGAAGTGTGCATAACAAAAAATTCGCTATGATGATCATACCATGCAAAGTTCCGCTGAAGTCCACATAGTTTATTCATTCCTACTTGGCCGAATGGACGTGTGTTCGAATCCTTCTTAATGTCCGGAATCGGTTTTAAGCCGCAGTTTAGATCCCTTGTCGCTCTCAACCCACCGACTTCAATCAATCACTGGTTCAGCAGTTTTGAATCTTCTTGGGATCGATCAATCTATTCGAAATTACTTCTGTATTAGGTGGTATTCATTCTTTTAAAATGTTCAGTAATCGCGCTCACAGACAAAGATTCTTCAAGTTAGAGCCTTACTCAATACAAGGAAATATTTAGTACTTAATATAGACATTTCAGGAATAGGCCGTTATCCGTGGATAAAAACACAGGGTAGGCAATGGCTCTCGGTTCAAAGTACAGTGATTTCCGCTTATAAGAATCACATTTGTTATTACTGTTTTTGATTCTTATGAGCGGTTGATTCTTATAGCCGAAATTTAGGTTTTTGGACAGGCACACACACACCTATATATACATATATTAGATAATTTACAATAAAATACTCTTTAATTTACGTTAATTATCTTTTATTAAAATTATTTTTATAATTTTAAAAATACAACTTAATTTCTAGACCTATAAGTAGATACACATGATTATAGAAAGAGAAGAAAAAAATCCAATATTTGTTACAACATACCTGCTTAACAGTTTAGTATTTCAACTACAGGAAGGGTGCAAGAAAAAGTTTTCTATGGTAGTTTGACGTAATGAAGTTTTCAGGAGGCTGTTTATACCTCTTTCAATACCAATAGGCTAAGACCAAGATTCACCTTCTAGCTTACGTTTCACGGTTTGATAACGTGCTGAATCTAATAATGTCATGTTTTCCTAAGTGATAGTGGACACTTCCCCGAAGATTTATGTGTTTCAGGGTCCAGGAAGCCGCAACCAGGATGTGGGAGGTGGGAAAAAAGAGTCTCTGTCTTTGTTTGTCAGTGGAGAAAAGTGAAATCGGATCCGCACGGGTAGGATGCCCCTGGGTCAAGCTAATAGGACAGTGTTTAGCTAAAGCGTTTAATGGGAAACTATTATGTCTAACTATGCATTTTACGACTGTATTCCATCCCATCTTACCACTCTTTCTTTTAAAAAGAATAAAGAAAGAACTTCGTGCCTTTTGAGGGTTTATGTGGCTTTTTTTGGAAAAATGAAAGGAAAGCGAAGAGTGTAAACTGATTCTTAAAACCGGTGGATTGATTCTTTAAAGCGAAAATTTTAACATGGAAATAATGCATTTGTTTTTGTTTTTGCGATATTGATTCTTATAAACGGTTGATTCTTATAACCACTGATCACTTCAAGCGGTGGTTACTGTTTGCGTTCATTATCTCGCCGAACAAGTGTCAGCTTAAAATCAGCCCCAACCGAAGTCTGACACGAGAGAATCCGATGTTTCATTCTGACTAGCATATCCTTCGACATCATCAGAATCTATAAGGTCTGACATTTTGATGATTTGGTTAATGTTTTCAGTGTCTGGAGAACTTTTATGAATATCACTCGCGTGAAACTCGCGGAGAGCGCCAAGCAGCTTCTTAAAATTCACAAGAAATAATGTCAAATTTCGATTCAATTTAATATAGCTCTTAATCAGGCCGGGGGAGTATTAAATGTATGTGGTTCTTCCTTTCTTTTTATATCTCTAACGGTCCAGGCACAATATAAAGTACGAGGGATAACTCTAGAATAACTCCTTTATACTCTACGTAGAGGCAGACTAACATATACAGACTTGGGGCTTCCAAAATAATACACAACAGTACCGTAACCCGCGGTACTAAGAAACTAAAGGTCGCAATGAATCCCTCAGGCAGAGTAGGCATTTACTAACAATACACGTACACCTCGGCTCTGAGCTAATTCTCGAAGTCGTGCAGCCACCTCGGCTAAATACCAATACACGCTCTATCAGTTAAACACCGCTATCACCTTCCATCAAGCTTGCCTCGCTCTCTCCCGTATCGCTACTAAAGTCTTGGGCTTTTGCCAACTCAGCGTGTGCCCTTTAAATAGATCAAACATCTGCGCCGAACTCACTTTGGCATGTACAGCGCTGCTACCCGAAATTTGCATCTGAGCAACACGCGAACCCTACAAATGTGTTTGACATTTGTGAGTTGTGCACCGACCCAATATCACCTCATGACTTAGGAAGAAATGTATCAATGAATTCACAAAGTTTTTACCTTTTCAGTGTATTTTTTAGAAAGCTGCGTATTCCCTTTCAGTTTCATCGACAAACAGAAATAATGACTGAACTTTAGACACAACTTGTTTTTAACCTTTTACTTTTAACCTAGTACTGTACAAGCATTGCGTTGCGTTCATTTGTCCACTCGGGCTATGTTTGTGTTTTTGATACAGTAAACTTTAATGTTACAGTCCATAATTTTGCTTTTTCGGGATATTAAAAAGGGTCAACTGTATCAAGAGACATTCGTGGGTTTCTCCATTTGCATTACTAACCCTCGCCAGTAGGGCTGGTTGTATTTTCAATACATTATCTTTTAATTCGTTACTTTGTTTCTATCTACTTACTTTCATCAGATTCAGTATTTCTTGCACTATGTTAATTTTGGAACTAATAAAATTTTGGTTCGAAAAAAATTCATCTTCAAGAACCTTTTCTAGACACACTCAAAGCAACCCTTCTCAATAACTTTCCGTTATTTTTAGGATAGGAAGTTACATTATTTTGCTCTGAAAATATTTGATTTGAGTCCACGGTGTGTAAAGCTTGAATCACTGAAAGGTTAATGTGTCTCACAACTTAGAGAAAGTATGAAAGGCAGATTGCAAATTCACTTGAAACACATTTAATATATATATATATATATATATATATATATATATATATATACAGCTCAGATTCCAAATATTAGAATAATTGAGAAAAAGCAATAAGAAAGAAATTATTTTCCATTTATTTATTTTTGATACTAAGTAAATGCAATTAAATTTCTTATAAATTAAATCTGGAATGTTTAGATAAGATTTTAACATTTACAAAATATAAAATACAATTAATTAGGTATACAACAGCTTTCTGAAACACATCAAAATATTAGAATAAAATTTAGATTGGTTCAAAATAATAGAATATTTTATTTTACGCAAAAATATTACCTTATGAATATGAAGTAAATGGTAGTTAATATTTTGTAGCATCCCCTTTAGCTTTAATAACAGCGTACAATCGATCTTGCATATACAAGGTGTTTACAAACATTTCTATCAATATTAGCCCAAATAGACTTTATACGTGCCACTAACTCAGTTTTACTTGAAGGAGGATTTTCTTGGAGTTTTTTCTTCATTATACCCCATAAGTTTTCGATGGGATTAATGTCTGGTGAGTTTGGTGGCCAAGGATGTATCTTAATTTTACGTTGGCGGAATTCTTAGTTGACACTGAAACCAATTCTTAGTTGACACCGAGGTATGCGGTGACGCTAAATCTTGTTGAAAGATGAAATAATCTTCAAATAAATATTCTGATGATGGAATCATGAAATATTCCAAAATTTCTTGATATATCTGAGAGTTAACCTTTTCGTAGACGATGCATAACTTTCCAGGTCCTTCTGCGCTCATACAACCCCAAACCATGACACTAGCAGCAAATTTTACCGAACGTTTAAGGCATTCTTTATCAAATGCTTCTTGCTTCATTCTCCAAACTCTAATACCTTGATTACCATATGAAACACAAAACATACTTTCATCACTAAATAATATTTTTTTCCAATCTTCTTCGCTCCATAAACGTCTTTACACCAATTCAATCTTAACGCTTTTGTTTTACAGTCTTGAGAGGTTTTTTTTTCGGTACACGAGATTCAAACTTAAATTTATGGAGACGTCTTAATGTTGTCGATTTAGAAACTTCAACTCCTACTTCTTTCCATTTTCGGTGCAAGAATCGCCCACTTTTAAAAAGGGTTTTTCTTAACTATACGCTTCAGTTTCCTGTCATCTCTAGCAGATGTTTTTGGTTTTCGGCCGCCATTTCGGCAATTATTTTAAATTTTCCATTTTTTGAATATTGTGTTAGTATTTCACTAATGCCGGATTGCGAACAATGTAAAAAATTCGCTATATAACACTGATTTTTACCGTGCCGATACAAATCAACCATACGAAGTTTAATAGATTCAGGAATATCACTCACACGACCCATTTTAAGACGAAAAATCAAACAAACTGCAAAAAGAATACTGATTTTAAATAAAATAGTCTGAATTTAATCAATGATTCCACCAGTTATGAATCAGTGATAATTGAAGGAGAATTAATGGGAAATATTCTAATATTTTGAACCACTTGAATAAATATTCTAATATTTTGACTTTTCAAAATAATTTTTTTTCAATTAATCTTTTCAAAAATGATATTAATTTTAAGATAATAAATAAGTTTAATTAACAACAAGTTCTTAATAAAAACATCGTTTGCATATTTGCATTAAAAGACATTAAATTACCAAACGATATTTTCAATTTGTAAAAAAATGTAATTATTCTAATATTTTGAATATGAGCTGTATATATATATATATATATATATATATATATATATATATATATATATATATATATATATATATATATATATACAAATATATATACAGAGGCTGTTCGCACATTTTTTAGACAATTTTGGTAAGCGGTAATAAAAAATCGTTTGCTGCAAAAGAAATAATTGCAATTGTACTATGTTTTTAAAAGTCAAAATTATCGTCTGCGGCTTGAAAGTTCTGATTTTATTCAAAATGGAGTTTTTAACAAAGCAGTGGTTCGAAGGCTACATTTATGCTCTTTCCGAAGAGAAATATGCATACTCCGTTATCCAAAAACGATGTGAGAGTAATGGTATTGAGATATCTAAAGCATCGATAGGTAATATAGTCAACAAGAAAGGGAAAAAACGTCAAATTGGAGCCTCAAGTGGGACAAAAATTCCAAACAAGTATCCAAGGAAAAAACGGACATCTTCGACTATTGCAAAGGTACGTTGTTTAATGTTAAAAGAAAATCCCCCCTAGTCAAAGGACAGTTGCAAAATCATTAAAATGCTCGGTGTCCACTGTAAACAAAATGATAAACGTTTATTTAAATCTTAAGAAAGCGAAAAAACGCAATGTGCATCGTCTTCTTCCAAATCATATCGCTGAACGCAGGACACGCTGCAGAATTCTATATGAGAAACACTTATCCAAATAAAAATGGAAAACAATTGTCACAATAGATGTATTATGGGTGTATTTAAATGATTGCAACAAAAAAAGAGCCATTTATTATCATAAAAGGGGAGAAAAAAATTTAAGTACATGGTTCAAAGAATCGAAAGAAAGTTTTTCTAAAGGATTCAGGATTGTTGCTGGTTTTTCTTATAATGGCAAGTTAAAAATAAAGAGAGTGGGAAAAAATGTCAAGATTAACTCCAAATACTATCAGGAACATATTTTATCGCCAATTTTTCTGAATGAAATACCATCGCTTTACCCACAGTGCCATCAATCTGTGAGACTCCATCAGGGTAAAGCTGGCAGTCACACATCAAAATCCACTGTAAATTTCCTAAAAGAAATGGAACAAAAAACTAGTATCAAGGCCATACCCTTCACTGATATCCCTACTAAATCTCCCGATGTATCACCTATGGATTTTTGTGCTTTCGGACTTTTAAAATCTGCATTATCCAAACGTCGTCCCAAAACACTTACAGGACTCTGGAAAGCTGTTCAGGAGGAATGGGATAGAATACCTCTTCTGACACTTCAAGAGGCATTATTATCCTCGAAATTGCGGTGTCGAAAGATAGTTCAGAATAAGGGATGTCAAATAGAACATTCAAAACACAAGAATTTTATGTAATTTAGTTTTGTGAATGCAATATACATCGTCTAAAAAATGTGTGAACAGCCTCTGTATATGTATGTATGTATTGACACACCGTTTGACCCTGGGTACAATCCAACCTGGGAAATTAGGACACCGGTTGAATCCTGGGAAAATAATAAATGGTCATTTGCTGTCTGAGATGAAAGATGAATGAAATTGTTCTAGAAACTGCAATAAAACTATCTGAGCTCAGATTGCCATGAATGAGATATAACAGTCATATGAATAAGTGAAAAGATAATCTATACTTATATATAAAGAGAGAGAGCGATTTTGTACGTGGAGGGTAATCTTCCGAACCACTGTACCTATTTGAAAAATTCTTTCACTGTTTGAAAGGTACAGTATTCCAGATGGACATAGGCTATATATTATGTATATCTGATCAGTAGAAATAAAGTTAGGGGCTGAATCCTAACAATCTCCATTGTTTCCGCTACTGTCCTCTACCGCTTTTTGTGCCGAAGTTTTCAACGATCCTTAGCGCGGTGCTATCTATACTTATATATAAAGAGAGAGAGCGATTTTGTACGTGGAGGGTAATCTTCCGAACCACTGTACCTATTTGAAAAATTCTTTCACTGTTTGAAAGGTACAGTATTCCAGATGGACATAGGCTATATATTATGTATATCTGATCAGTAGAAAGAATGTTAGGGGCTTAATCCTAACAATCTCCATTGTTTCCGCTACTGTCTTCTACCGCTTTTTGTTCCGAAGATTTCAACGATCCTTATCGTGGTGCTATCGCGGTGGGCTTCTGTTCCGACGCTAGCGTTTCGAACCTAGCCGTTCTCCGGCACGCCTTTTTCTTTTAAAAAATTTATTTTAATTATTAACTAACATAAAATTAATTTAAGGTATTATTTAGGTTATTATTAAGGTAAAAAAAGATTTACAATTTATTGGCTATCAACTGGAAATTTATTGGTATAATATTTTGTTCAACCCGGACAAAGTCGGGACGGGCCGCTTGTACCTAAATAAAATTTCAAATGATGTCGTTTCATAGCTATAAATGATAATGTTTTTCTCTTTGATATACTTAAAAAATGAAATACATATTAATATTTATTACTTATATAGTCCTTTCGTAATATTATAAATCTAAAAATAGTATTCCGTATTTTTCAGATAGATTTGTCTTCTCAACACAGGTATGTTGGGAAGGCCAAGTTTGATTAAAATCCTCTAGCGGAGCCAGAATCCAGGAATCAGCTTTGAGCTATAGGTCAGGATGAAGCTTTCAAAATAATGCAGTGCCTGGGTACGACATAATTTCCTTTCTGAGAAAATGAACTTGTTTTTCCTAACTCTCGTATTAAGCTTTTGGGATTTTATAATTTTGAAACAGAATATTTCAAAATCAATTCTTATCAAACTTTCCAAAAGCGTCTACTGTTGGATTAACATTTCCGTATAGGAACTTAAATTTAGATAAATAAAATCATGCTAACATTTCCAAGTCAAACTATATCCGAATTTATAGATTTTTGACTATTTTAAAATTAACCCCTTCAAATTTATTTCTCCCCTATTTTTGAACAGTTATTTCTAAACAGTCGTGTTCAATAGAACGAAAATTTGAGCATATTAAAATGAACCTAAACAAATAATCTATATACAGTGGCTCCCAAAAGTGTTCGTATACTTACGATTTTCAATGAAATAGAGGTCTATCCATTAATTAAAATGAATATTTCAGAATGAGTATTTAATAATAAGATCTATAATCTATTCTTAACAAAACTACATGAAATATTTTAAAAACATAGTAAAACTTTATTTTTAAGAAACCATTAATCAAAAAGTAACAAAAACTTTATCTCACAAAAGTCATCGTACACTGAAATATTTTCGGATAAATTCATAAATAAAATTATCGTCAGGCGCTTTATTTTTATTTTTAAATTGTGGGGGCATTTAAAATATCGTTTGGCTTTAAGTTTTGCTTGCCTACTCCGTAATATTCTATTTATTATTTAAAAATGGCCCGTAGTCGTAAAGAAACAACAAACAGCATTCGAAAATTCATTATTTTTCATCATAGTAGTGGTAAATCATTTCGGAATATTTCTAAATTGCTTAATTTATCCCAATCTACTGTGCAGTATGTGATAAAACGCTTTAAAGAAGAAAATCGGATCGAAAACAAGGTAAGAAAAGGCCGTCCGGCAAAGTTAACAAAACGTAATCAGAGATTTATAATTAGAAAATTTGTGAAAAATCCAAGTTTGAGTGCTGTAAAAGTTTCTGCAGATTTTAATGAAACATATTCTACTTCAGTTTCACTTGAAACTGTTCGACGAGTTCTCTGGGCAGCTGGATTACATGGACGTTCTGCCCATAGAAAATTTTTTGTGAGTGAGAAAAACAGAAAGCTTAGGCTTTCCTTCGCACTATCAATGATAAATAAGCCCCAAACGTATTGTAATCGGCAAATAATGTCTTATTTGCCGATGAAAGCAAGTTTAACATTTTTGGTTCCGATGGGCGTATAATTGTATGGAGAAGAAAAAATGAGTAACTTAATCACAAGAACGTAGGAGGAACAGTTAAGCATGGCGGTGGAAGTGTCCTTGTGTGGGGGTTCATGTCAGCATCAGGACTAGGTAATTTGGTATTCATTGATGGCATAATGAATCATGCTATCTGTATAAATATTTTAAGAAGCAATTTAAAATTATCAGGCCAAAATTTGGGTATTGGAAACAACTTTGTTTTTTATCAAGATAACGCTTCTAAGCACACGGCTCTCAACGTTCGCCTCTGGTGTCTCTATAATTGTCCACATGTTTTGAAACACCACCTCAATCGCCAGATTTAAACCGTATTTGGAGAGAACTGGGGGTTCGAGTACGAAAACACGACATTCACACGAAAAGTGAACTAAAAACAATTATGATGGAAGAAAGGATGAACATGGATGCAGACATTACAAAAGAACTAGTGCAATCTATTCCCACACGTTTAAAAGCTCTTGTGGATACTAAAGGATATCCCACTAAATATTAATTTAACGAAAAATTAGAATATTTACTAATATGTTGAGACTTTTTACAAGTGTACGATGACTTTTGTGAGATAAAGTTTTTGTTACTTTTTCATTATTGATTTCTTAAAAATAGTTTTACTATGTTTTTAAAATATTTCATGTAGTTTTGTTAAGAATAGATTATAGATATTATTATTAAATACCCATTCTGGAATATTCATTTTAATTAATGGGTAGAGCCCTATTACAATGAAAATCGTAAGTGTACGAACACTTTTGGGATCCACTATATAAAACAGTTCCGTAACTGACTGACTCACTGACATATAACGCACAGACCAAACCGCTGGACCTAAACAGCTGAAATTTTTCATGGCGATTCTTCTTATAGTGTAGGGGTGCACTAAGAAAGATTTTTGAAAAATTCTTCTTAGATTTTTCAAAATTAAATTTTTAAGCTGTTTTAGTAACTTTTTTTAAGTTTTCATTTAAAATAATAATTTGAGGGTTATAAAATTTATATCACGAGAAAGATCTTAAAAATTCCTTTAAAATGAAATCTTTTTCAAATCTTTACCTCCCTTTTCTGATTTTTGGTGATTTTTTAAAGATTAATTTTTAGAATTTAATTTATTAAATGCTGATCACGTGATTTCTTTTTCTGGTACTTTAAATAAATTTATCATCACACATGCATAACAACTAAATAGACAAAAAAAAAATTTCTTACTAATGCGGCACACGATTGGACATTATCCAAAAAAATATTAAAATACAATAATAGATATTATGTTCCTCAAAGTGTACTACATTAACTACACTATATTCTTTAGTATGTCCTATTACATTTAATTTGAATATTTTCTTCTACATTATTTTGTCTATAAAAACATCCCTTACGATTTTTTTATAAATATATTTTTTTGTTTTTTTTACATCAATTGTATGCATTGATCCTCGTATTTATTATATATATATATATATATATATATATATATATATACATATTGGCATTAATTGCATACATTGACCGTTGTATTTAATTTGAATGTATTCCGTAGCGAAGTGCAGGTTTTCAGCTAGTGAGGTCATAAAATTCGTATCCCAACATAACTAAAATTTTTTCCCAAAATTTAAAACAGTATAACTATTCTCCTGAAAATGACGAGCAATTTTCATTGGATTCGTCTACTATTAGACTATTGATCGCACGTAAATGTAAACAAATGACAAGAATTCGAAATCGTGTTGAAAATATCTTCCTTTGGTGCTAACTCGAGTTTGAAGCGCTTGCAGATAATAATCTCCCAACTTGTGGCATATCCAGTGCTTTATAAGCGGGACAAAACATTGGAGAAGATGTCAGGAGGACAGTATTGAAAATCCGTCTCAACACAGTTTTTATAACACGAAGATGAGATACCATCGTGAATTATTCAAATCCACAATAAGTTTAGTAATAACTTGGCATGATGCATTTCTTCGAAATAAATCACATGACGCAGAGAGGAAAAAAGAAAGCAAAATCCAAGTGAAACGCCACTCCAAACATACGTGCTACACATTTTCTCATGGGAATGATTTCAGTAAATTTCCTTAGTCTGTCAAAGTAATATCGAGTGGCTACGCAACTTTAGCCATAAGCGATCATATATATATATATATATATATATATATATATATATGTGTGTGTGTGTGTGTGTGTGTGTGTGTGTGTGTGTGTGTGTTTGTGTGTGTATATATCAGTCGAACCCGTTATAGCGAACCCGGTATATAACGAACTCACGGATATAACGAACGATAATTTTGGTCCAGCCGTTTTCCTATTGTACGTCCTTTAATGAGTATTGTGTCAGTTTAATGTAATCGATTTTAGTCGATTTAATTCATTAATGATCATTTTTAATAGATTTTATCATTTATTTAATACACCATTATTGAATACACATTGCAATTAATGAGTTATACATTTTGTGAACTCTAGCATTTTTCTTAACGGTTCGAATATAGCGATAGAATTCTCCCTCCTAGATTATATATATAATCTAGGAGGGAGGGGAGCTGTCGACACCTGCTGGCAGATCATATTCATTTTTGTACAAATGAAAAAAAAAAGAATTTTTAGAAAAAATCAAACGCTAACAGAAAAACGTTGCAGATATCAGCTTATTATCATATGTGTGTGTGTTTATAGAACATTCTGTTCTAATCTATATATATAATACAGTTCCGTAACTGACTGACTCACTGACTGACATACAACGCACAGACCAAACCGCTGGACCTAAAGGGCTGAAATTTTGCATGGCGATTGATTCTTCTTATAGTGTAGGGGAGCACTAAAAAAGATTTTTGAAAAATTCTTCTTAGATTTTTTTTAAATTAAATTTTTAAGCTGTTTTAGGAACTTTTTTTAAGTTTGCATTTAAAATAATAATTTGAGGGTTATGAAATTTATATCGCGAGAAAGATCATAAAAATTCCTTTAAAATGAAATCTTTTTCGAACTTTTACCTCCTTTTTCTGATTTTTGGAGAATTTTTAAAGATTAAATTTTAGAATTTAATTTATTAAATGCTGATCACGTGATTTCTTTTTCTGGTACTTTAAATAAATTTATCGTCACGTCCATAACAATGAAATGGACAAAAAAATATTTTTTCCCTTGCTAATGCGGCAGACGATTGGATATTATCCAAAATAATATTAAAATACAGTAAAAGATATGTTCCTCAAACTGTACTATATAAACTGTACTATATTCTTTAGTATGTCCTATTACATTTAATTTGAAAATTTCCTTCTACATTATTTTGTCTATAAAAATATCTCTTACGATTTTTTTATAAATATATTTTTTTGTTTTTAACATCAATTGTATACATTGATCGTCATATTTATTATACGGCGCAGCATGTCCTCTTAGGACCTTGCGCCATTAAACCACAAACAACCAACCAACCATATTTATTATACATATATATATATATATATATATATATATATATATATTGGCATGAATTGCATACATTGACCGTTGTATTTAATTTGAATGTACTCCGTAGCGAAGTTTGGGTTTTCAGCTAGTATTCTACATAGAATGGAAAACTTTTGTCCAGTTCCACTTGGGCTCAGTAACCAACTATCTGTAATTTTTTTTAAATGGGAAAAACTCTTTTTAAAGACATATTATCCAAACTTGTCGTACTCACCGGGGGTGGGAAAGAAACTTCTGACCGTGTTGGCAGCGCTGTACGGCATGCGGCCCTTCCTGTACCTGTTGTACAGATGCAGCATGTAGGAGGGCGGGCTCTCAGGCCTCGGGACCGCGTTGCGGAGCTGCAGGATTCGGTTCTCGACCGGCCACAGATTGTCCGAGGAGGCGAAGCCGAGAAGCAACAGGAGGTACCACATGGCAGCGTGTTAACTTGTCATTTCCCTGTATCCTTTTTAGAGCATCCTATCGCAGGGATTGCAGACGATATTTGTCTTCTGGGATGTATTGAGTATCAATAACAATAGATGTTTTTGACGATCGTTTGGGACTGTGGAGAATAAATTGTGGACTGCCTCCTGCCGGCCAAGCGACGAATCGTTTGTTTGAGGGGAAAAACGGGCAGACGATTGCTCTTTCGGGGGAAAGATGCGATTCGATGGTTTATCTTGCGCGGAAGATGCGGGAAAGGTTTCCGGCGCATCCTCTCCCGATCACGGGAAAAGTGGAAAACTTTTTCAGTTGGCGAAGTAACTAAATCGCAAAAATTCATAACACCCGAGGGAATGACTTAAAGAAAACTTGAAGAGGTGAGTAACTATATACATATATATATATATATGTATGTATATATATACATATATATATATATATATGTATGTATATATATATATATATATATATATATATATATATATATATGCATGTATATATATTTATATATATAAATATATATATATATGTATCTATATATATATATATATATATATATATATATATATATATATATATATATATATATATATATATAATATATGTATATTGATATATATATATATATATATATATATATATATATATATGCATATTATATATATATATATATATACATATATATATATATATATATATATATATATATATATATATATATATATATATATATATTATATATATTATATATATATATATATATATATATATATATATATATATATATATATATATATATATATATATATATATATATATATTGATACCCCAACTTAACTTGAAATAAATTAAAACGTTAATAGAAGTTCAGTTAAAACCGGAAAATTGTAGAAAACTTTTGCGAAAGTTGGTTTTCTCCTGCTTTTTCAAACTGTGACACTGAAGATTCCGATTATGTCTTTAGACTTAACATAGTTTTTAACAATGATATGATCCATAAAAAAAATTCAATGCTATACTTTTTTCTCATTTTATTTATATTATATTTAGTTTTCTCATTGTATAACTTTTGAATACTACTCAAACATCAATTTTATTGTTATTCAATTTTAAAAAAATCATAATATTTCAAATTTTAAGGACCACCAGACAGTTATTGCGCGGTTGAGGGCCCTAACTGAAATCAAATTGTGTCCCCCCCCCCCAAAAAAAAAAAATAGATAAATAAATAAATAAATAAATAAAGTTAGAAGCACGCTACGCCTATGGTTGAGTGCCCTACTGGCCCAAAGTGAACCTCTGCAGAAAATGTGCCTATCCACTGTTGACTTGCATTGAAAGGTTGTTTTCGAAACTGTACTGTAATCTTATTAAAGAATGAACAAGACTCCCAAGTCTCTCTCTATGACAGATTCCAGTTAAAAATAATAAAATCTTCCGATCCGAGTAGGCCACCGTTGGCAACATATGTTAACGATGCGCTGGGTGAATTCAATAGTCTAAATTTAAAGCCACATTACCTATTAAGCCGTTTCTACCTTTGCCCCACTGAATACTGTTTTTCCATTTCTGAATCCCAGACAAATCAATTCGCCGTCTTTGTATCATACTGATAGACCCCATAATCTGATTATTAGATGAATCACTCACTGAAGTCTGTGCTTTAGAAAAAATTGGGAACTTCAGCCCGAGTAAGAAAACAATACGATTAAGAGCATTTCAGAAAAATGTAAGGTTGAAAAGCGAGCAATGCTATCAAACACTAATAACCGAATTATTAATTGTGGAGTGACGGAAATCCATGACTTTTTATTTAAAAACGTGCCTTTCAATCATAAAAACACAATAAAAAATATTGAAAAAAATAAATCAATTGCGACTACATTCAAAAACACGAACACAAAATTTCGGTCTGATAGAAAGGGTTTAATTATGAAACACATGACGCATACTACTTCTGATTCAAAGCATGTTTTATAGTCTCATAAAAACGTGCGAAAAATATTGAAACACATTTTAATCCATTCTCAACAAACATATACGCAAAATTTGTGTCTTATGAAGAGAGTTTTAACCTACAGTCCACGTCTTTATTCCATTTTCAATTAACATGTTGGAACATGCGTATTAATGTTTAAAAAAAATCTAATAAATCACAATAACAATCAAAAACATACACAAAATTTGTGCACGTTTCTTACACAAACTGCACTTTTTAAACGTCCATTTTAATGTTTATTCGTCCGATATCAGTTAGCCAGTATGGGGGAGGTAATTGACGTCTGCGAAGCGGTTTATATGGTAATGATTATGTTTCCCTATCGATCAATGTCTATTTTATTTTTTCCCTATAATTCCTTGCTCTCCGTCCCTCAAACTCCTATTATTTTCCCAATGTATCCAATTTATTAAAGAAATTAAAGCTGCCTAAGTCACTAACGACAGTCAACTTAACGTAAAACTACAGTCATCACGTCCATAGAAACAGTTCGTTATCGTTGGTTGCCTTTTCAGTGAGTATATATTTTTTTTTTTGGAACGAAGTTCTTTTACGCGGCTTACAGTAGAGTGTTCTGGCAGGAATCGTCACGTAACGAAAAAGCGTTATGTCCCCTTCATAAGAGCTTTGTCTGAAGGTCTCTGTGGCTGAATGGTTATCGCGTCAGACTAGTTTTCGCATCTGAATGGTTCGCATCAGAGGTCCCCGGTTCAAATCCCCGCACAAGCGCTACGGGCAATTTAAAAACCCTTCATTGCACACTGTATCAAATGTGATACATAAGTTATTTTTCCCCTTTATATTCAAAATCAATATTTTTTATCCACTTGTGCACCTTGTATTAATTTTGAATCATCATAGCAAAGCTTTTAATCACTGTTAGTTACATTTTCGTAGTATAGATGGCAGAAGGAATACAACTGCGATCTCAGTAAAAGATAGCCGTTCAATTCATACCAGACCTGCCTTAGTATTTGCTATATTTTCAGTATTTTAAAGTCAGTTTACATCTTTAAAAGTTTTATAAATATATTTTAGAGGTACGTAGCTTTTACAATTATTAATAAAACACTTATTTAATGTTTTATAAAAAATTCAAGTATGATTTCAATTTTATGTATCAAAAATGATACATGGTAAGCTTACGCCATTGTTTTAAGGAAATGGTGGGAAGAAATTTTTTTACACAGAAAGAAATTGAGGAACTTATGAACAGATCGGGGAATGATCATAGTGAAGATGGATCTGATTCAGAAAGCGATGGCAGCACAGGTGATCCTAATTATAAACCAAACAAAGTTTGTGGTGAAATTTTTGATGGTAGTAGTGATTCGGAAGATGAGGTATCATTACTTGATAATAGCGATGTTCTTGATCTGCCTAATGGTGGGAACATTAAAAATTATGCTAAGTAGCATCTAAATCAAAATAATTAATTTATATATTAAAATTTTTAATTTTAATAAAATAGAGAGAGAGAGAGAGAGAGAGAGAGTTGGTTGGTTGGTTGGTTGGTTGGTTGGTTGGTTGGTTGGTTGGTTGAATAAAAGAGGGCTGCTCTTTTTGGCGTGACAAAAATACACTAATATAATCAATAGAAATCTACATATTAAATCACGTTTAGAGTTGAAAAAATAACGTAAGGAACTTCGTTCCTGACGGGGGTCCCCCGACCGCACAATTTTTTTTTTTTTAATAAATCAACGATACATCAAAAATTCTTCCCCTGGAAAAATTTCTATTCTGTGCGGCGATGGCTGTTTCTTTTTTAAACTTCACAAGCATTTTGTTAGTAGGCGACATTTGTGGATATAATAAATTGGCTAAAAATTTTAATAAATTTAAATGCAGCAACATTTACAACAATGCTTACTTTCTTTTAGGCCATTCTCCATTCTGATTAATAAGCTATAATGGGCCGTCATTGTCTTAAATATCGATCTGATGCATGTTTGAGATAAAAGTTTCATTTTTTCAAAATTTAATCAGCTAGATATTCGATAATCTCTTTTCACCTTTTCGTTGTTTTATCGGCAGCTACGATCGTCGGTATGAACGTTGATTCTTCGGTCGACTAACAGCTGGGGGAAAAAATCTAATCAAAAGGTTCCTCTGAGTTGAGGGTGGAGTTAGTCAATAAGCATATGGAGACATGCACTTAATGAAGATAACATGTCCTCAGGGGAAAGTGTCATCTCTTAACAGTTGTTAGTAAGGGATATTTTTAGGAGTGCATTCAGTTATCTTAGGTAATAGTGTACGATGGCCTCTCGTCTTTTGTGAAGACGCCAATAAATTCAAACGCAATTTTTAAAACAAATATAAAGTGGATGTGTGTCAAGTTTTAAGTTTTTAAATGTTGATATT
Organism: Dolomedes plantarius; assembly: GCA_907164885.2. Classification (NCBI taxonomy): domain Eukaryota; kingdom Metazoa; phylum Arthropoda; class Arachnida; order Araneae; family Dolomedidae; genus Dolomedes; species Dolomedes plantarius. The sequence continues at coordinate 12,328,088 of OU015496.1, forward strand.
TTTGGAAAATAAAAATTCTTAGTCTGTCATTTTAAAATTTTCAATCCACGGGGCACACTCGATGGATGAAGTTCTCATTGAAGACCAGCCCTATTCCCATTTTTTCATTGAAGACCAGCCCTATTCTCATTTTTTCATTGAAGACCAGCCCTATTCTCATTTTTTCATCGAAGACCAGCCATATGCTTGGGGTTGGATATGAGTATTAACAAAAGAATATTTGGATTGAAAAACTTAAAAGAGCGATTTTGTATTTCACAACAAAAGTTACCTTTTAATTTTCCGAAAACGTGAAAAAAAATACATATCGACATCTGCCATAATGCCACACAACTTTGCCCCGAAAACTTTTCCATTACTGGGTAATAAAACTTTGAATAAGATCTTTTAACAGGTCAATCGGTAGCACGAAGTTGAAACAATTTATTTTGAAATGTATGTGCCTGTGATGATTTAATTATAATTTTAAGATCACTCCCGCAGGCATTCGCGAGTCGCAGTGGCCATAGTAGCATGACCGACTTCACTGGGAAGTTAGCTTGACTTGGACTAGACACTGTGTGACGCCACTTGCAGGTCAAAGTGGCTCTTCAATGATGTCGATTTGCAGCGACTTGGATTTATGCCATGTTCCGAAAGAGACTGCAGCGTCACAGACTGTTAAGAGTACATACTCGCACACGAAAATACTGTAACCCTCCAAACGGCCACTTTTTTCAGAACCATGCCATAGACAAGTTTCGCTTTATTTTCATTACTGGTTATCATCCGCAACTGGAATTCAAATAAAATGCTTATGTATACGTTTATGTTGATACGTGCATTGCAAAGTAATCGAATTTAAGAAAGTTTTTTTTTTCTTTAACTGAAAATTGCTGTTGAAAACGCTACAAGAAATGAGAGGTATTGTTGTTTACGACTACAATATTTTCTCTCTCTCGTCTGTTTCAATGAGATTAAGGTTTTCGATATCGATCGAAAGTATTTTCAATGAAATAATTTATGGACCTCAATTGAGTCGAGAAATCTATTGAACCAATTTTCTGGGTTTTTAACTAACGTCACTAGAATGCCTTTTTTACGGTTCAATAGAGTTGAAATATATTGGAGTGTAGTGTTTCAGTGCACCCTGGTTCAAGCTAAATCTCCAAGTACTCTGAAAGTCGCTTGTCTCGAGGTATTGGAGAGCTCGTGGCCTAGTGACCAAATGACCGGCATTTGTTAAAAAAAAAGCGTTGAAAGTGCTCAACGCAATTTTACAATTATGTTTGTGCATTAAAAATGAACCACTGAGGATCTGTTATATTTTTACCATGCTTTTATTAACTTGCTTTCTTGTTTGTGTGTTTGTGTGTGTGTTTGTCCAGTACAAATCTTGCAATCGATTTTTAACTAACTTCCCGACTAGCTAGACATTTGAAACTTTTAGAATAGCTCAGAACACGATGGCAATGCATTTTTTTAATACTTTTAGCCATCTTTAAGTAGAATTAAATTCATTTTCAGTTATTTTCAGTTAATTTTGTTCTGTAGACTGGTGCAGCCATCTATTGGCCGGAAGGGGAACGAAAAGTTATATGCAAGTTAACTTCCAATTAACTTCATTTTCTTTCAAGTTGATGGGATAATTCATCAAAAAAATTTTTAAAAGTATTTATTAATACATAGAATTGTCAAGTTTATATGGTTCAACAGAAAATTAAAAAACATGGTATGTAAAAAGTTCTTTTTATCTTGTAATTATGGTTAATTTCAGCAACAACACGATCGATAATGATAGCGAATACACACAATCTCTAGATTTTAATAAAAACTCTGTGCTTCGATTTGAGGCTGATTCTGCCAGCACTGTCACATCGGACGACAAACGATTTCATCCAGAGTACAACTATTGTACTTTGAAAGATTTCTTTTCGCAGAGTCTACGTCAATAAAGGGCTTTACACGTTCTGAATTCTGTGTCTAACATGTTTTTAGAAGGGGTTTTTTTTGTTACTTTAATTCAGCCTAGCATTTAATTTATCCACTGTGTCTGTCTGGAAATGTCTTGCGTCATTATGTCTCCCGTATTTTTTTTAATACCTGAATAGTCTCGTTATTAATACTGCACCAGCCGATCTGAGTGGCTCACACTCCCCTCTGGCTGTCCCTGTGCTTAACAACCTCCATCGTTTGCACGGTGCAGATTTTTCCCCCGATTTTTTTTAACCTAAAGAATCTTGAAAAATATTCCAATTAAAGGTTGCAAAATGTTTTTACTTCTTTAAACTGATAACAGATAGCAGTACTGGCCATTTCTCTGCTCATTTAACTGGAATACATTGAATGCAAGTGAAAAAAAGACTAGATTTAGGCGTTTGCACTGTGCAAAAGGCGCCCCTCAAATGGTTAAAAGGATTAGTACGTGGGCTTAGCTGCTATATCCGGTGCAATGTATTAAGTAAAACTGCCTTTCATTTTATCTCGGCAAACTCCTTATAGTAAATTCTACTGGTCACTACTCGCGATTCAATTTTATTTGCCGCATCACGCGCATTCAAAGGCCAAATAGAGTCTGCTGCTGACTCAAGTCTCTCACTGCATCAGTCACTGCAGGAAGTGTAATATAAATTCTGTTATACGATTTAGAACCTCCTGTCTTCTTTGCTTTGGAGGCTCACGCATTTGTTTTATAATTACAGTTGGTTATCAAAATAATGGAAACACTTAGAAACCCCATGAAAACCTTTATTAAGACGGCGCAGGATCACCACTGTCATGTAATAGCACCTGATTCACCTTGGAATTGGATTATACAAGTCATGGATAGTGGTTAAGAATATATTATACCAATCTTCAAGGAAAAATCATGAAAATTCCTGTACAGATGCTATGGTGGATATCGATACCTATCTCTATCCGCTTTTACAGATCACAGTGGTTGGATGATATATAGTCAGGGAGATTCTACAGGGAGATCACTCAGGAAAATAAGATATTTGACTTCTTTTTCATGCTCTTCAAACCAATACTTGATAGATTTAGCTGTATGTATAGGGGATTATCATTCTGGAGAACGCCATCTCCTGCAAGAAACAATGTTTGCACCATACAATGGACTTGTGAGCTAAAATTTCGACATAGTCCTTCCCATTCAATCTCTCTTTTTAGGATTACAATAGGGCCTGAAGAAAGCCATGAGATGGCATTCCAAACCTTGATAGATCTATCTCCATGATTGACAGTTGAGTTGAGAAAGCCAGAATCTTACGCTTGTGTAGGTGTTCTCGAGACATACGCACGTCCTGTTGCGAGGAACAATGTGAACAATTATTCGTCGAACCAAACGCCTTTTCTGGACATATTACTCGACCAGGATTTGCGCTCGTGGCACCATTGTGGACGATATTTTGTATCTGCATCTATTACAAGTGGCTTGGGAATAGCTACTCTTCCGTAAATTCTTTGTTTGTGAAGTTCCCTTCTACCTCTAATGGTTGATACCGGAACATGGAGATGCAGATTAAGCTCTTCAGTCATTGTGGTTGCAGTTGTTTTCTTTCTTCGTGTCACAATCCGCTTCAATACCTCGTCCGTCTCTTTCACTCAGCTCTCCCTGTCGTCCACTATTCTGTTTGGCAAAGGATTTTTTTCCGTGCACTCTGTATGCTATCATGACTTTCGATACCATAGCTCAAAAAACACCCATTAACCTGAGAGTTGCAGTAACAGATACTCCAATTTAAACGCGTGCAAAGAATTTGGCCTTTTCGCAACGTCTGCAAGATTTGACATTTTACGATGTTCCCCCCAAAAGCACGATGCCCTTAGCTTCATCACTGCTACCTGAGTAGAATAATACATACACTATATTATGTAAAAAAAAATACCGGTGGCCAGACTTATTTTTTAAGGAATACGAAGCACATTCATAAACACCACTAATATTGATAGGTGTTTCCATTATTTTGATAACCACCTGTATATATATATATATATATGTAACATACTGAACAACCCAAGGAGAGAATGGGCGTCCAGCACATCACAGGGAATGAAGAGTAGTCGTGGCTTGAAGAATAGATGACACTGCAAGTTACGGCATCACAAAACTTTATTAAGAGGAGATTTTATTACGTCTACCCAGTATAGTTACATGGTCCAAAAAAAGCGCACAGGTTTCTGTTCAGGCGGTTTATATAAACTTTGTCATGTGATCAGGATAGCGCTTAGGGATTTGCTGTTGTCGATAAGTCACATGTGGTTTTATGTAATCTGCGCAGAGCTTATCTAAAATATTGGGGAACGCCGCGCATATTTGAAAAAGGAAGCCATTTAATATTTTCTCTCGAGGTTATTAGAACTTAGAATCAAAAGCGAAATTTAGCTCGTACGCCCAAGGGAATTTAGAATAATGTTAGATTTTAAAATGGTATGGGGTTTTTAATGTTATAGAATCCCCCCCCCCCCCCGTCCGAGAAGAGGCTGACCAACAATGCCTGCATTGGAGGACAGACTCACCCGACCATGTGAGGAAAATGGGCGTCGACCACAAATTTGGAAAAGTTTGAAAAAGAACATATGTTTTAAGTTAATTTAGTATGATGATCACATGGCAAGACATTGCACATTTCAATATTGAATACACAAAAATACACTAATTATTTACTAATTTATGAACACAATAAAAGCAAAAAGAAATTATAGTAATTAATAATCAATTATAGAAAATTGTAAATTATGTAAATTTCTTCCCGTATTGTTACTTTGAAAAAAAATTAAACTTAAAAATAAATTTATCATCAACTGAAAATTGCTGTGCAGGGCGGCGCCTCCCCACACAACAAAATCTCAGCAGAAAAAAAAATTCCAATTAAATTTAACAAAAAAAAAAAAAAAAAACTAAGTTATCAAATTTTCACTTTACATCAAATTTAATTTTGAGTCGACTCACACATATAATAGAATATAACAATGAAAATATCAACATCAACCAAAAAAAAAAAAAATGTTAGTTAATGGAATAGAACATGACAATAATAATTTGAAGTTATTGTACTTTCCTTCTCAACTCTCACAACATTGGGATGAGTCCAAAAAGTTTGTAAGGTACACATGGTAGCTTATAGTTCACTGTCCTTGTTATGTTAGCTACAGTATGTTGCTTGAGAAAAGTACAAAAAAAATCACAGTTCGGTAGGTTCTGTGACCTATCATCTCGCAAGTGCAGAATACACAAAAAAGATCACAATATCTTGGCTTAAATAAAAAAAATAGTCCTTTGTAGTTGGGTAACAAAAAAAATCACAGTCTTTTTAGTGCTGTGTTATTTCTGCTTCACAAACGTAGAATACATAAACATCACATTATCTCGACTTGTTTACATATAAAGAAAATTAGTTCTTTAGTTACATAATAAAAATCACAGTTTATAATAAAAATCACACTTTCAATAAAAATCACAAGATTTAATAAAATCACACTTCAAATATATCAATTGTATATAAAAATTACAAAACATATCACTCATTATCTAGTTTTCGTATCTTTATTTATCTCATTATTTTTTCTTAATATCTCTTATCTCCTTTATTTCAATATTACTTATTATCAAAAAAAATCTCTTTTCAATATCATTTTTATTTCTTATTATTCTCATTTCATCATTTCTTATATTCATTTCGACAACATTTATTCATTCCAAAATTCTATTCAATATTCTTTAACTATACTTATTCATATTTATTCTAACTTTATTTATTTATTCTCAATACTTTTCACTTTATTTTCAAATTATTTATTTACTATTCATTTTTGTACATTTATTATAAGTTTATGTGGATCCATTTCCTTGTTTTGAAGGTACCTTGTTGTATGTGTGTTCCCCAACTCTTAGTCTCAAATTCTTTAATTCTACCTCTAAGCAGTGAGGGTTGTGTTTATGTTTGTGTAACAAGTGGGTTTTCTTTCTCCCTATTGTTCTCTGACTAATAAGGAGGAAGAGTCTTTTAGCCGTACAGTGGACTAACCGTAAATCTCCGACAGAATATGACTGCATTGATAAACAGCATATTGCATAGTACAAAGATGGAGAAAAAGGAAAAGGTGCAGTTGTCATACCTGTGGGAGTATAATATATAGAAATGGGAGGACAAAAGGAGTGGCCATCCCAGCCCTGTTTTAGTCATTACTCAAGCATATGATCTTCAGCACTTTAAGTGACTGAGTTGATGAATTAAAAACAAATAGTAAAAAAAAATTTAAAAAGATCTTAAACAGTTGGGACGGCATCCAACGCGCTTGTAGAGGTGGTGATAGGAAAGTGTATTCAAGAAATAGGAAATTTACTGAAAGTTTAAAGAAGTAGAGTTGTCATAGTCGGTGTTTAAATTGAGATCCAAAAAAAATTCACATATAATAGTATTCTTACGAAGAAAGTTTAAGTTAGACAGTTTTTTTTTATATATATCTTTAGTAGGACAACACATAATTAATTATATCAATTAAAAAAAATATAATGATGTTAAGCATCACATAGAAAAGAAAGAAAAATGGATCTAATGTTTGTCATTATTCGTGGTGTAGTTTTAAGTTCTCTGGTGCATTATAATATCTCAATCTGCAAGCATGGACAATTTCAGAATCTCGTTTAGTGTGAAAGTTTGGTCTATCAATTTCATAATTAACTTTTGACATTTGTTTTAGAATAGTGTAAGGTCCAGAATAGGGTGAGCTTAATTTTCTTGTATTAGGGTAGTGAAATTCTTCGAATAACACTAAATCTCCAACATTAAATTTAGATTCTACAAAACGTGCATCATATTTTACTTTATTCCTATTATGGTAATTAATTGTCCTTTCTTTAGCTAATTTTCTCGCCTCATCCACCGGAGGATAAAAATCTTGTTTTTTAACATGAGGTTCATAAGGTAATATTCCAAAAAGTAGGTAAGCTGGGGTCATTTGGGTGACTGAATGAGGTGTATGATTGTATTCATTAATTACTTCATTTAATAGGGTTGTCCAAGGAGTTTTGTTTGTTGAGTTATGTACTTTGCACCTTAATCTAGTAATTATTGTTTGATTTACCCTCTCTACCTTCCCATTCGTTTGTGGATGATGACTCGAGGTAAGTAATTGTTGCACATTATTATGCTCTAAAAATCTTCTAAACTTTGAACATGTAAAAGCTGCATTTCTGTCGGTTAGCAATTTTTTTGGTGTTTGAATTTGGAATATTTGTTTTAAGCAATTCGTATAAGTTTCAGTAGTTACGCTTTTTGATGGAAAAGCCCAAATATAACGCGTTGCATGGTCAATTATCAAATGTAAATATTTCTTTGTGGAATTATAGTAATTAAATCCGCCTACTGTGTCTAAACTTAAGCACTCAAAGGGTTGGTCTGTCGGAGGTACTTCTTGCAGCAATCCAAACCTTTTCTGTCTTTTCTTTTTGTTTAATTGACAAGTATGGCAATGTTTAACATAATTACTAATGTCCTCATTGATTTTGGGCCAATAATATTGGGGTGTAAGTAATTGCATTGTTTTATTTATTCCAGGGTGTCCATAGTCCTCGTGGGCTCTTTTTAAAATTTCTAATCTCAATGAAAATGGTACTACAATTTTTAAAAATCCTTTCTTTCTCATGTAGATTACATCATTTAGTTTTTTATATTTAAGTCCCTGTACATTGTCTTTATTTTGAAATTCTACAATTTTTCTTAGTTCAACTAAATGATTTATTTGGGTTTTAGGTTCTAGAATAGGGTTCCTTGAAAGCATGTCAGCTTCAATATTTGCAGTTCCCTTCTGGTATTTAATTTCATAGTCGAACATACTTAGTTTTAATGACCAGCGAAAGAGTCGACCTCGAAGATTTTTCACATTTTTAAGCCAAACTAAGGCAGCATGGTCTGTGTGAATTGTGAACTTTTTCCCGTAGAGATAATGATAGTACCTGTCTAAACTGTCCACAATTGCCAAACACTCAAGTTCAGTAATAGAATAGTTTGCCTCATAGTCCTTTAATACACGAGAGTGATATGCTATGGAATGCAACACCCCATCTTCACCTGGCTGTTTTAAAACAGCTCCAACCTGATGTTTACTAGCATCCACAAATAAATGACAGTCTTTGTTTACATCATACAATTGCAATATTGGTTTACAAATCAATAAATTCTTAAGATCCTCAAAAGCTTCTTGGCACTTGTCTGACCATCCCCATTTTACTCCCTTTTTCAATAATGTATTTAATGGATGTCTTACTTTTGCATATTTTGGAATAAACTTATTATACACATTTATTGTGCCCAAGAATCTTTGGAGTTCTTTTACATTAGTTGGTGGTTTCAAACACTTTATCTTTTCAATGTTAATGTTGTCTGGGGCAATTTTCCCATTTGTTACATTATATCCAAGAAAATTAATTTGTTGTTGCAGAAAAGTACATTTAGTTAATTTTAACTTGATATTCTCTTTTTTGAAAATGTTAAATAGTATCTCTAAATGTTCAAGGTGTTGTTCTTTGGAATCTGAAAAAATTATAATATCATCGAAATAGTGGCATGCAAAGTTAACTTTATATTTATCTAAAATTCTCCTGATAGTCCTATTGAATATTGCAGGGGCGTTCTTTAAGCCAAATGGGAGTCTTAGCCATTCGTATAAGCCAAAAGTAGTGGCAAATGCCAATTTCTCAGTATCTTTTGGGTGGACGGGTACATGCCAATACCCTGAGGTAAGGTCTAAAGTTGAAAAGTAATTAGCTCTGCTTAATTTATCTAGAATATCATCAATTCTGGGTAAGGGTTCTGCATCTGTCTTAGTAATTAAATTTAGTTTTCTGAAATCAATACAAAGTCTAGTTTTTCCCTCATTTCGCTTTCTTGCCAAAGTCACAGGACTTGAGTATGAACTATGTGATTCTTTTATGATTCCTGCTTCTAACAAATTTTTAATTTGGGTCCTGATCTCTTTTTCCTCAGTTGGCGAAGTCCTGTATGCTCTTAGACTCACTGGTAAATCAGAATTTAGGATTATTCTTTGGGGTTCCATCCTTATTTTGCCTATGTCATATTTGTTAGTTGAAAACAGTCTATTATTTTTGTGCAATAAATTCTTTAATTCCCTATCAACACCTAAATTTTTGATTTGATCATTAATGTCAACATTTTCATAATTTGGAGTACTTTCTGCTTTTATTCCACCAGAGTTTTCATTAAAATTGTCATTTACATCATAATCAATACAGAAAATATCATTTTCTTTCTGCGAATTTTCTTCATAAGGGTTAAACATATCAGAAACTTCAATTTCATGACCATTACTATTATTATCCACATGCTTATTATCACATTTATTTTGTAGGTGTAATGAAATTTTACTTATCTCACAAATATTAACCATTTTCAAAAAAATTCTATTTTGATACACACACAGTTGGTTACAATCAATTACTAATTTAAACTCTTTACACTCAGGAAGTCCCAGAATAAGATAAGGCAAGTCATTGTCCAAAACATATGCAGAAATTTTTCTAATTATTTTCCCTATTCTCAAAGTTAATACACATTTAGTTGTAATTAAGATTTCACCCTCAGCTTGCCTGACCTTAATTGGAGAACTTGAATAACATTTCAGTTGACACTGCTTGACCAGTTTTTGTGACATCAGACTAATAGTCGAAGCAGTGTCAATCACACAATTTAAAAAATTCTGTTTCTCATTTTCATATAGTCTTTTTGTTTTGTCAACCCTATTATTTCTGATAATGTTTCCCCTCAATGACAGTAATTGTCATTCTGGCGCCTGATCTCTTTCAAATTCAGGTTCCTCATAATGATGTTTATTGTCTGACACCGACATCTTATCAAATCTCTCATTAATAGAGCAAGTTTGTTCCCAATGATAAGCATTACTTATGCCAAAGTTAGAACATTTTCGACAGGGTCTAGATGGTAAGTCTGCATATTGTTGGTGGTGATTAATTTGGTTATTGGGATTGGGTGCAAAATTTCTATTCAACTTGTGATCTCTGGGTTGCCATTGTCTGAATTGTTACTGCTGACTATAATTAGGTCTAAACTGAGTTTGTTGATTATTATTAGGTCTAAATTGAGGCTGGGAAGAGTAATTTTGTCTAAATTGGTGAGGTGGGCTATAATTCATCCTAACATGAGGTTGGTTGTAATAATTCTGTCGTAATTGGTTCCTATTTTCAAATCTAGTGTTAAAAAAGTTATCCCGATCCCCTTGATTAGTTTTGTTTCCTTCATTATTTATTTTGATTAGCTTATTAGCCAACACTATCCATTCTGTTGTGGTTTGAGGAGGATTTGCAGCTATGGTCATTCTCATTTGAGCATTTAGGCCTTGTGTTAGGCCTTCTAGTATTAATTTCTGGGATAACCCCAATCTCTTTCCTACATCAATTTTTTTATGAAAATATTTGGTTAAGTCATCATTATACTCAAATTTCAAATTGGAAAATTCAGAGAATTCCACGCTATCTGCCTCAAAGAATAATTCTTGCAAAGTGTCTTTTAATTCTGTCCAATCTTGAATGTGTAGACAAGAGTTTATAAAAACTGTTAGAGCCTTGCCTTTGAGAAATTTTGAAATATATTTTAATTTTTGTTCCTCTGGAACATTTGCTTGGCAAAATTTCTGCTCAATATAGGCAAGCCATTTTTGTAGTTTCATTCCCCCCTCTGGGTCAAAAGGAATAAAATCCCTGAATTCCCTCTCTACATCTTCAAGTTGAAAATGGTCCTTGCATTCTGTCTCAATTTTATTATTTGCTGTTGTTTCCCCCTGAATTTCTGTCTTTATATTCCTATCTTCCATCTTATAAGTTTAACACAATATCACAATTATATTTCAATTTAAAACAAGAATATAATATCATACAATCATAGTTTAATAAACAATTTTAAAAAGTTTATGATGGTAGACATACAACCTGGTCATGTGATGCTTGTCTTGTTACTGTAAAATTCTCGGTTGCACAAATTTTTATTTTTTGTTCACGGTACAGCGCTAGGGCTTGCATACCGGCTTAATTAAATTCACACATAAGAACACATCGATGGTTTTTTGAATTGGCGGTGATTACTTTCGTTTTCTGCGTTGTTAACTCGGTGCGGCGAAATTCACTAAAACACTGAAGGCGATCCTTGTGGCAATGGCGAACATTAATCGTAAGTATACACATTCCGGCACAAGATTTCTGAAAAGGAAAATACACAATTTTTGAAGAAACACCGGACTTGGACGCCCACACGTTGAAACTGATCCAGGATGAATCTCACAGCAAGCCGAAGCACTTATTGACAATCACACTAGCACCGAAATGGGGCTGTTCACGCTGGCCTCCAATCGAAGGTCGCACAAGGAGTTGATTCACCATCGTAAGGCAGAAATGCGCACTAATGCACCCAGCGAAAGCGAAAATTTCACACGCGGTGACGCTGAAACGAAAACGCCGAAATTTCCTTGGAAAATCCAGTGGGAGCTTCACGCGCATGGGAAGATTTATCCTGCGCGACTTTTTATGTAACATACTGAACAACCCAAGGAGAGAATGGGCGTCCAGCACATCACAGGGAATGAAGAGTAGTCGTGGCTTGAAGAATAGATGACACTGCAAGTTACGGCATCACAAAACTTTATTAAGAGGAGATTTTATTACGTCTACCCAGTATAGTTACATGGTCCAAAAAAAGCGCACAGGTTTCTGTTCAGGCGGTTTATATAAACTTTGTCATGTGATCAGGATAGCGCTTAGGGATTTGCTGTTGTCGATAAGTCACATGTGGTTTTATGTAATCTGCGCAGAGCTTATCTAAAATATTGGGGGCCGCCGCGCATATTTGAAAAAAGAAGCCATTTAATATTTTCTCTCGAGGTTATTAGAACTTAGAATCAAAAGCGAAATTTAGCTCGTACGCCCAAGGGAATTTAGAATAATGTTAGATTTTAAAATGGTATGGGGTTTTTAATGTTATATATATATATATATATATATATATATATATATATATATATATATATATATATATATATATATATATATATATATATATATATATATATATATATATGCAGAGGCTGTTCACACATTTTTTTAGACGATGTATATTGTATTCACAAAGCTAAATTACATAAAATTCTTGTGTTTTAAATGTTCTATTTGACATCCCTTATTCTGAACTATCTTTCAACACCGCAATTTCCAGGATAATAATTATGCCTTTTGAAGTGTCAGAAGAGGTATTCTATCCCATTCCTCCTGAATAGCTTTCCAGAGTCCTGTAAGGGTTTGGGACGACGTTTGGATAATGCAGATTTTAAAAGTCCGAAAGCACAAAAATCCATAGGTGATACATCGGGAGATTTAGTAGGGATATCAGTGAAGGGTATGGCCTTGATACCAGTGTTTTGTTCCATTTCTTTTAGGAAATTTACAGTGAATTTTGATGTGTGACTGCTAGCTTTGTCCTGATGGAGTCTCACAGATTGATGGCACTGTGGGTAAAGCGATGGTATTTCATTCAGAAAAATTGGCGATAAAATATGTTCCTGATAGTATTTGGAGTTAATCTTGACATTTTTTTCCACTCTCTTTATTTTTAACTTGCCATTATAAGAAAAGCCAGCAACAATCATGAATCCCTTAGAAAAACTTTCTGTCGATTCTTTGAACCATGTGCTTAAATTTTTTTCTCCCCTTTTATGATAATAAATGGCTCTTTTTTGTTGCAATCATTTAAATACACCCATGATTCATCTATTGTGACAATTGTTTTCCATTTTTCTTTGGATAAGTGTTTCTCATGTAGAATTCTGCAGCGTGTCCTGCGTTCAGCGATATGATTTGGAAGAAGACGATGCACATTGCGTTTTTTCGCTTTCTTAAGATTTAAATCAACGTTTATCATTTTGTTTACAGTGGACACCGAGCATTTTAATGATTTTGCAACTGTCCTTTGACTAGGGGGATTTTCTTTTAACATTAAACAACGTACCTTTGCAATAGTCGAAGATGTCCTTTTTTTCCTTGGATACTTGTTTGGAATTTTTGCCCCACTTGAGGCTCCAATTTGATGTTTTTTTTTTCCTTTCTTGTTGACGATATTACCTATCGACGCTTTAGATATCACAAAACCATGACTCTCACATCGTTTTTGGATAACGAAGTATGCATATTTCTCTTCGGAAAGAGCATAAATGTAGCCTTCGAACCACTGCTTTGTTAAACACGCCATTTTGAATAAAAACAAAACTTTCAAGGCGCAGATTATAATTTTGACTTTTAAAAACATAGTACAATTGCAATTATTTCTTTTGCAGCAAATGATTTTTTGTTACCGCTTACCAAAATCATCTAAAAAATGTGCGAACAGCCTCTGTATATATATATATATATATATATATATTTGTGTGTCTGTGTGTGTGTGTGTGTATGTATGTATGTATGTATGTATGTATATACACTACCCTACAATTATGGACCGGACGCCAGCGGATTTGCATAAAATTCGACTGCATGTCGGATTTTATGCAAATCCAAGTGCTCGCACTTGACCTGTTAAGGTTAAATACGATACGCGAAGAGGTAACGTCATTAGTTCTGTGTAAAATTGTGACAATATGTCGAAACGAAAGGAACTTAGTGGCTTTGAAAGAGGTGATATAGTTGGTTGTCACATTAGCGGCAAGTCTATGAGCGCAATTGCGGTAGAATTACGGTCAACTGTTGGTGATGTCGTGGAGAAGTGGAAGACTACGGGAATTGGGACACGAAGTGCCCACATTGTTAGTCCCCGTGAACTGACCGAACGGGATCGGCGTGCCCTGAAGCGTGAGGTTCGTAAGAACCGCAAGAAACCACCCCACCCCAAATCATCAACTGCGAGTTTTAACAGGCAACAGGGGTTACGGTGCACCCTAAGGCCGGGCGCAAGTTGAGACGCAGCTGGGTGAGGTGGGTGGGGTGACTCACCGTGAGACAAAGAAGTGAGTACTACACCGGATGTTGGAACGCAGGGTCCGGTGACACAGCTTGAGAGCGCCCGTGAGCTGCGGAGTTTTGTGGTCGTGCCGCAGATTGTCACTAGTGACTACGACCTGCGAGTGAAAAGTTGCGTTGAATGTGAAGTCCACGATGGAGGAAAAATTAATACAGGCAGTTCGAGGGAGATCAGTACTATACGATACGTCACATTATGACTAAAATTGTTGATTTGTGAAGAAATAGCCCAAGAAATTGGAATGAAATCTGCTGAGTTTTTATAATAATTTTACTTAAGATTAATTTATTTGAAGTGTACACGTGAAAACGGTTGCTCTTTTCAATTAAAAGTATTTCTTGAGTTAGTTTGCTTACAATGTATTCAATTTGTTCTCATGTAAATTCATCCTTTTGGACTACTACCGATTTCCGCTGCACCTTTTATTTGTTTTAGATAACATTTTATGGACAGCAGATTTTCGGCGAAAACAAAACTGCTTTGTAGGTATATTTCTTTATTTTCTATACAGACGTGTGTCATAGTTATTATAATAAATGACAAGAATTATTTAGTTGAAAAATGTAGATTTGTAATTAAAAATAAAATGAACACGTAATCTTGAACTTTAATTTCAACTTCTACAAATATTTTATAATCATGTACAGTAAAATTATAACATTGCTCCATGTTACGTACAGACGATTCGAAATGATGCATTTTCTCGGAATGATTTTATTTACTAGGAACTACCAATTAGTTACGTTCCCCTTTAACATGTTTTTCCGTTCGGAGGTAGGTATTAAAATTTTTCCGAAAGAAACTTTATCTAACCGGAATTTTAAAAGTAACATTAATTTAAATTTAAATGATTGAGAAAAGAAAGGTGTTACAACATTAAAAAATGTATTATATTTATTAAAAAGTATAAATATATAATGCTTTAAAGATTAATTTTTATAGTTTAATTATTATACATTCTCAGCACTTTCCATTCAACACGCAATCTCTCTGCCAAGGAACTGAGCCTCCGGGTGAATTAAAGTATTCCGTGAACTTTTGACGAATCCAAAACGCTTAAGATCCACTTCGTGCATTGGTTTGATGCAGTGGACGTAATTGATACTGTGGCAAAGCCTATTCGGTGATATCACCTCCAGTTTGCAATACTGCAGAATTTCTCAAATAGTTTTGCAGTAAGCAAGATCCTTTTGCAATTTTTACTACAGTGCTTACTTTACATTCAAAAGGTGAACGAAAAACACGAAAACGCGAAGCAAGAATACCAAAAGAGCACTCCACAACTTGCCTATCCCGCGCGAAATAGTTTACACCATGGGTGTCAAACTCAAAGGCTAACTTGGGCCAAACAAACAAGGTTTAACTATAGGTGGGCCGCAAAAAAATCAATATTAATAGAAACGTATGTTTATTTACCTAATTACAGTATATTCAACATAAATATACGCATTTTGTTTAATAATAGCAGAAAAAGAGTATAATTTAAAAACATTCAGTGAATTCTTCCTATCTTATTATAATTCTGCGTCGGTTATTTTATTATATATTATTGTGTGCCAATATATTGGCCGGGCCGCAAAAATGTTCGTCGCGGGCCGCAAGTTTGACACCCCTGGTTTACACGGTAATAATTTCTATATTTTTCATTAGAAAATTCATTCTTGAGAATGAATTCTCCGTGCGTCTTTCTTTTCTTTAGATAATTGCTTTTCGGAAGCTTTTCACGAAGTAATGTTGAAATTACTTGGTCTTCGAATTCATCGGAATCAGATTCCGAACTTAGTTATGATTGTATATACATTGCCATCGCGCACATTTTCGTTTAAACACCCTCATTGGCACGCAGTTGAGATAGAACTGCTTCCCAATTTTCGCTCTCCCTGCGCGCAGTTGATTGAATCCTGCTTCCCTTCTTCACCTCACCTCACCAAGCTGCGTCTCAACTTGCGCCCGGCCTAATACTTTGCGGAAAGAACTGCACGCCCTCAATATCCACGGATGCGTTGCCGCACACAAACCAAACATCACCCCATCCAACAAAGCCGGCAGACTCGCTCGGTGTTTGCAGCGTCGCAACTGGACTGTGGACCATTGGAAAACTGTTTAACGGAGCGACGAGTCACGCTACACGCTCTTCCAGTTGGATGTGCGTGCTTGGGTTTAGCGAATGCCAGGCCATCGTTTGTTTCTCCGAGTGCATCGTTCCAACTCTCAAGTTCGGTGGTGGTGGTGTATTTGTTTGGAGGTGTTTTTCGTGGTATGGCCTGGGACTTTTGCAAGTTGTTCCTGGTAAATTGAACGACGACGCCTACATGAACATTTTCGACAATCAGGTTTTTCCCTACGCTCTGGCAATTTTATGGAATGGACGACAACGCCCCATGTTATGTTGCAGTCTCTCTGTCAAGCAGTGGTATCAAGATATGGATGTAAAACGTCTTCCCTGGCCTGCTCAGAGTCCCGACCTAAACCCCATAGAACATTTGTGGGACGAGATAGAGCGACGCTTACGGACCAGGAAACCATGTCCAAAATCTACAGCTGAGCTGGCGACATTCTTGCAGCAGGAATGGACACAAATATCCATAGCTGTGTATCAAAACCTTGTTGAAAGTATGTCCAGAAAGGTTGCTAGTGTAATTGCAACATGTGGGGGACCATCCCCCTATAAAAGCATGTATTATTTCCTTTATACCATCACATCTTGCTGTCCGGTCCATTATTGTAGGGTAGTGGGTGTGTATATATATATATATATATATATATATATATATATATATATTAATTTCAAAAAAGTTATTTCGGGGTTGGTTTCTAAATTTAAGTAAGGATTTTAATTACATTTCAATTTTTCTAAAACAATAATGGTATTTCTACATTTTTGCATTTCCATAAAACTTTGCAACTAGTTTTATATATTGTGATTTCCACATATTTTTCCCATTTTTCTTTAATTTTAATTAAATTATTTTATATATATATATATATATATATATATATATATATATATATATATATATATACAGTGGTACCTCGACTTACGAGTTTTTCGAGATACGAGCATTCTATCGGTAGATTTTTTGCTTCGAGTTACGAACTAAAATTCGGATTACGAGCAAGCTTCAGATATCCCACCGCTAGTTTGACCAGAGAATGCTATATTACGTGCTCATCAAATGAGAACACAAGAAGCATATAATATTTACATGATAATTATACAATTGTATGATAATTATACAATTGTATATATATATATTATTCTGAGACTACTATCCAGTCTTAAACCGAGATGTTAACACTGAACAATTACTACCCGGGGCTGCTTGCTCTGCCCAAACTTGAGTTTCCCTCAGAAACCGAACAGCGCCCAACCTCTCTCGCAGAGAGATAGCTTCAATTCCCTCCCCCACACTGGAACTCCCCATGGGGGTCTAAGGGATGGGATGACCTTGGTCCTAGGATCGCAAGCTCTCCCCCTTCTACGGATTCTGAGAAAACGTTCTTCGAATTCTCAGAAAGAAGAATCTGGATATTACAGCCACAGTGAATGATGCAACAATCGCCCAGCTTCCGTGTCTCACTCGTTCACTTTAAAAGAGTAGCTGGTAATAAAAGCGAAAGTGAGGAAAGCGTTGCGAAAAGGTCAAAAATCAACGAATAAGATTTAATTTTTCAGTTCAGCCTTTCTCCTCCTCTTCCATCAGCATCTTCAAGTCTGATCTCCAAGGTAAATGGTGTACTTTACACTTAATAAAACAACTTTATTGCAGTACATTCTATTGTATTGCGTTTTTATACAATGTTCGTCGTTTATAAGCACATTTTTCTTATTTAAAAACATTTAACAAAAAACTGTGGTGTTTTGGAGGAGCCTGGATCTAATTAATGGCATTTCCATTCATTTCAATGGGGAAAATTGATTCGAGATACGAGTATTTCGAGTTACGAGCTCCGTCATGGAACGAATTAAACTCGTAAGTCGAGGTATCACTGTATATATATATATGTAATAATAACGCCCCACTATTATTAATTGTTCTAAATCTGCGTATTCCAAATTATCCTGTTATCGTTTCAATAAAGTACAGTCCCTCTTTCAACACTGATCTAGAAATAAACGAATTAACTAACTAGTTTGCCCCTTAATGCACGCACTTAAAGTCAGGCGCCTATGATTCAGGATGATTCAGAAACCACTCGCCTTGCATCGCATCTTCGGAAGCTTGAGTTATGGCTCACATGGTTTAATCAGGTATTCGGGTATAACCAACTAAAAGAATGTTAGACTCCTACTGCCCCCATGGTATAAAAACGCTGAGCAGTGATTTTCGGGCCTTCCTTGCCTGTGCTCCCTTGCTATTCTGACTGCCCTCCCTCGCGTTTCTTACGTTCTTCTGATTTTACCCGCGTCCTGACTCTTCTACTGTCCTATGATGTGACGTTCTGTCTTTTCACTGCCCCGGCAGCCGGCCCGGTGGCTGTTTTACCGTTTAGTGTTCCTCCTGCAAATCTTATATCGTCCTTGTGTGCCGTGTATCGTCGTCGACGTCTGCTGAATAAACAGTGTACATCTCATCAGTGTTGTGCGTCCCTTCAATGCCTCTCCTCTCTGTGGTTTTTCCTCCCCGACGTGTCAATGGCTCTCCTGGAACAGTATTCTTCTCGTCACCCCGGCTTCGTCTACAATGTCGTGTATCACCTCCTCTACATCGTTATCGTGCGTGTATATATGTATGTATATACACTACCCTACAATAATGAACCGGATGCCAACGGATTTGTATAAAATAATGATAACGACATATATATATATATATATATATATATATATATATATATATATATATATATATATATATATATATATATATACAGTCGATTTCGGTTAATTTGACCACCGGTTAATCGGACTAGCCGCTTATTTGGACCGAATCCTTCGGACCGAATCGTCTTGTAACATAAGACATGTTCGTTTATCGGACCAGCCGGTTATTAGGACCAAAATGATCGCGTCCCGATGTGGTCCGATTAACCAGAATCGACTGTGTGTGTGTGTGTATATGTACATATACCGGGTGCGTCATAAATTCGTCCAAAGTTCAAAAATTTGAAATAAAAGAAATAATGCTCTGAAATATTTTCTGTTTGCGCAAATAGGATCAGAGGGGCATTGGATTTTTTTCCATGTAGAAAAAAAATGTTTCTGAAAGTAACCGAAAGAGGGCGCTTTTGCGTGACCACGTTAAGTCTGCATTGCAGGAAAGACATGCGTTACCTGTTGTCACCTTCATGCAGGATGGTGCCCCGTGCCACATTTCACGTGATATCAAGGCATTCCTGTTGGAATCTTTCACTGAAGACCGAGTTCTATAAGTCGCGGTTGTAAGGTTCAGTGGCCCTCACGGTCACCAGACTTGACCCCGGCAATTTTTAGTTGGGGCGGGGGGATACTTAAAGTCTCATGTGTACCGGGGCTCCCCAACCACTTTCGTGGAACTGAAAAATGTCATTCGACAGACAGTCGCTGCCATCGATGCTACAATCCGCGGTAATGGGCTTAGTGACACGCCTCACTTGCCTATTACCTTGTTCTGGTAGTAATGATGAACATCTGTTACTTTAAAATAAATGCGCTGTCTCGTGTTATTATGATCTGTTTGATTTTCTGTTTAAGTTTGCCTGATTTGCATAAAAGGTCTCAGTATGACGTGTGAGTGCCCTCTTTCGGTTACTTTTAGAAACTTTTTTTTTTACATGGAAAAAAATCCAATGTCCCTCTGATCTTATTGGCGCAAGCAGAAAAATTTTCCGAGCTTCTTTTATTATGAATTTTTGAACTTTGCACGAATTTATGACGCACCCGGTGTATATATATGAAATACCAGATCTATAGACTACACTGAACAACGATATCCGGGAAAACAGCCGAACGGGCACTCGGCTTGGTAGTCGAGGCTTGTGCGCATCGATTCCAAATCAAATAATTAATAATTAACCGGAATAATACTTTTACTACTTTAAACACATTATGATAATTTAACAGTTAAACATATTATACGAAATGTAAGGGAGTAGAAGCTATTGACAAGCAGAGAAAATGGATAATAGCGTCCTTCTCAATCCTTAACTCAGTCTTTAAGTCCGATGCTCACACCAGCATATGTGAAATTTAGTTTCCGTTTAGCACGTGACCCCCTGTGGTGCCATATGTCCAGCCGACATCCAGTCGCATATAGGAAGAACGGGGAAGTTCGCTATACAACGTGAAACACAAAATTGGAATCGAATTAAAACGGGTGTGGCGTAATTATTATGTGTATAACCAGGGCTAGATTTGAGGCGGAAAGCGCCGGAACCTCTCTTTAGGAAAAAAAAATTACGATAGTTAAAAACATTTATTTAATCACAAATTACTCTGTTGGTACTCTCCCTGAAGGTTACCGTTCCGGCACCTCTATTTCTAGAAATCTAGCACTGTGTATAACTATATACAAGGTCTGACAATAAAGTTCGGTGAATAGTCCTGTAACATTAACGTAGATGAAATATTAACGAAAGTTACCTTACTGTTCTTCGAAATAGTCACCTCCCATAACTATGCACTGCTGACATCTGCTATACATGTTCTGGAAGCTTTGCAAGAAGTCTTCTTTTGGGATGGAGTTCAAAAGCCTCGTCACGTTTCGTTGAATGTCAGGAATATCGTCAAATCTCTTTCCTTTCAAAGAGAGTTTAAGTTGTGGGAATAGGAAGAAGTCTGGAGGATTGAGATCTGGCGAGTATGGTGGATGTTCAATTTGCACCACCCCCTTTTTTGCCAGGAACTGTTTGACGATATTGGCTGTGTGAGGGCGAGCATTGTCGTGAACAAAAAACCATGAACCTTGTTGTGCGTACTGCGGTCGTACCCTGCTTAGACGTTTCATGAAACGGGTCAAAATTTCAATGTACCTTTCAGCATTCATCGTCGTTCCCTCAGGTAGAAATTCCTTGTGGATAATGCCTTGACTATCAAAAAAGGTGATGACCATCGTTTTGATGCGTGATTTTTCTACTCTGACCTTTTTCCGACGAGGTGATGCAGGAGAACGCCACTCCATGCTTTGCCGTTTCGTTTCAGGGTCGTACCTGAGACACCAGGACTCATCCCCAGTGACAATACAGTTCAAAAAGTTTGGTGTCGCATCCGCCGTTTCGACAAAATCTTGTGAAGCCTCTAAACGTGCCTGCTTGTGATCGTCATCCAAGTGATGTGGTAGAAGACGACAACACGTTTTTCTCATCCCTAAATTCTGGGTAACGATTTGTCGCACGGAACAAACGCACTAAACAAGCACTTTCTAAAACAAGTCTTACACGGAACACAAACGCTCAACTGAACAACGGTGGGGGCAGATGGTCAACACCTACCACTACGCAGGTGCACCGTTTTGTTTCACCAGTGTTGCCAGATCGGCCGTTCTGACTTCATTCACCGAACTTTATTGTCAGAGGTTGTATATAAAACAGTTCCGTAACTGACTGACTGACAGATAACGTACAGACGAAACCGCTGGACCTACAGGGCTGAAATTTTGCATGGCGATTCTTCTTATAATGTAGGGGTGCACCAAGAAAGATTTTTGAAAAATTCTTCTTAGACTTTTTTTAATTTAATTTTTAAGCTGTTTTTGTAAGATTCTTTAAAGTTTGCCTTTAAAATAATAATCTGAGGGTTATAAAATTTATATCACGAGAAAGACCATAAAAATTTCCTTTAAAATGAAATTTTTTTGGAATCTATACCTTCATTTTCTGATTTTTGGGGAATTTTTAAAGATTAATTTTTTAGAATTTGATTTATTAAATGCTGATCACGTGGTTTCTTTTCTTTTTGTGATACTTTAAATTAATTTATCGTCACGTGCATAACAACGAAATAAATTGACAAAAAAAATATTGAAATACGGTAAAAGATAAAACTTAATTACTAGACTCATTGAGATGGAAGTTTTTTAAGAATTTAATTCAAATTAGTATGATTTTTGGATATTAAACATACAAATTAATTGCATACATTGACCGTTGTATTTAATTTGAATATTTTCTTCTACATTATTTTGTCTATAAAAATATCCGTTACGATTTTTTTATAAATAATTTTTTGGCATTAATTGCATACATTGACCGCTGTGTTTAATTTAAATGTATTTACTCCGTAGAGAAGCACGGGCATAAAGAATCAATCCACCGGTTTTAAGAATCAGTTTACACTCTTCGCTTTCCTTTCATTTTTCCAAAGAATCCACTTAAACCCTCAAAAGACCAGAAGTTCTTTCTTTATTTTTTTAAAAGAAAGAGTGATAAGATGGGACGGAATACAGTCGTAAAATGCATCCCTTTCTTTGTTAGACATAACATAATAGTTTCCCCTTAAACCCTTTAGCTAATCACTGTCCTATTAGCTTGACCCAGGGGCATTCTACCCGTCCGGATCCGATTTCACTTTTCTTCACTGACAAACAAAGACAGGGATTCTTTTTTTCCACGTCCCGCATCCCTCTCTGAAACACATAAAACTTCGGCGAAGTGTCCACTA
This sequence comes from Dolomedes plantarius, assembly GCA_907164885.2. Lineage (NCBI taxonomy): Eukaryota > Metazoa > Arthropoda > Arachnida > Araneae > Dolomedidae > Dolomedes > Dolomedes plantarius. The sequence goes on from OU015496.1 coordinate 12,350,681, forward strand.
TCACTTAGGCAAACGTTGCATTATTAGATTCAACACGTTATCAAACCGTGAAACGTAAGCTAGAAGGCGAATCTTAGTCTGAGACTATTGGTATTGAAAGTGGTATAAACAGCCTCCAGAAAACTTCATTACGTCAAACTACCATAGAAAACCATTTCTTGCACCCTTCCTGTAATTGAAATATTAAACTGTTAAGCAGGTATGTTGTAACAAATATTGGATTTTTTTCTTCTCTTATTATAATCATGTGTATCTACTTATATGTCTAGAAATTAAGTTGTATTTTTAATATTATAAAGAATAATTTTAATAAAAGATAATTAACGTAAATTAAAGAGTATTTCATGGTAAATTATCTAATGTATGTATATATGGGTGTGTGTGTGCCTGTCCAAAATCCTAAATTTCGGCTATAAGAATCAACCGCTTATAAGAATCAAAAACAGTAATAACAAACGTGATTCTTATAAGCGGATTCTTATAAGCGGAATATGTATGTGTGTAATATCCTTGACGAGGCGATGCTCATCAGGCCGGTGAACTCGAAAACACATTTGTAGTCGTTGGAAGTGTCTGTCGTATCACCGGGGCAGGTGACATGGAATATTATACAATAATATTATACATGGAATATTATACATGGAATATTATACATTTATACCAACGTCAGAAAGGAAGAGGCGATTTAACGTCCGAAATATAGATTTTATTCACTTGAGAGTCCAGTCCGCTTTCCATTTCTCACCTTGGATGGACACTTATCAAATCAGATTCTTACATTATATCGTCTAGTAAACGCCAGGCATACGGGAAAAAAACTCCGCAGCGCGAAAAACTGCGTCTATCTAGTGTCAGTGCGACAACACAAAAGACAAAAAGAAAGTAAATTTCTCGCCCGAGTGAGAGTGAAAATGAACTTCTGATTGGACAGATCACGACACCTGACCTCAACGTCAGACCTTCTAGAAGTTTCGCTCTTATATAATTGTTATATAACGGTGCTGGCGCGTGGCTTTTTTAAGGAGAAATCTAATAGATTATTTTGGTTCTCCCTAGGTCAAAATTAATTTGATTGTGTTGCGATAAGATGAAAGAATTTTGAATAGGCGTTTTAATGATAAGGAAAGGTTATTATTTCATATATATATATATATATATATATATATATATATATACAGACAGGCAGACAGACAGACACAGACACACACATACATATAAATGTGACCAATTGCTAAATCTAAAATGTATATTCACGGCTAAAAAACAGTTATTTTCTCGAACACTGGCCATCTGTTTTGAGGAACATGAAATGTCAGCCGTCGTATTTAATTTTTACGATACAATGTATTATTATTTATGTGTTATAATGACGATAAAATTTAAATTAATTTAACATAGTTCGAAATTTTATTAAAGTTTAAACCTTAAGAAAAGTTTGAATTTTAACAGTGATGACATTTTTCTAAAATTTTAAAAATGAGTAATAAGCCAAAAAAGAGTCGGATACATTTCAAAACCTGGGAGAACATTCAGGACTGTTGGAAATCGTATGGCCACAAACCCCGCAAGGGAGGCAGTAGCAAATTTCAGGTTACAGACTGGACACGACTGCTTGGCAGAACATCTGTTCAAGATGGGTATATTTCTTACCAACATCTGCTGGGCAGACGTTATGAATTCGGATCACCTCCTAACTTACCATGGACTTGGCAGAATCTCCCAGAGAAACGGAGACATCAGCACATTGTATCGGGATGCAAGGACCAGTATGTGCTCTCTTGGTGACTGAACTTTTTGATTGCGTATCAAAGCCTGGGAGAGTTGATACACAATCAAAAACTTCTAGTTCATTTTGTTTCTAGTTTTTATTGTTGGTTTCCAGTTTATATTGCTGTTTTGTTTTGTTATGTTCCCTGATCCTTTGTAATGTTGTCGGCTGCCTGCTCTGTATGGATTCATTTCCGAAATAAAGCCATATAAAACACACACACACACATTTCAAAATAGCTATGCTGCCCAAGGTCGTGTCAAAATCTCACAGATGTCAAAATGCCTGATTTTAAAGCACCCTGTTTGATGTTGGTATAAAGCTCTGCAGAACATCGAAGGAAAAGGGGGTAGAAAATTATCCACCAGTCATTGAGTGGGAATTCTCTCTCCGTCCGGAGGAAAATTTCACAAGCAAAAATTGGCGTTCCGGAGCGAAATTTCGCCAAACCGGTCCCGATTTAGTACTTCAGCCTCGGAAAAGTGTCAGTGTGCTGTTTGCGAGTGCTTAAGCAGGGTGACTACGTACTGTGGTGACATGGATTCGTCCAAAGAGGAACAGCGCTGGGATATCCAGTTTGTGATGATAGAAGGTGTAGTGACGTCGAAATTTGTCGCGTGAAGGTTGTGTGTCTGTCACGGTATACAGTGTTCAGATGATTTAGTAAATTTCGTATAGGACTTGCTCAATCACATCTTCCCATCACAATCGAATCGATTGCTGCGGCTCCTCTGCTAGGAGGTTCTCAACCATTCTCCCTTCCTGCGACTACCACATCTTTGGCCCACTGAAAAAAGTTAACGATGCAGAGGTCTGTGGTGCCTGGTTCCTCAGCCAACTACATCGCTCACGGCGTCTAAAACCTAATGAAACGCACAGACCGCTGGACCTAAAGGGCTGGAATTTTGCATCTATATATATAAAACAGTTCCATAATTGGCTGACTGACTGTCATATAACGCACAGACCGCTGGACCTAAAGGGCTGGAATCTTGCATCTATATATATAAAACAGTTCCGTAATTGGCTGACTGACTGTCATATAACGCACAGACCGCTGGACCTAAAGGGCTGGAATTTTGCATCTATATATATAAAACAGTTCCGTAACTGGCTGACCAACTTACATATAACGCACAGACCACTGGACCTGAAGGGCTGGAATTTTGCATCTATATATATAAAACAGTTCTATAACTGGCTGACTGACTGGCATATAACGCACAGACCGCTAGACCTAAAGGGCTGGAATTTTGCATCTATATATATAACAGTTCCTTAACTGGCTGACCGCCTGACATATAACGCACACACCGCTGGACCTAAAGGGCTGGAATTTCGCATCTATATATATAAAACAGTTCCGTAACTGGCTGACCGACTGACATATAACGCAAAGACCGCTGGACCTAAAGGGCTGGAATTTTGCATCTATATATATAAAACAGTTCCGTAACTGGCTGACTGACTGACATATAACGCACAGACCGCTGGACCTAAAGGGCTGGAATTTTGTATCTATATATATAAAACAGTTCCGTAACTGGCTGACCGACTGACATATAACGCACGACCGCTGGACCTAAAGGGCTGGAATTTTGCATCTATATATATAAAACAGTTCCGTAACTGGCTGACCGACTGACATATAACGCACAGACCGCTGGACCTGAAGGGCTGGAATTTTGCATCTATATATATAAAACAGTTCTATAAATGGCTGACTGACTGACATATAACGCACAGACCGCTGGACCTAAAGGGCTGCAATTTTGCATCTATATATATATAACAGTTCCGTAACTGGCTGACCACCTGACCTATCACGCACAGACCGCTGGACATAAAGGGCTGAAATTTTGCATCTATATATATAAAGCAGTTCCGTAACTGGCTGGCTGACTGACTGACATATAACACACAGACCGCTGGACCTAAAGGGCTGGAATTTTACATCTATATATATATATATAAAACAGTTCCGTAACTGACTGACTGACTGACATATAACGCACAGACCGTTGGACCTAAAGGGCTGGAATTTTGCATCTATATATATAAAACAGTTCCGTAACTGGCTGACTGACTGACATATAACGCACAGACCGCTGGACCTGAAGGGTTGGAATTTTGCATCTATATATATAAAACAGTTCCGTAACTGGCTGACTGACTGACATATAACGCACAGACCGCTGAACCTAAAGGGCTGAAATTTTGCATCTATATATATAAAACAGTTCCGTAACTGGCTGACCGACTGACATATCACGCACAGACCACTGGACCTAAAGGGCTGGAATTTTGCATCTATATATATAAAACAGTTCCGTAACTGGCTGACTGACTGACATATAACGTACAGACCGCTTGAACCTAAAGGGCTGGAATTTTGCATCTATATATATATATATATATATATATATATATATATATATATATATATATATATATAAAACAGTTCCGTAACTGGCTGACTGACTGACATATAACGCACAGACCGCTGGATTTATTTAAAGAACCAGAAAAAGAAATCACGTGATCGGCATTTAATAAATTAAATTCTAAAAATGAATATTTAAAAATTCTCCCAAAAATCAGAAAATAGAGGTAAAGATTCGAAAAAGATTATAGAGTAAATTATCTCACTTCTACCCAGATTTGGGTGCATATAATTTGAAGTGGCACTCTAAATGAATTTGATACAAACACAGTTTATACATGAAACAATGTTTATTGAATATTCTTGCACATGTAGGCTTTGCTTTTAACAACAAGATTCATACGTACTACTTGTACGGAATATATAAATACAGCTTTCAAGAACAATATATTTTCAATACTCACAAACCAGCAGAGAAGTCAAACCAGCAGTGCTGCCACGTAAACTTTGGGCCCCCTAAGCACTAGCGCAGGATAGCACTCGAGCTGCATACCCTCGTAGCTCCCTCTCGCTTATCTATGAACCTTAACAACCTTCTTTCAACCCTAACAACTTTTTTTATTAATGACGCTGCATGGTATTTATACTAAGCGCGTATGCCGAAATTAGCATATCTCAAGCAGCTTCTTTAATTCATTCACTCAAAAGTTCGATTGTTGTGAATCGAATCTTGTGTATACCTTACAAGATCTCATTTTAAAGGAATTTTTAGGATCTTTCTCGCGATATAAATTTTATAACCCGCAAATTATTATTTTAAATGCAAACTTAAAAAAGTTACTAAAACAGCTTAAAAATTTAATTTTAAAAAATCTAAGAAGAATTTTTCAAAAATCTTTCTTAGTGCACCCCTATACTATAAGAAGAATCGCCATGCAAAATTTCAGCCCTTTAGGTCCAGCGGTTTGGTCTGTGCGTTGTATGTCAGTCAGTCAGTTACGGAACTGTTTTATATATATAGACTTGGGAACATGTTACAACTGAACAAAACCCCACTCCTTGCATCATGGACATTTTTCGTCTCGCCCGAGCCACCACGGCTAAAGAAGTTTAAACTCAAAAAAATATTTGCACGAAAGATACCAAAGTAAAATTCATGGGCACTCAAGAATAGCGATTATATTACACGCATGGTTTTAAAAACGACGCGCTCGTCACCAAGACGGAAACACTTTAAAAAATAAATAAATAAATAAAATCCTGTTTCTAGCATTTTCAAAAAAAATCTTTGAATGCAATGTGCGCGTTTAGAAAGAAAAAAAAAAGAAGAAAAATTCAAGTTATTCCAATGAAAAATTTTGTAACGAATAATTCAGGACTAAAACTCGCTGTTCCTCGAAACGCGTGCCGACGCAGCCAGAAGTATCATATCACGGCTGAAATATTGCCTACGCAGAGCCGTAATCAAGCTGTCCGTTTTCGAAACGACTCTGGACGGAAGAAACGGGGATGCTTGTGCGACATCAATTTCGGCTCTATCTCAAGGAACAAATATATTTATTGCCCTAAAAACTTCTCAAAATCAAGGCCTGTACCTCCACAGTTGGGCAGGAAACTTTTAACGTCATTTATGGGAAAAGGGGAGCTTCTCGAAATTCATCTGATTAAACTCGTAAATAAGAAGGCACCGCCCGTTCTATCGATAGCACCCGCGCGAACCATATTCGTAAAAGTGGCCTCAGATTGCCGGCATATTGTCTGAATAAATTTAGGAATTTCTAATTAGAAGGGGTTGTTCGCCTCTAACTAATGGACTTCTTGCTACGACATCACTGGCGACCAGATTAAAGAAACCTGGAAAAAGCTGAAACATAACTATTGGAGAGCCAAGTCGATTCAATAAATATCCACGTTTCGAATATTGGGGATGAAACTTTAGAATTCTGGAAAAGGTAGTCTTGCCTCCTCCTCCCTGCTAGATATTTATGTCTTAATATCTTCAGTCAAACGAGAGAGATAATAACAGCTATAAGTTTTAAATCTTGCCAATGACGTCATTATCAAGTTTTAAAAGATATTTCCTCAAAGACGCGACTCTTAATCTTAAAACCGCTCAACACAGTTTCTCCAAAAGTTAAGGAATTAAGCGTAGCACTCCGGGAGATTTGCAGATAAATGAGAATGAAACAAAAGAGTTTGATCGATACCATAATTCAGAAAATATCAAAATTCATAAAGCTCGTTTTACTTTGCTTCACCTCTAGAACTTACGAAGGAGAACTGCAGTCACGTGGACAAGTTGTAACGCAAATGACATTATTCTCAAGTTATCTTCATGGATAGTAAGCTTACTTGGAAGAAAAATATTAATAATAATATCTGCAATTTTTTTAAAGCTAGAAAAGATATCGCCCACCTCCTGTACCAGAAGGAGATGAGTATAGAAAATAAACTTCTGCTTTACAAAACAGTACTTAAACCTATACTTCTTTATACAGTACCTGTATGGAGGTCAGCGGCTAACAGTCATGTCCAGAAATTGCAATGCACAAAAAATAAAACCTTACGTCTAATAACTAAAGCCAATAGATATAAAACTAACTACTCCCTCCACAAAGATCTAAATATTGAACCCATTCGCCTGGCTATAATTAATCTCGCCACTAAATTTTATAATAATCTTTACTCCACCCCTAATGAAGAAATTGCAAATCTTCCTGATTATGACAATACAGAATTCAATCGCAGACCTAGAGCGACTATAGTGCTTGACACTGGGATAACTCCCAACTCTTCTTTCCCATAATTAAAAAAAAAAAATTCTTATGTCGTTCCGTTTTCCTTAAATTCATTCTAGACCGCTTAATTTTCATCCCCCCCTTTTTTTTCCTAATTATATACAGTCACATCCTCTTACGTTTTTTTTGAAAAAGGAAGTGTGTCGTCTCGTTGGTGTAATATGCCTCTGCGAATCCTCGTGGTCAATTGGTGAGTCCTCCCTGATATCTTCTGCTAAGCTCCTGGATCCTGTTTCGCCAAACCAATCCGGTTGCGGGACACATTTTGCTCTTGACCAGTAGTTAAGCTTGATCTTCTTTAACCTCTGTAATACAAATTCATCATCTTGCTTCTTTTTTCGGCCTGTTTTCAAGCACGGGTTGCTTGATAGTTCTTTGCCATCCTAGATTTGATCCCAGCGTTTAATATCTTTGCTGCTCGAGGTCCTCTGTGGCTCGTTTTCGAGTTTTTATATTTTGCTTTTTATTTTATCTTATATTGGAACATTTTATTTTGACGTCTTGCTGATTTAATTTTTGTGTTAACTTTAATTTACTTAATTCTATTGTTTTAATTTTATTTTTGTAACTTCATTTGTTTTTATTTAATTCATTTCTTCTTGGACCATGCGTGAAAAGCTTCAGTGCTTCCCATATCCATACCGAGGGTAAAGGGCTTTCTTAGCCCTATTTGGAACCTCACGAAAACTTTTTGTCGATGTGTCTTCAAAAAAATTTAAACTTTTCGGATAGTATACATTATTGCTTAACATCCAACTGAACATGCACTTAGGCATTATTGAGACTAAAGTCACGAATGAGCATAACAGAAACAGCTCTGTCCCTCTGGCACCAAAAAATGTAAAAGCCCCTTTTCCTACATGCCGGCACTGAAGTACATTTAGAGGTTATCAACCTACCCCAGTCAACAGAATGTACAAACACCTACTTCACCTCGCGATGCTTAAATTATTCTATTGCTTCATTTCATTTCTTTCTGATCACACCTTTGTACAGTGACGTAGCGAGCATAACTGGCACCCGTGGCACGATACCTTATTGGCGCCCCCCCCCCCCTCGAAAAACATAGTAATATAAAATATAGAATTAGTGAAAAGGACCATTTGGCGCCCGGGGCATGATAGACCCCCTTGCCCCCTCCCGCTACGCCACTGCCTTTGTAATGCCTAAAATAATTGACAACTATCCACGTTCGTTTTCCTGTGTTTACAGAGAATCAGGCCCTGATTTTCCATTAGGCTCGGGCCTAGGGGCCCCCGAATGTTGGGGGGCCCCCAAAAAATTTTAATTTTAAAAGGAAAAAAAGAAAAAATTCCCAATTCAATTGTTTTTTTAATTTTACCTTTTTTATTAGCAATTTTTTTATATATCCTTTCAAATTTGATTGATTGATTGGTTCATCATATGTATAGTTATATGTATAGTTCATCATACGTATTTTATAGTATATATAAGGGATTAATAAGTTTTTCTGGTTGCATTGTATTGGTGTTTTAATGATGAAGTTAATATGTTGTGTTGCTTTTTGTTATTTGATAATGTTCAAAGCTTCTACGCTTCAAATAGCCAATTCTTGGTAAAATGGTACTTTCACAATGATTCATGATTATTTTTTTTGGTGTGTCAATTTTGGAAATGTTATGCCAACATTAATGTTAGAGGGTCCCCATCCCGAGTTGTGCCTATAGTCAAGAATTTTCTAAATCGGGCCCTGCAGAGCATTATTCAGTAGACTGGCGATGTCGTGTTAGAAACAGGATAAGTACCCAATCCTGAGTCATTGTAATATAAATCAACAAACATTGAGTTAGAAATACGTAGATAAGCAGTTTCTAACTGATTTTAATAATGGAACCCACTTCAGGTCATAATTAAAAATAAAGAGACTAAATAATTAATGGGAAAGTAAATGCTTATTCGATCTGATTATTCATAAAGAGTTTAAAAATTTTCTTCCTACTTTCTAGCAATATCAAAAGTAGCTTCAAACTTTGTACTGCATTTTGTTTTGCGTCGTGCATGTGGAATCCGATATTCCAAATATATGGCACTCGACAGCAACAAACAAACTGCTATCGGAATAATTCTTTTACACTAAAACTTGTTAACCTTTAGCTTACGGGGCCCGATTTTGTAAATCGCTCTTTAGAACGGGAAACTTTTAGCTACTTCCTACCCCGCATTTTACGAACGGTAAGTCTGGGAGGTCGGTGGAAAAAGTGGTTAACTGCTTTCTTACGGACCGTGGGATATATATCCCTAAATTCCCTACATCTGAAGAGTAAACAAATTACAGATGTGACAGAAAGGAGCGTTGCACATTTTGTTTGCTTATGATTAGAGGTACGTAAATTTCGCATAAAAAATTTCGAAATTTTGCAAAAAAAGAAATTACAATATATAAAATTAAGCATTTATTCACAAAAAATATATATAAATTCAAAAATTTCGCATTTATTAAAAAAAAAAAATCACAATTTTACTTACTTGGTTAGGTTTAAGTATCAAAATTCTTTGTTACTTAGTTCTTAGCTAACATTGTAGTAATCTCAACATTCTCTTCCTAAAGTCTTCAGCATTTAGTAATAATTCAGCAATTAGTAATAAGCAAATTTCAAGAGATCTCTCAGTTTAATACCGTGGATGGTCTTAAATAAGCAATTATGTTAATAAATTATTTCTACTTTTACCTACTTTCGCTTAAAAAGCCGTTTATCACCGAGTTTTCGCCGAAAAGTAGCAAAAAAATAATTTTCGCATTTATTCGCTCCTATTGGCAAATTTCGCATTTATTCGCATCTATTTCGTAAATACGAAAATTACGTATCCCTACTTACGATAGAATATGTTCAGTAAAAGCTTTTATGGATGAATGGATGGAATTTTTTTCATATACATTTTTAAGAAGGAACAGGAATTTCAGTTTTAAAATAATAGAAAATTGGCAAGAAAAAGTAAATTAAAGATAAAAGAAAATTTGTCAAACATGAGAATTTAAATATCTTTTCTCCTGAGTTCTGCACAGATTTTCCCACTAAAAGTTAATTATCGTCATATTTTTCTCATATATACTGTAAATATGAAGTTGTATGCTCAAGGATAATACAAATCTCCAGTCGGTTTCAAGTCATCTGGACCTAGAAAATAGATTATATTTCCTAATTTCCCCTTCTTTATAAAACATACTCTAGTACTTAAATGTAGGCGTGTAAAATTCATACACAAATGAAATAGTTGAAACTGAAATCGCTGTAATGAAGGAACACAAATTCATGATCTAAAGTCTTATTCTCTTATCAACAAAACCGAAATGATTCTGTTAGCATGATCTTTAACATACATGTACCTTAGTACAGGACAATACAATCTTCTAAAAATTAAGAGTAAAAATGTCCCCAACAGCAAAAGTATTTATTATTGTGCACAAAGGTTGTTAAATCAGACGGAAGGAGACACACACACTCATATATATACACACACAGTCGAACCCCGTTATAGCGAACGTGGTATATAACGAACTCCAAGATATAACGAACAAAACTTTTGGTCCCACCGTTTTCCTACTGTATTTAATGCTAATTTATCCTTTTATAGCAAACCCCCGAAATCTTAATCGGCTATAACGAACATTTTTTTTCAGTCGACAACTGAATTTTTTCTAATTTTTAAACTTTTAAAGAATATTGAAGATGATGACAATTTACCTATCCCAATGTGGATAGAAAAGCACAAAATTTCATCATTCTCAGATTGTGGCGTGCAACGGCTCGAAACATGTAATGATGAAGTCCTTACATGTGAAAATCTGACTGATGAAGATATTGTGGAAGAAATTAAAATGAATCATTCTGAAATCGAAGATTCTGCTTCTGATGCTGATGAAGAGGAGCACATAAATGATAAAATCTCCACCATCTCAGATGCTACAGCAGCAATGAGCGTAATTAACAAGTTTTTGTCAACACAAACAGTGGAAGAAAGAGTGTTGGGCGTCATTTGATGTATTGGACAAAGAAATTCATAAAATGTTTTTGAAATCGGCATCACGTCAGCAGAAGACTACCGATTATTTCTTTATCAAAACAGTGAGCAACTGTTAAGGATAAAATCAATTTATTTCCATTTGTCTTCATTTTTAGTTAATTAGTATTGTGTCAATTTAATGTAATCGATTTTAGTCAATTTAATTCATTAATGATCATTTTTAATAGATTTTATCATTCTTTCAATACATCATTATTGAATACACATAGCAACTAATGAGTTATACATTTTGTAACATTTTTCTTAATGATTCGGATATAGCAAACCACTGGATATAGCGAACAAAACCTTTGGTTCCTTGAAGTTTGTTATAACAGGGTTCGGTGTGTGTGTGTGAGAAGTGAAGTGAAGTGAAAACGAAGACATGAAGGCATCCAAAACAAGAAAACCAGAAATAAATAATAAAGAAATAAATAATAATAAGCAAAATAAAAATATAATAAATATAATAAACACGGTTAAAATAAATTTTAATTTATTTTTGGATGAGATTTTCATATTCTGCTTTTTCTAAAACCCAGTCATCACTGACATCTGGTATTATTCACTTCATATCACAGTCAGACATTTTCTTTTTCAATTTTACAGTTTGAACCTCTAATTTTATTTGCAATCAATTCTAATTTTCATTAGAATGGTTGAAATTTATCTTTTGTGATGAAAGCATTTACTTATATTTAAAGGATCATTTCATTTTGGGAATCAATTCCTTTGATAAGGCATTTAACTCATTCCTAAAGCAATTTGTTCAGCTTTAGTAAAAACATATTGACAATAAACAGAAAAATCAACATATAAGGGAATAGAAACACTTTCATAAATAACTGTAAATTAAGCTCTATTTAAATTTTAACATCTTTTTTCCTCAGTGCCATAAATAAATTCAAACTGGGCTTCATTTACAAGGAATTTATTTTCTATTCCCAGAACTTAGCAAAATGGTGATAGCTCATTTCATTCCTACATGTGCAATCTCCATTCAATACATACAAACATGTTTTTACAAAATTTAGAACCCCCAGGTTCCAAATTAGAGACATTCTGACATAAGCATGAGAAAATAGTCAAGTTCAGAAGATATAAATGCAGCCATCAATATTGATCACAATTAAGAAAGTGAATAAATGTCTGTTAATAAATAAAAACACACAAAGACAAATTTTTAATGGAACTTTAATATGAAGGCCAATGAAGAATCTTTTCAATTTTGATACAACTGAAATTCAGAAATTTGAACATCATAACAACATGCAAGTATATAAAATAATTTAGTAAATTACAGACCATAAACGTATTTACAAGTATTCATCCTATTATTCACAATGATTCAACCTGTAAAAATAAAGGCAAATCAAATGACAAATTTTAATAAAGCATAACAAATGTTACAATACTCTAGAGCAGAGTTTCCCAAAGTGTGTTCTGCCAAAAAATTTAGAAGTTCTGTGAGACAGACAAATCGACTCTGCATCAGATATGCGAAATCAATTATCAAACATAATGCCAAATTTTAAGAGGATCGTGGACTCTAAGAAGCATCAGCATTATTCTCACTAAATTTCTTTTTACTTATTTTTAATTTACCCTCATATTTTGTATTTATAATCACTATTTGTTTTTATGAAGGTATTTAAGGATTTTTTGTTTAATTCAATAAATATAAGTATTAAAACAATAATTGTTTCCTTTAATATCACATTATATCTAGGGGAGGAAGGGGTCTATTGATTAAAAAATGTATAGGGTTCCTGGAACTTTGAAAAATGTTCTGAGGGTTCCATGATCAAAAAAGTTTGGGAAACATTGCTATACAGAATACCCGACAGGTACAAAACTGAGGTAATAAACGTATCACATCAATTGAATTATTTTTTCTCTGCATCAGTCAGTTACCTGAACTAAATCATAAAATGTGAATGTCAGTTCCTTTCAACAAAGATTTTAATTTTTCTTTTCCTAAAGAATTAACTAAAAAGAAAAAAAAAATTTTCCATCTCAAAAGATGGTTAGAAAAATTAATCATTCAATTCAAAAAGAAACCAAAAGTATGCATGTCTTTCAGTAAAGGAATACTTGATAACTGGCAAAGACACATACATTCAGCCGTCACACACTAAATTCAATAGAAAATATGAACTTTGATAGCTGTTTCAATAACTAACAATGGAAAAATTGCATATGAAAAAATCCAAATGAAATGAATCCATATGAAAAAATCCAAAAATTCAACCTCTCTGGTTCAATTACAATTAAAAAGTTTGATCATTCTATACCAAATGGAAAAAAATCCTAGATTGTGTAATATACGTGAACAGACTTGATTGTAATGCAAAGAAATATATTCCAGAACATAATACATACATCTTCCTCTTTGACAGCTTCCTAGTGATTGGGTGCATTTATAGCAGTCTGTAAGTCTTCCACAAAATCATTTAACTCACTTTCTAAGTTTAATAACAATCCTGCAAAAAACAAATTAAACATACACCAATTATTACATAAAACTAGTTGACATAGCTACATGTAGTTTATACATTTCCAATTTGCAAAATGACATAGCTTGTCTTTTTTTTATTTGAAATAAATGGCATTCATTTTTAAGTGGTAGGACATATATTACATGGTTAGTTGTAATTGATTCAGTCATTCAAACATAAATTAGTAAAGTGCCTAAGGCTTCATATCATAATTCCTTGTACTGTGAATGAGGTCAGATTTAACAATCACCTAAGAAATAATCTTCTACACTACTTTAAAATAAACATTAAAATACTGCACAGTGGCATAGCAAAGGGGGGGCAAGGGGGTCTATCATGCCCCGGGCGCCAATGTAAGATCTATATATTATATTACTATATGTTTTCGAGGGAGATGCCAATATAAGGTTTATATATTATATTACTATGTTTTTCGGGGAGGGTGCCAATATAAGGTCTATATATTATATTACTATATTTTTTTTTTGGGGGGGGGGTGCCAATATAAGGTCTATATACACTCATGGACAAAAAAATTAGCGCACCAAGAAGGAGTCGTCAAAATGAAATGAAATTTTACATACGTAATGACTACTTTGATATAAGTAAATGATAAGAAAATCAAAGAAAAAAGATAATTTATTTCAGAGAAAAAGGCAAAAGAACAGAGGAGTTAATACTCCGTTGGACCACCTCTAGCACGAATGCACGATGCAATACGATCGGGCACTGAGTCATACAAGTTCTGTATGATGTCTTGAGACATTTCGTTCCATATTTGCTGTAACCTTGCCTCTAGTTCGTTCAAACTCGTGGGATGCCCAACTCGTCGTCCCAAATGATCCCAGATATGCTTGATTGGAGACAAATCTGGGGATCGAGCAGGCCAAGTTAGGGTAGTAACAGTGCGGAGACAGTCTTGTGACACCCTTGCTGTATGAGGCCGAGCATTGTCTTGTTGAAAAATGGCTAATGGGAGCCGTTGCATGAGTGGCAACACATGTGGTTGCAGGATTTCATGAACATACTGCTGGGCTGTCATGGTGCCACGGAACAATACTAGGGGTGACCAAATATTGTAGGCAATGGCACCCCATACCATCACACCAGTTGTGGGAGCGATGTGTCGCTGTACAGCAAAGGCAGGATTGAAGCGTTCACCACGAGCTCTCCACACACGAACACGATTGTCATCACTGCCGAGATTGATGTTAGTCCTGGACGGTCTAGTACGTTCTGATAAAGTTAAATTAGCAGAGTAAAGGCGCAGCAGAGCATGTAGAGTTGAAGATAATTGTGAAGCAATGATGACAAGTTTGTTTAAAATAAATTAATTTATTAAAAGGCATATCTGGTAAAAGATTAACAAAAAAAACACAGTATTCAGCACAAAGCCTTACATGCTTAAAAATAAATTAGATGCAAAATTCATTTACTACTTGTAAATCATATAAAGGTTTCATATTCCTATTAATTTATTATGCTATGTTGCCTAACTACAAGCGATACTACTATCACCCTAAATAAGACTAAACAGATGAGAAAGAGACGAGCTACATAACTATCGGCTCGGCTGCACGCACGGCCGGCAAAAGCCAGACTACTCGCGCTCTATTGAGCTCAACTGCTCAACCGAAGAACCGCACGACCGCCAGAGCTTCGCTCCGATCCGTACCTCTTATACAACTCTCGGCGAAGGTCTGCATTCATCTTCTTCTACAAGGTGCTTGTTGATTGGTTTGGACAATATACGTCACGGCTGCGTATTTGCATATGCCAAAGACACCGCCTTCCGGCAAAAATGCGTGAAACTTGAACTACGGAAGAAAATAACGTCATACTCTCGCGTCCGCTATGCCTTGCGGTTCGAGATGCTGGTGCAAAAAAAAGATTTTTCGGTTGAGTGACGAAGGCGTCTGTTATACTATCAATTGAATCTGGATTCGTCGTTAAAGACGACCTGGTTCCATTCCGCTGCAGTTCAGTTTCCTCGTGCACGGCAAAACTCCAAACGGAGGCGTCGATGGGTGGGCGTCAAGGGCAGCACACGTAATTGGCGCCGCGATACCAACTGTCCTTCAGCCAGGTGCCTTCGTATGGTTCGAGAAGATACAGAGGCCCCTAGTGAAGGTGCTACCTGTGCCTGGATGGCGGCCGATGAAGCAGTTGGCGGTATGCGTGCATTTCTTACGATGTGGCGGTCTTCTCAACGACTGGTCTGTCGAGGGCGTCCTGAGCCTGGTCTTCATGTACATGACATCTCTCGGGTCCACTGGTCCCAACACCTCCTCACAACACAATCAGAGCTGCCTAGCTGACCACCCAGCTTCCATCATCCAGATGATTCTCCCCCTCTCAAACTGCGACAACTGCTTATATTGTCTTCGAACACGGCGTAATGGCATGTCTATCTCAGCTCTTCCTTTGTAAATGATTCAGCACACTCAAACAAGCTTTGGTTACCTGTTTTATACTTCGCAGAGTGCGATGTTCAACGCCCTCTACCGGCTATACGTAATGCGCAATCACGCTGCATTTCTAATCATTTGCATATCTCCCCGACATGTACCTTCGTTACAAACCCGCAATTATTTCTTGGTGCGCTAATTTTTTTTGTCTATTATGTTATTATATGTTTATTGGGGGGTGCCAATATAGGGTCTCTACATTATATTACTATATGTTTTTCAGGGGGGGGGGCGCCACAAAGGTATCGTGCCCCGGGCGCCAGTTATGCTCGCTATGCCACTGATACTGCATTTTTTATTTAAAGCAAAAAGCCTGTCTGCCATTCAGAGTAATATATTTATTTATACTGAATTTTATAATATTTAATTATTACTATAAATAACATAAATATATATCCCTCTCAGCTCTTTGGTTCATTGAGAGTCAAAAGTTCAGTTGGTTCATTGAGAAAAAGTACTACACAAGGTTGAAAGTGATGCATTACTAAAGCATTGCACATTACAGGGTGATCAGCATGTCATGGGTCTACTAAGGCATGTGTTGTCGAATAATACACAGCAACATACCATAAGAGAAATCTCAGTGTGTACAAGCAAATGCCCTTATATGTGCCTCTTGCATTTCAAAAGTACTAAATCATTTCACTTTTCAAACTGCTCATAACTATCAATTTTTAATGATGCAAAACACATTTAGACATCTTCAAATATTGATTTTTAAACCTTTTCAATAATAAATTCTTTTGAAAAGATAAAACAAGGCTTCAGAGTGATGCTGTTTTTGATTCATTTTAGAGTCAGAAAAATATATAGTACCTCTTATGAGTATTAATAATTATAGTACAATCCTGAATCACTACAATAAACAATCATTTCAAAATTGACAGTAATTATCAATTTCTCAGATATGTCTTGTGTAACTGTATTTTGCATCAAAACCCCAGTTAGAACTTTGCATAGTTTTATTAATGCATACTATTTGAAAAATTCATCCCTATTCAACACTGAAGTAATGAAATTTCTCAGCCTTAAATTAAAGGCATGCATTTCTGCCATTCAAACTCATTTAGTTCCAACTTCTCTAGAAGTAACTTATTTTATAAAATTACATATAAATGCAGAAAAGTTTATAAATAAGAAAAATAGATAAAGGATAAATAAAATAAGTAAATCAACTTACCAGTATTAGCTTTTGCATTAGCTACCAAACTTATCATTAAAGGGGTTTTATTAAAATGTACAACCTATAGCAAAAATAAAAATACTGAAATATTAGGCCAAAAAAAAGTAAAACTAAAGAACAATCTCATTAGTTGCCTTAAAAGTTAAAAGGTTACAATTAAATGCCACACAAGTAAGTTCATAAGATACCCTTAACCCCTTACCAGTGACATTTATTTGAGAAAAATGAACCCAAAATTGAAAGTTTTTTTCCCTGCATTATATAAATAAAAAGGTTAGAAAATGGTTATTTTTAAAAAATACAAAATTTTAAATGAAATAACTACTCTATTTAATTATTTGACACACAGAAAAAATTAATGGATATTTTATTCAAAAAATTTAAACTATGGCAAAATAAATCAAATAACATGGTAATTTTAAAGCTAAATATTATAAACTAATGTAAAACAATACATGATTTTGAATATGCAAATTTCACAAATCCTTTACAGTATGATATATTCAAAAAGATGGCACTGCACACAAGCCCACATCACTCTTTAGAATAAACTTTTGTCTCACATCATTGCCTGAAGAACCTAAATGGTACTCTTTATCGAAGTCTGAATCAGACATTGCAAATCAAACTTTTGCAAAAAATAAAATTTGGGCTTAAAATTCAATAAAAAGGGCAAAGCAGTTTTATTAAAAATTCCAACCAACAGTGTGAAGCACTCATTCATGCCAATTAGCACCTTTAGAACTCAACACACCCCCAGAAATGAAATAAATGATGGACAAATACCGCCATCTATTATGAAAATAGTAAAACTCAATATTAAATGTCCATTCAAAAGGAAAGCATACATCACGGAAAAGAATTACTAAGTTTTCTCCTGCCCAAACTCTGTTTGGACATTTCAAATATTGCCCATTTTCGTTGCCTGAACCCAGCTCGGGCCACACTGGTAAGGGGTTAAGTAATGAAGACATTTTTCAAAAAATGTCAATAGCTGAATTTTCACTAGGTTATCTCTAAGATATGAATAAATTTTAAAAGCAATATATTTACACTTGTACATTGCATAGATAAATACATTTACTTAGATATATATATATATATATATTACAAAAGTCAGAAAATAATTCGCTGTAAACAAATACTAAACATTCAAGAATATAACAAATTATTAAAACTCTAATAATTAAGACAATTCTATCCATTTCATTGCATAGAATGAGGTAACAACTTCTAAGCTTTGTTACCACATATTTACACTAACCTTCAGTGTATTTATCATAGTTCAGATCATGTAGTACATAGTTCACAAGTCAGTATTGCTTACAAAATGAACAAAAGTATAGGATTACACAGCACAGGAAAATTAAGCAGTAATTTAATAAGTATACACATTAAAATTTTTAGAGTAATATATATTCATATTTATTTTGCATGTAACAATCTATAAAATTAATTACAAGACAAAAAATTAAAAACTTTTTTTTCTTTATTGTTTCTGTACAACAAATTTATCTATTGAAAAATATCTTGCATTGTAATCAAATGCTCCAATATCATGCAAAACATTCACATATACTGAAATAGACAACTACATTTATGAGTTAGACAGCAAAGTATCCAGTAAAACACCAAACAAAATTACCTGAAAAGAATTAAACATACAGATGATTCTGCGATTTTTCCCACAACCAAGTTTACCAGCTTGTTCAACCGCTAAACTTACAGATGCTAGAAAATTAGGTTTACACACAACATCTGGAGTTTCAGCTATATTAACTAAAAAGAGAAAGAGACTCTTAAAACATACGCTGAATATAATAATTTTACATGTAAAGAGATCTTTCAAATAGAATGTGCTTAGAATTTTTTTTTTACAGAACCACAACAATGCATAATAATAACAACTATATTTGATTATCAGTTATTAATTTTTCAATCCATTCACACTCATACATTGGACCTTAAGTTTTAGGGAAGATAATATCTAACCCTGTGGATCTGAAACATTTTTTATTACACCACTTGGTCATTATTTACATACTTCTATGATCAAATTACTAATCAAATTATCATGATCTAATTAATTTTTTGCCCTTTTGCCAATAATTTAGTTCTTAAAATATATAGTTTAATACTTCTAGGCTCTTCACACTGAATACTAATGTTTCTATTTTGATAATTCATATTACATGCATTTGGAAAAAAAATTCTTTTAAAAATAATGAAGATAAAGATTGACTCCTAAATAAAATACACACTCAATATTATACAGAACCTCATATATATATATAACATATACATGAGAACACATGTATATATGAGGTCCTGCTTATATGAGATATAATTATGACATTATACATGAGAACACATTTACTTAAATAATTTTTTCACAAAATTCTCAGCACAGAACTAGACATTTAATAATATTTAACTGTATAAATTTTAAAATGGCTAAATTAATTGCATAAGTTTAAGATAAATTATAAACTTTTAATGTATTCCTAGACTGTCTCTAACCTATCAGTAAAAAAATAATAAGTAACATGACGTGTTCATGGTTTAAAGAGATCAGTTTCTTTTACGTTGAATTCTGGATTTTAATGATACTTTTAAAATATAAAACTGAAGATAATTTTCTAAATTAATCCTATTTCCTAACTCCTGTAATACTGAGCTTTAAACTGCTTTTAAAGACATGTATTCAATTTTATTACTTATTTCATGTAAAATCAATGTAGACTGTTCACAAAAGAAAATACAAAATATTTTCTAGATATATAACTATAATCATACTGAAAAATGGATCTCACAAGTTAATGTACAAAATTTCATAGATTCAGTAATATTATCACCAATAATATTCTTAAAATATATTTATAAAATTACAAACACCTGTTACATATCAAACATTAAAATTAAATTAAATATACATGGTTATACTCAGTAGTGGGATTCAAATTAATTAACAGGTTCTATGTCCTAATGACCATTTTAAATATACCAAAAGGTAGTTTAATAATTCATATATTTATTACTCAAAAACAATAAAAGAGGTAGACAAAACTAGATAATGTTTTAAAAAAAGAGTTAAAATGTTAAATGCCGGAAAACTATTATTGAAGATATTTCCATATTGCTGTTTGATTGGCGTCCTCAGTAAAACTGGATAAAACCGTCAGATTTGGCGAAATTTGGCACGATTTCTTTTTCGCCAACGGCTTGGTGCGTTTTAGTGCTTGCTGTAAAGAAAAACTCGCCAACAGCTTTTTTGCAGACCTGTTAGGTTTAAAGTGCAAAATGAAAACAAAAATATCGATGGCAACCAAGAAAGAACAAATAAGTTGGAAAACAAACTTACTGCTGGCTTTATGAAACTCGTAGATGCACAAGGGATCTTCGCTTTCCTCAGATACCTTTGCTTCGCTCTGTTACACACCAGTCCAAAAACATTACAGAAAATCCCCCAACTTGCGCTTTGTCTTTCCTTTCAACTTGCCTTTAGCGCATTAACTTCCGACATGCCTCTAGAGATATTCAATTTGCTGTCCACACTTGTTCAACAGTTCATGCCTCACAAGATGGATGAGTCAGACGGTTACTGCTGTGTTTCTTATGATTTCACGGAGTTTATAGGGTGATCACTATTTTTACGTAAAGCAACAAGGAATATGCAACAAAAATGGAATATAATTTTGGTATGGTACTCTGTATATAAATATGTATAATCCTGCTACTTACATAGTTATCCTATATATATATATGTGTGTGTGTGTGTGCATGCACACACGTGCATGTAGGAAAATGATCTAAATGAGACTAAAACATAAATATAAAATTTTTCATATAATACCTCAGTAATTGATTAGAGATAGTTTTTCTTATACACGTCTACATCAATGTAGTTTAATACAGAAAATAATAACTGATGATACGGAATATAGAGAAGACCTGTTTTGTTATATGCCAAGTTATTAGAAAAAGAACTACAATTTATGGCTTTGTTTATGAAGTAATAAAACTAAACAAATACTAAGAATAGAAAACGGAAGAATATTGCTTGTTATTAAAACTATCTCTTAAATATATAGTGTAAAATTACACTGGTATATTAATTGATTTCTGAATAAAAGGATCATTTATATTACTTTTCAAGTATACAGAAAATTCAAGAAAAATCATTAGCTATTCATACTACATCTCTTTAATATAAAGTAAAGAACTAAACCGAGACATTTACTTTTTTCTGAGCAAAACGGGCCATGAAAAAATTACTTTTGAATTTTCATATGTAATAAAAAAGAAAAATTCCTACATATGTAAGAAGTTTAAGAAATACAGTTGGCTCTCTGTTTAACAACTTTCAAGGGACCGTGAAAAATCGTCCTTAAGTAGAGATCGCCCTTAAACAGATTTTGTGAAAACATAACATTTCCCATTATGTCAGAGGGGCCGGGACTGGGAAATATCGTCTTTAAATAGAGATCGTCATTAAACAGAGAGCCAACTGTATTATTATTAATGAGAGTTTATTATTAATGAAAATCGTTCATTTTTCTTTAACATGGGGTTAAATGAGAAAAACGACAAGAAAACCATTATTGACTAAGGAATGCCTACATTTAAAATGTGTATGTTATTTAGATTCAAATGAAAATGGTATGTGAAAGATCTTACGCATTTGGATGCAAGCAATGCATGACATTGGGGGGGGGGGGAGAAATTACATTGCACAAAATGCAAATTCAGATTGTAACTTGCCTTTAAAATTTTTTTTTGCAAAGAGGGTATTCAATTCCTATAAGCTATAGGAAATTTTTTATTCAGTATTTTCATAATAACAAATTAGCCGATGCATATTTTTGAAATCTTCTCGCTGAATTTCAAAAAGGAAATTTCAATGATATAGTACAAGTTTTCAATTTTTATTTGAAATTTGCTTTGTTTAAAAAGACATTTAGTTTTAATTTTAAAGCAATAGACCTTATGAATTTGGAAAGCTTTTTCAGATGCACCACCCTTGGCGACAAATTGGCACCAAAAATTTTTGACGCCAACTTGGCGCAAAAAGTTGGCAACAAAAGTTTTTGGCACCAACATAACGAAACATTGGCGTCAAAAGTTTATGATGCCAACTTTTCCCTACTCCGCACACCTATTAGGCCTAAAATCCACAATGTAAACAAAATATCAATAACGACAAAGAAATAACAAATAAATTAAAAACAAACTTACCATTGATGGATTAAACTTCCAAAAACATAACAGGAATTCCAGGCGGTAATTAAAAGACATCACTAATATATCTTCTGCTGCCTGTATCAAACTTCCAAAAACATTACAGACATTCCCAGCCGATGATTTATAAATGTCACTAATATATCTTCCACTGGTGGTATTAAACTTCCAAAAGTATTTCACAAATCCCCCGCCAGTAGTTTATAGCCATAAACGCAAATTCTCCATACACAAACAAATTACATACCTACTTCCCATAAATTACAAATTAAACAACAGCCTAAATTCAATCATGTCATTCATTTTACCTCAAACGACACTCTAGAAGACAAAAAACAACATTTCACTTGAAAGGGTGAAAACTCATAAATCTAAATTCGGGAAAAGGAAATAACCGCTAGCTGTATTAAACTTTCAAAACCATTACAGAAATCCTCACCTAACTTCAGTGAGCAAATAAATACCCTTAATAACAAAATAGCAATAACACATATGTCAAAAAAACCACAGCTGCGATAACAAAAATCAACAAACAAAATACAAAAAATTAGTCTGCACTTTTAACTGAAATTTTAAACAGTTCCCAATTAACCTCTCGGACTATTTCAATAAATTTATTAAAAGGGTCTTCACCTTTCTCTGTGCACAAATGATAAAACATGTATAAAGCTAAATAAAAACTTAAAATCGGCCTGACGGTTATGAGTAGGTAACGTACTTTTAACATGACGCCAGGTGCTCTCTATAGTATTAGTATGGCATCCGGATTGGGGGTCAACAAAATGAATACTGTGAATTACTGACAAATGTTTAAATCCTTCTTCACCATTATCTTTATAGGAAGACCAGCCATCTGAATATATTGTTGTTCCAGGCAAAATCCATTCTTTAATACAATTAATCAAAGTTTCTTTGCTTCGGTCACCTACCGCCACTAAAAACAATCTTCCGGAATCCCTTTCAACACCACCAAAAACCCACTGCCCCTCCACTGGATTACCTCGGTGGTATTTCCTTTACCCAAATTTTGATTCATCAATTTCAACAACCTTCCCTTCACCACCAATTCTCTCCAAAGTGCTACAAATAAAATCTAAAATCGATTCATTAATAAACTGCCTCCAATCAGCCAAAGTGCAACTACCAAATTTCCATTCTTTTTGTATATCAGAAGACTTGCATTTATTTAAAATCTCAAAAGTAAAAATAAAAATTTCCTCCACAGTCAATTTGCTAGCGGAAAACCAAGACCCAAAACGTAAGCTTCTTTGAGCACCACACTCTTTCCCCTCTCTCTTATTTCAACAGACCCAAACATACCCATCAGAAACATTATTATTCTTCTTCCTCAAATTTATTTTTACATCACATTTACTACAAAATACTTCAGGTTTTAAAAACCTCACTTCCCATAAAAATTCAAAAAACAACATTCGATCAGCATGTATAAAACCATGAACAAGCGACTGATTAACCACCCCTTCCGTAAATCTATTGCAAGAATACCGCCCTCTAACATTGCCCAAAATCCTACCCTGATATTTGCTAACAACCTCCTTCACACTCAACATAGCCGCCATTATAAATCTCAAGAATTCGCAATCCAAAAACTATCAAACTAATCGAACCAACAACAGAACAACTATTAAATACCCATTCAAACTGGGTTGCCAGACAAAATCCATGGTTTCCACACCATACACAAAATTGCCAAACTTGACAGAAAATTACGTCCACACCAAAACACAAAATCACCAAGCTTTGAACGCAGTGCATCTGTGAAAGCTGTACCAAGAATTTAATGCCCTGCATATTATTAAATAATTTCATGTCCCCCAATGCCGGTAAATTTCTATAATCTTCAATAAAATTTAAAATTCCAAACAAAGACTGCGACATTCTGAACATTGACTTGAAAACTGCCTTGAAGATAGAAAAGGGCATGGAATGACACACAAAAATCTACTCAGGTTGAATAAGCTTGCAATAAGGCATGTGCTATCCAATTCCAGGAATTTTGCAGGTGGTGACGCATGCCTCACATTCATTTCTCCGTGCATCATGTTGAAAGCGAAAGTGTGCAAGTGTGGACATACCTTAATACAGACTAGCTGGTGTCCTCACTTGCAATTTTCTTTGCTTTGATCATAGGCTATGGGATTAATTCTTAACAATCTTTGCACTGTAGGAGTACGATTCTATTTCCTTTCCGATTAGACTGGACTGGCCATCCAGTATAGGGTAGGTTTATTTTTTAAAAATTTTGCCCTGTGAATGATGCAGCTGGTGCTGTTGAGCAAACGGTTCGCAGAACCAATACCTACATTAGGTATCGGTTCTACAGAACTGGTGTGAACTGGCTGTATCCCACCACTGGTTATACTCAATATAATGAACAACAGTTTTTTAATTTAACATAGAATTTTAAAAATACCTTTGACAACAGGAATGCCATCTCTATCTGTTATGACAATAGCATAGAGTCCATGAACTCTGTAACACAGAAGACATAGATTTCAATACAGTTAAATTTCACACTGGCAAAAATATAGTGTAACAACAAGTAAGTGAACACTTCAGAGTAACATATAAATAATAAAATTTAACATTTTTTATTATAAACATTCTTTGCTCAGAAAATAGTAAAACAGCTAAAAAACTTTTCTATCATAGTTACTGAAAAATATCTTAGAAATGAAAGTCATTCACACATATTAGTAGCCACTATCTTGAATGCACTTAATCATTTAAAAGAATCTAATCAATTTAATAAGTTACTCGATAATTCAAAATCTTGCTGATAAATTATTGGACAGTGTGATTGTAAAACAGCTATAATCAAATATAAGGTTCTCGGACTAGTTTTCCTTTTTGTTTTCTGCCCCATCAAATGTGCTGCAGTTTGAAATACACACAGAGTCATTACATTAAGACCACACACCTATGATAAATCTAGTCAACTTACAACAATAAGAATATTGAGGTACCAAGTTCTATTGGGTACAAATGTATCAACAGAAACGTGTAATAGACTTATGCAAAGAATTATCACCCTTTGAAAAGTGGTGCCTAAGTAGCAGGATCCTCGGATTCAAAAACTGCAAAACTTGTAGACTTCTCCAGGTAAAGTCATTCATAAAGGGGTGTAATGGCAAACTTAAAAATGATCTCAACCAAACAAGGCTTATAAGGACTACTGAAGGTGTCAAAATGACCAATGGCCATTTGAAAACTTTCTGTGATAATTACTTCAGTTACATCTGTCTTATCAGATTACTCTGGGTAGTTGATTGAGAAATTTGTACGAATATAACTTTATACATTTCATTCATTTAGAACATGAAAACAAATCGAAAAAATATTTTCATTAATGCATATGAAAATAACAAAACAACTAAATTAGAAAAGATAAAAAGAAAATATCCATTTTAAATTGGCTCCATAATATATTCCTAAATTTTTAAGGAGTAGAGGAAAATACAGTTATTTATGCATAGGTATTACAAAGATTACATATAAATTAATACAGCCTAGAAGTGTTTAGCAAAATGCTACTATTTTCTACCTCTGATCAAAAAGTTCAAGTCTAACATCAATTTATTTTGTGAGGTTACATAAGATATTAAGGACAATGAATAATTACATCAAATGAATGTTTTATGTATAAATAATAGAGATTAAAAGTCAATAAGCTCTTAACTTAAAAATGTTGCAATTTTTTTTCTCTCTTAATAATCACGTATCGGTTGGTTAGGGCTTGTTCAGCTTCTAATTCTATAAATTTAAGCTTTGAAATAATGAATTCAATCAAATCTCATACACCCTATTATCAAAAAGGAACTTAAAATTTAAATATGTATTAGGCTATAATAGATAATCTAAAAAATATTAAAATGTAAATGCACTCCCAACTTATAATTTACAAATCTAAAACTTCTTACTTATAATCTATGTATTAAGAAAATTTAAAAAATTATAACAACCTTTTAAAAATATATATTTGTTGAAACTTTTAATTTAGATAAATGACATCAATTAAATAATTTACAAAAGAACACATTAAAAGCTAACATATGACAAAAAGATTTCTTAATTAGATATTAAATATTTCAGATCAAACCTTTTGATTATGTCCTGAAGGAATTTGTTTGCAGCCTAAAAATTGAAACAATCATTCCATTAAAAGAAATATTAACATTTTGAGTATAACAATTATTTTGAAATTATACAATTAAATAACTCTTTACTGAATCTGACCTCCCTAAAATATACATTCAGTAAAATTTCATTATGAAATAAAGCTCTTATTAACAGACATAATTAAAAAAGAATCCTTCAGATAAATTAACATTTAATGTATTGCTTACAAAACAATCTCTATAGTATCACTGTCATTTAAATGAAAGTAAACTATATTATTCTCAACTATTTTGTTTTAAAAAGTGGTCATAACACAATTATTACAATTAGCAAACATCGCTTGTTAAAATATATCATAAAAAAACCAAAACTACTTTAAAAGAGAAATTTATTATGAATGGCTAGAAATTTGTACAATTTTGCTATGAATGATTTTGTAATGAGCAGAAAATAAATTTCTCAGGACAAAAATTTACCCATTTCAATTTTTTTTTTTTTTTTAAGTAATCAAAGCCTCCAAATATAACTGATAGTTTTGTACAATTAAAAGAAATATTAGCGCTTAAAAGCAATTTTCAAAAAAATTAGATGTACAGAAAATAACTGATTACAAATTCTTTTTAAAAAATCTATTGAATAATATATAATGGATGATCAAATTTATACTTATCAGGATTATAAACATTCTTAATATGGAAAATCACTAAAAAAGGGATCAAAATCAGCATATCACTAAGGAACACAGTTTATACTTCTACCTTAAAATTTAGCAGTCTAAAAACTAACAGGTCTCTGAAGAAAATAAGTCTATTATATGACAAGATCTAATTTTTCAACACTCACTAATCTCACCATTAAACTTAATTTGAAAAATTTCTATCTTCTCTATGTATGTACATATTTCACACAAATATAGTATTAATTTTCAGTAAGTATAGTTTTTATACAGAACGAATTAATTCATTCAGTTACCTACAATCACTAAAAGTATTTTATTTTCTTCATGTTGAAACTAATATATTTGGTTCATAAAAAGCTTGTAAAGTAAATGGAAAAGAAATCCTTTCTCTTTTAATTTAAATTTTCAGATTCAATTAATTTCATCAAAATCCAAAAATAATGAATCCTTTACTTCCTTCGCTGAGAAACATTTTCTTCTGTCTCTAAAACACTATCTATGAAGAAATAAATATTTCTTGCAGTTATAAGAAGCTCACTTTTTTCAAACCAAAATCTTAATCTAATATCGTAATTAAATTTTTCTCAGAGATTTATCTGTAGTCAAATAAAATAGTTCAATAATTTACCTCAGGGCAGTCACCTCCACCAAAATCTCCGTTTGTCATCTAATTAAAAGAATTATACTTATGAAATAAATAACAAAATCAAAAGGGAATATTCAAAAATAAATTAAGACTAATAAATAAAGACTAAGACTAATTAAAATATATTAGAATATACTCTTCAGATACAATGAATAATCCTCATTATTTTGAAGAACTTTACTAATATGGTAATAACCCTTAATAATATAGAGAAAGTGGAAGAAAACAAGTTTGGATTGTAATGAAATGCCATGTTACAACACACGTTTATAAAAATGTTAAAAGACAATAGTTACTGTATTTTCATCTGTCAGTTAAAAGGATGTAGGTATAACAATACTTAAAACATGTATCAATAAAACAATAAATTGACTATAATTAACCCTTACGACGGCTCATCGATATAGAAGACTGCTGTTGCACCTGTTCTGAAGGGTATGGTGGTGTTGGGGGTTTGTGACATCAGTCGGGTCCTGACATTTAAGCACAACACATCGGAGATTTTTGCCCGGTCATAGCTTGTCAGTAAATATAATCTTTGTAAAACATAGTTGACCCGATGAGCCTTGAACTGCTTTAAATTTTTGCCAGTATGTATGACCGATAAGCCTTGAACAGTACTAATTGTCTGTCAGTCTGCATGCATTCTATTTCCAAGATCTTTGTTTTATTGTTGTAGCTAACATGGCTGGGAGAATTCCTCCTGTTTCACAACAAACCAGACATTTTGTTTCTCTTGCCCTAACATAGATTGAGGAATCGTATTCTGAAATTGATTCAGACAACTTCTATATTCCAAACAACTGTACCATTCTTCCTCAAATCTTTGATAATGAGAAAAATAGTGATGATGAAGTTCTTTTACAAGATTACAAGCAAGTTGTCAGTATTTCAGAACAGCAACAACAACACCTAGCTTTGAACAGCCTTCATCGACCAGTCATGGTAACGATATTATATTACACAGAGAGTAGCAGAGGGGATGTTCTACAAAAACGAAGAGGTCACAAACCACGAAAACTCATAACAAGTGATGATAGTTCTGATGATTCAGGGAGTGAGGACAGATCAACAACTTGTGAAAGTACTCAATATCAAGGGAAATAAATTGTTTTACTTTTGAGTTCCAATCCCTTGCATCCTATAGCACAGTAAGCACCTTGTAATGTGATAAAAGTGAGAGTAAACAAGTTAGAGGGTCCAGTGCTGGCCTTGGGGCATGACCCTTTTCCAGAGCAGGTTTGGCATTCACTATTTACTGATAAGTTGATTGAAAAAATCGTCAATCATACCAATAGCAAAATAACAAAAAAGTGCTCAAACATTGAAAATCCTTCAGATCATTATTACAAGGACATTACATTAAAAGAAATAAAAGCACTCATTGGAATAATTATTCTTTATGCAATTTTTAAATCATCGAGAATCAATGACCTCCTTATTCTCTTAACAAAATTTTCTATTTGTAAATTTGTTACCAATGTTATTTTTCTAATTCTAAGATATATACAGACTAAATTTTTGTTGAATAATCTATTTTATATTTATCCTTTTCAAGAATGAGAGGTGGCAGTAGTTTCTCATTAGATTTATAACTGCAAAAAACTTATAAAAATAGGAAAATATGCTAATTTTATAGCATGGCAGTCTGTGAGACTGATAAGCTCGGGACCAGTATAAAGATTGATGAGCAGACGTAAGGGTTAAATTCAAATGTTTAACTTCTACATAAACATTCTTTTATGCTTAAAAATTTTACATATCTACTAAATATGATACTAACAAAAATAGAGGTAACACTTAAGAATAAGATCTACTCATGAACCAAAATCGTGAGAAAAATTGACTGTGTTCACAAGATTTGCATTGATATGTCCATGTGGAACAGTGGTTCTAACCTTTATAGCCCCCTAAAAATCAGAAAAATAAAATGAACACTTCACGACCCCGCCCCCCAGACCAAAACTTTATAAGAGTAATAACTAACAGTACAAGTAGTTCAAACTATTAAGCTGCCTTGATAGTCACCTTTTATGACCCCTCCTGGGGGTCACAGTCCCTAAGTAGAGGAATGCTTATCTAGGATATTTAAATAGTTTCAGAAATAAAGTACAAGAGCTAATTAAATTTATGACCAGGTATTAGGATTTTGTTCAGCAACTTTGAGGATTCAGTAACTTTTTGTTTATTGAGGTTGTGATAGTTAACCTTTCTAATTTTGATGATTTTTCCTGTGCTGTGTTTTAACAGATATGTAATTGGATAAGTCAATTTAGTTTTGGAACTTCTTAAGATTATAGGTTTAAGGTATACATATTAAATGTCAAAGTCAAATTTTACCTTGGTGGTTCTCAAAGTTGCAGGATTTCGTTATGACAGTAAATTAAAATCAAAACAGTCTCATGTTAAGCCAAAATTAATTCACTCTACTATCGGCAGAATATTTTTGAACCAATTTTCGAAGAAGAAATTCCAGCCTTATATGGAAAGGACATTGATAAAGTTAAGCTTCATATGGACAAAGCTTCTAGTCACATGTCTAAATCAACTGCTTATTTAGCAAAGAAATAATCAGAAACAGGAATAAAGTGTATCCCATTTAATGAAATACCTGTAAAATCACCTGATGCTTCTCAAATGGACTTTTGTGCTTTTAGTTTATTAAAACGAGCCTTAGGAAGACAGCATCCAAGAACACTGAACAGACTTTGGAAAATGGTCCAAGAGGAATGGGGTAAAATTAACATGACAGTACTAAGAAAAAGTTAACTTTCATGGAAAATTCAAGCTAGAAATATTGTCAAGAACCATGGCTTATCAGACAGAAGCAAATCACTGCAAAAAAATAATGGCATTTATACATAAAACTTAACTATCAAAAGCGTTTCCATACAGCGCGAATGACCTTCTGTATAATCCATAATGGATTATACAGATTAACCTTCTGTATAATCCATTCAGTAAGTGTATACTGAAAGATGTTAGCAATAAATTAGCCATATCAGTAAAATCAACAAATCTTAAAATGTTATTTGTTATCTTATGCTCAATTATCCTTCCATAATCAACCTCCCAAATACATATATGTACTGTTAAAGCACTTCAAAAATCTATTTTCTCTATATATAGTATACAAAATGCATTATCTATAATACAATAAGTACAATGTTAAAAAAATATATAAAACTTTGCTATTTACAAAATATAAGAATATAATGGTCATCTAAAATCAGTCTTAGTTTCTATTCTATCAATATCTTAAATCCTAATTAGAGGCAAAAGTGGTTATTAGTTTAAAGCAAATACGGCAGTCATTCTTCAGCCTGTAGAGCATGAGGTATGACAACCTGTACCAATAAATCACAAATTCATTCACGATCACTCCAATTTCTATGTGAAATAAATAGCATAAAAGCAGTTGTTTCAGTCATCAAATAATACTCTGGAGATTTCCTCCTATCTTTAAATCCTTTCTTTATGATATATTAACAATGCTATAAACATTTTCAAAAATATTTAATGAACTAATGGATGGTATCACTCCAATACATACACTTGACGGAGTTGCAGGTATAAAATGAGCGATACTAATAAAACTAAATATTTATCATGCTGATACAATATCAGAGACAAACCTGATTGTGCTTATAAGCAATATCAGAGTTTTGGGACCTGGGCTGTAAATCAGGGTTCTTTAGAGATGAATTCTTATGAGATATAGCAGCTGCTCTCGTAGCACACCATGCCATAATTAGCCAACTTCAAAAGAAAATATAATTTATTTATAAACAGCTACAAATAAGCTTTACCTGAGATAAAGACCAGATAATTATCACCATTAAGTGCCAAAAAACAAATTTTACACTGTCAAAATTGTAATATATTGTAATACATTTAAACAGATATCACCTTTTTAACATGCAATATAATTAAAATGATATCGTAATTTAACGTGACACCCCTCAAACGCTACGCTATAACGCAAAACATTACTACACCATTATATATTCTAAATACTATGAGTTTATAAAATAAAATTGGACTAACAGACACATACATGAAATTCTTAAATTATGACAGTTAAATCCAGTTAAAAGCAGTGATGGATAGAAATATTGATAGTAAAATAAAACCCACTTGATTCATTAAAAGGGATCCCCCTTACCTCACTGCAGCCAATCACTTGGAAGAAAGAGTGTCAACAGTGATTTAACACTAGTGCGACATGTGATTTAACACTAGTTGTTAATATTGCCAAGTTGATGTACATAAAAACAGAAATTTACGTAAATTTCTACACTCGCACGGCACTCTTATGAAATGCCATGTCCTTTAATACATATATATATATATATACCGGGTGCGTCATAAATTCGTGCAAAGTTCAAAAATTCGTAATAAAAGAAATAATGCTCGGAAAATTTTTCTGCTTGGATTAGAGGGACGTTGGATTTTTTTTTCCATATAAAAAAAAGTTTAAAAAAATAACCGAAAGAGGGCGCTCACATATCATATTGAGACGTTTTAAGCAGATCAGGCTATCAATAAAACACCTGGCTGGAAATGTATCCGTATTCGAAGCCGGCAGCATGCTTTCTTTACCAGATCGAGCGTTGGTGGTTAAACTTTTCTACAAGAATGGGGAATCCACAACTGTTGCATTGCGAAAGTTTCGCACGGTGAAAGGACAGGAGGCGCAAAAAGCCCTATTTCATTGAATGGGATACTGAATTTAGTACGACCTTTTGAGGAAACGGTGATTTTGGAGGATCGTCCACTAAGTGGCAAACCATCCTTGAGCGCGGACCGCGTCCATGTTGTACAAAGTGTCATGGAAGATTTGGCAGCCGAGACATCAACGGGGAGTATCAGTGATCGTGAAGCTGGGAGAAGAACGAAGATTCTGGAACCGTCGATTCGACGTATTCTGCACAGAAAGTTGAATCTGTATCCGTACAAAATCCAGGCATCACTAGTTATTACCGGCAGTTACAGATGCAAGACAAAACTTTGCTACATGGGCTCTGGCACAAATAGAACGTAACCCACAATGGTTGCTCAATGTCATGTGGACGGATGAAGCCTACTTTTCACTGTATGATGACGTTATGCGCAAAACAATCGTATCTGGGCGACGTCAAACCCTCGTGAGTACCAGGGGGGGCTGAGGGAGCTGCATCCCCCCCCCATTAGGTCATGTTTTTTAATTTAGAGAAAGAACTCAATATTGCAAGAAGCAAAAAAAATAAAGTAGCAAATAATATGTAGCGCTAGTTCCAACTTTTGGGGAAAGAAACGTTAAGTTTAAACGTGCTTGTCGATTAGAAATGCGCCAGTGCAGTGCATTTCGCTTGAAGGTCAAGTCTAGTGTGCAAAAATAAATACGCGATCGCCGAGCCCCATCACCAGTCGCGCCAAGATCCCTTTCCCTGCCGTCGCACAGCGTGAGTGACACAAAGACAGGTTCAGTGTGTGTTGACTTGTGGATATTGAATAACGGGCCACGTACTAAAGAAAATTCAAACCCAAAACGAAGGAAATTTCAGAGAACTGGTGCGTTTTCGTATCGAATCAGGAGATGAGAATCTCAGCAAACACCTCCAGTCAGCATGCGCTAATGCAATGTACTCTAGTAAAAGGATTCAAAATGAATTAATCAACTGTTGCGGAACTGAAGTCCGAAATGTCATACTGGAACGAATCAAAGCTGCAAAATACTATAGCATATTATTTGATGAAACAACAGATGCTGCTCATGATTCACAACTGACATTTTCCACACGCTACTGCTACGGAGGAAATGTTTATGAAGATTTCCTGCACTTTGTGGATTCCAGAAAACCCGTTGAAGCTTTTGCACAAGAAGACTTAACTTATTTAAGTGAACCCTCCTTGACTGGTAAAGTGATAGAAAGTACTGAACTTGAATTAATTAAAAAAAATAATTTGGACCCAGAAAACTGTGTAGGAATAGCCACTGATGGATGTAGTAGTATGGTGTCTGAGGTAAAGGGAGCAGTAAATTCTGTGAAACGTTGTGCTGTCAACGCCACCCATTGCCCGTGCTTAAACTATGCTTTGAATTTGACACTGGCAAAGGCCTCTAAGATTCAAGAGGTAAGAAGTGCAGTCGACACCATAAAAACAGTTATTTCTTTTTTTACAGCAAGCCCAAAGAGAAACTCTGTCTTAAAACAAAAATTAGGCAGACAGCTTATAGGGCTCTGGCAAACAAGATGGGTGGAACGCCACGATAGTATTCATTTGTTTTGTTCAAGCCTTCCAAAAATTCATGAAGTGCTTGAAGTTGTAAGTACTTGGAAAGAAACCGAAGCAGCTACCAAAGCATTGTCTCTTTTAATTAATATAAGCACTAGTTCTTTCGTAGTTTCCATAGCGTCTCTAGCAGACATATTAGCTATCACTCTTCCTCTTAGCCGGCTATTCCAAATAAAGAGCATTGACCAAAAAGAAGCCAGTGAAGCTCTTCAATCTACTTGTTCTACCTTGGAACAGAGAAGATCAGAGTGTGAAGAGTTTTTCCATGATGTATATCTTGTAGCAACAGGTTTAGCTGAAGATATGGGTACGGAGGTGTCTTTGCCTCATAAAAAACCGAACCAACCCCAATATTGTCGAGCTTGAGGAATTCTACAGAGTAAGGGCCTGTTCACATAGGAGTCCGTTGCGTTGCGTTAAGGGAAAGACGACGTTGAGACGAAAATAAACCAATCATAGGCGTTAAAAACTTTAGAAATGAAATATTTAACGCCTATGATTGGTTTATTTTCTTCACAGCGTCATCTTTTCCCTAACGCTACGCAACGGACTCCTATGTGAACAGGCCCTAACAATTTACATTCCTATATTAGACAGGATACTTCAAGATATCAAAGATAGATTCCCCGATGACATTATGAAACTCGAACTATCAATCCTGATACCCACTTCGGTTGTTAAAATGTCCCCAACAAACCTAAGAGAATCAGCTATGGTCTTGTTTTCTAGATTTCAGTTTGCTGTGGGGAACATCTCAAGTCATAGTGGAGTTGTTTTTAGCAATGAAGTTGCCCTGTGGCAAAACAAATGGTTAAATCAGCAACCAAAGACAAAAAATGAAGAAATTCCAGAAACAGGCATCGAAACTCTCATCAAGTGTGACAAAGAGGTTTATCCTGCAATACACAAATTGATGAAGATTTTTGCAACTCTGCCGGTTAGCACAGCTACTGCCGAGAGGTTCTTTTCAACCCGTCGAAGGTTGAAGGACTGGATGAGAACAACCATGAGAGAGGATAGACTTGTAGCATTAGCACTGCTAAACATTCACAGAGGAATTGCGGACAAAGTTGATGCAAAAAAAGTCGTTGATAGATTTGCTAAAATGAAGAAAAGGAATTTGGACTTTCTTGTTTAGGCCAAAACTTGTTTTTGTCACCTCAAACCTACATAAAATTGTCCAAATATCAGTTTCTTTTATATGTTAAATTATCACAGTTTGGACAAAGGGAGCAATGTATTTTACTTTATTAAATATAACATATTAAAAGTTTTTAATAGGTTGAATTAGATTTATAAATACTGTCTTTACGTAATATAGCCTGATATGATCATTTGTCCTCAACAGTTTAAGATTTGAGACAATTTTGCAACATTTAAGTTAATTAGGTCTGAAATTATTTACATAACAATAACATTATGAAAAATGTACCAATATGTTATAAAACTGTACCAAGATGTTTATTAATTAAAATAAAAATCCAAATGTATCGTATCTGAATAAAATGCCATGGCTTTCATGTTACATTCGGAGAGAATGTAAATTTCTTGGTTTAAAATAATATTTTAAGGTGCTTTTGAGGCACTTAAAATAGCCTAAGAAGTTTTCAAGCACTGTATATTTAAAAAAATTTCTGGGGGAGGCCCCTCGGTCCCTCCGCTGAGTAGGGGATATTCCATAACCTCCCCTCCCCCCCCCCGGGTGGAAGACAGCCCCCCCTACCTTGAAAATCGGCTGTATCCGCCCATGGTGAGTACCCGAGCCAACCACTGCATACTCCTCATGTGACTGTTTAGTGTGGTTTCACCGAGTCTTTAATTCTGGGCCCTATCTTTTCTGAAGAACCTTGTTCTATATCCGGCAGGAAAACTTGTGCAATTACTGCATCACTGTATCTTACATTTTTGCGTGATCACGTTAAGCCTGCATTGCAAATTAAGACATGCGTTGCCTGTTGTCACCTTCAGGCAGGATGGTGGCCAGCCCCACATTTCACGGGATGTGAAGACGTTCCTGTTGGAATCTTTCACTGAAGACCGAGTGATAAGTCGCGGTTGTAAGGTTCAATGGCCTTCACTATCAGTAGCGTAACTACACCATTTGGGGCCCGGCGGATTTATTTTTGAGGAGCCCCTCCCTCCACCCCCCCCAAAAACCGGCCATTTTTTAGTTTTTCTACTGACAACTATCTATCCTTTGTCTTCATAAGACCGTCTCCACAGGCTATTTAGACATAAATAGACAGAGAAAAAATACTCAGAGAAAAAATAGACATAATAAGGGAGTGAACTCGTGCAGTCCGAGGTGAGCAATGATCATTACCGCTTAAGTGTTAAATTGATAAAAAGTCGTACGTCAAGGCTCGGATTCGAGCAATCGAACCAACGACGTTCCGCACGGCACAGCTCCGAGACAACGTTACAACCGCCTGAGCCATGAGCTCGCTAACTTACTGTTCGGTACAAGATTAAAATCAACTGTATGGCGCTGGTTTTCGCTGTATGAATTTTTCCTCTGGCCAAGGTGGACTGCAAAAAGGCTTGGCCGTTTGATTAATTAAAGCAATACTAGTTAAAGACAAAATTCACATTTAAAAGAAAAGGAGCCATTTTGGCGCCAATACTTATAATATTCCGGTAGCTTCAAGGAAAATGAAAGAAATACTTTACTTTAATCTACATTAACTTTATTGGTAATTCAACATAAAAAATTTTTACTTTTCATAAGGCGATATACATTTGCAGTATCAGTATGAAAAAAATAGAATTGGAATACATCCAAAAACTTTTCGTGTTGAGGTGAATACAGTAGAAGTTTTTTTGGAACAAAAATAAAATAACTTTTTTCAAAATACGAACTATATATATCTTATTTTACTTTACACTATCTCATGTGAAGACAAAACTAAGGGAAAAACAATTCTGTATTAATTCCGAATAGGTAAAAGCCTCCTTTTAAAATTGTCTTTTTGTAACTTTTGCATCAGAAAATTGTATAATTGTCTCATGAAAGTTTATTTTCATAGCCAACATGTTTTCGATGGATAACATTGTTAGTCCATTTAATCTGATTTGGCTCATTGTTGAGCGCTAATAGTTTTTGATGACTTTCGGTTTTGAAAAACTTTTTTCACAAGTTGCGAGTGAAAAACTTGAAGAGCTGGCCATTTTTTGATTTCTTCTGTATCAATATTTGAAGCTTACATATGACGTCTTAGTCTTTTTATTTCTGACATAACCTCGTTCTTATAAAATTCGTAACATTCAGTTAGACGAGAAATAAGTTCTGGGTTCTGGAAGTTTTTCTTCTGGAGCTTTGATGAAATTAACCGACTGCAATAGTTCACATTTGTTAGGAATGTTCTCCATGGATTTTGTTCTTGTTTGGAGTTCTAAATATAACCTGTCTACACATTGGAATATGAACCTCCTTAGTTTTTCCAGTAAAGAAATCCTTCATCTTTAGCTTTTTCACCCGGCATCATTTTTTTTCGATCTTTATTTTCTGCCTCTCTTTTCGATATCAATTCCTATTTCTTAAAATTTATGGGAAGCGAAGTCCAAAGTATCACTAACTAAAGATTCTCTACTTTCCTTAATAAAAAGTTCCAATTCTCTTAGTTAATTTAAAGCCTTGTCCAAGGAAATCCCCTCAATTTGCAAGTAGTGTTGAGTGTGGTTGATTTCCTCCAAAATGTCTGACCACAGGCGTAGAAACGTTAAAAACGTAAAATCGCAAACATTTGCCGTTATAATCTGAGCTGATCCTCTTGTATCTAGGTTTTCAGACTCATCGCACTGCTTCTCAACCGCATCGATCAATTTTCCAAAATTGTTCATTACTAGTTCCACAGCTGCTTACTGTGCACTCCACCTTGTATCGGACAGCCTTTTAACCTCTACTCCCACAACGGCAGTTAAAATTTCCCATCTGTGAGTTGAGCCCCAGAAGAAGTTGTAAAAATTTTCCAGTGTGCCGAAAATGTCACATTGGTTGGAGTGCAACTAAAAGCGTACACCGCACGCAAATTGAATGAGTGATTGACACATACCACGAAGAGGGCTCTTGGATTTAGCTCTCGAATCCTTGCTTGCACACCTGTGTGTATGCCAGCCATGGTTGATGCGTTGTCGTAGCCTTGACTTCTGCAAAGCATGATATCCAAGTCATCAATTTCTAGGGCCTTTAAAATTTCCTCTGTCACTTCATTTGCCTTTTTCCGCTGAGAAAAAAAAATCCCGAAAAAGATTCTTTGATCTGGACTTTGTCATTCTCAATATGCACATGTACCTGATTACCTCACTCATTTGATCATTGTGAAATACATCAGGTGTACTATCAAATAGTATACCATAGTACCTAGCTTCTTGTATTTCCTTTAAAATTACATCTTGCACGCTCTTTCCTAGAAAGAAAATGAACTCATTTGAATTTTAGGGGAT
The DNA here is from genome assembly GCA_907164885.2 of Dolomedes plantarius. NCBI lineage: Eukaryota > Metazoa > Arthropoda > Arachnida > Araneae > Dolomedidae > Dolomedes > Dolomedes plantarius. The sequence continues at coordinate 12,389,227 of OU015496.1, forward strand.
AAATAAAATGCCACAGCCTTCCCAGACGACTTCAGCTGCTGTATTCTTAAAATATGTTCTTTCAAAACAGGATCGTAGTGAGAGATAAACTCTACAAGTTCCAGAAAGTTCCCCGTTTTCATATTCTTTATCTTCTCCGTGGCTCTCTTTGTCGTCGTAGATGATGCAGTAATATTGTGTGGTCAGTGGGAGGATAATGACATCATCACTCAAACGAAAGCTTCTTGTGTATTATCAGAAGAGGAGGAAGAAATCTGCCATTTGCCACCAAATGTGACAAAGAAGCACTATTTGCAGTGGACAATTTGAGGAGATACACTATCTGGCCAAAAGTATACGGACGCCCAGTGGTACGGACTCGGAGAGTCCTGAGGCATATATTAATATGATGTAGGTCCTCCTTTTGCATCGACAGCCTGCACACGTCTGGGGAGACTTTCCACCAGTTTTTAATAAGTGTCCATAGGAATTGACTTCCAGGCGTCCATCACAGCTAAGTGAGTGCTGGCAGTGAGGATAGTCGATTTGGCTGGCTACGTAATCTGCGTTCTAATTCGTCCCAAAGGTGTTCAATGGGATTTAGATCGGGGCTCTGAGAAAGCCAGTCCAGTATTTGAACACCCATTTAGTCAAACCATGCCTACGTAAGTCTTGATGTATGAATAGAATAGTTATCCTGCTGGAAGAGAAATGGGATTTCCCCGAAATATTGAGTTGGGAGAGCAGCATTGTTCAGAATGTCCCCATACATCTCAGAGTTCACGTTTCCAACCACGGAAACTAAGGAACCCAGGCCAAACCATGAAAAACACCCCAACACCATGATGCTGCCACCACCAAACTTAACAGTCGGCACAATGCAGTCACATAAGAAGCGCTCGCCAGGCATTCGTCATACCCAGACGCGTCCATCGGACTGCCAGATTGTAAAGCGAGATTCATCACTCCACAGAACATTTTTCCACATGTCCGCAGTCCAATGACGGTGAGCTTTGCACCATTGTAATCGACGCTTCGCATTCTGGGGGGTGATGTTCGCAAAGTTACACTGTAACGGGTCGTCGTACGGAGCAGCGTTTCATTTCTAGAAGAGTAACTCTGATAATGCTAAGACATTCAAAGCAGTAGATTTAGAATTGAAAAGACTGTTTAAATATAAGTGATCCAAATGTTCAACGTTATTTGGGTAAAAGGGGAATAACATAGAATTTTATTGTTGAAAAAGCAGCGTAGTGGGGAAGTATTGGGAAGGGAATATTACAAACGATTTTGGCTGAAATATTCCATAGTGAACCCCATTTTCTAATTGGCAAAATCACCAGGCTGATCGTACGGGAGCTTTTGGAAAGGGTTTGAAACCTACCACCGTGAATCGTGAGTTTAAGGTAAATGATGTAGGGGATATCCAAAGGGCGTGATGGTGAAAACTTTGTCTGGAACGTCCAGTACAATTATTGTATAATTTAGAATTGACCAAGGACTGTGTTTGGATTTAAGGAAACATTTAAATTGTTTGTAACTGTGAGTGAAATTAATTATTGTATTTCATGAACTATTAATATGTTCACTTAAACACATAAACCAATGAAAATAAACCAATCATAGGCGTTAAAAATTTCATTGCTAATCGTTTGGAGGCCTATGATTGGTTTATTTTCGTCTCAACGTCATCTTTCCCTTAACGCTACGCAACGAACTCCTATGTGAACAGGCCCTAAGATTTGTTTTTTTACATCTTGTACTTTTTGCAAATCTTTGTTTTGTCCTTATCTAAATTTAAAATAAATTTTTTTGTAGACTTAGGGCCGAATTCAATGCTCTTAGTAAGCCAATCAGACAGCCCAAATTCATCGTCAGCGCGACATCAAATGTAAACAAACATGGAAACTTCGGAACTGATAAAATAAAAATAATAAAAATGAGTAATGCCTGGATACGCAACAAAAGAAAAATGAATCAAATGATTTTAAATTTGTGGATAGAATACTTACAAATATTTTCATAATTCTATGTTCAACTTTATTTGAAATATTTATAATTCACTATGTTAAATTACCGGAAGCTTTATTTTTTTTCTTTTAGCAAAATGCCACATTTTTAAAAATTAATTAGTAGAGAATACAGATGATGAAAAATATTACGAATATGGAGGATATGAAGTAAAATATATTTAAAACAAAGTTTAGCTAAATGTTAAAATATCGTTGTATTCAGTAATCAAACCTTCCAAAGCCTATTTATTTTGACATAAAAAAGTTTCTGATAAAATGATACACTGAACTTTATGTGATGTCCTTGTTTCAATTAAATACATTTAATAAAAGCTTTTAAAATAGTTATCACATTGATGTGTTTCCCCATCTATACTTATATATAAAGAGAGAGCGATTTTGTACGTGGAGGGTAATCTCCAGAACCACTGCACCTATTTGAAAAATTCTTTCACTGTCTGAAAGGTACATTATTCCAGATGGACATAGGCTATATATTATGTATATCTGATCATCTATACTTATATATAAAGAGAGAGCGATTTTGTACGTGGAGGGTAATCTCCAGAACCACTGCACCTATTTGAAAAATTCTTTCACTGTCTGAAAGGTACATTATTCCAGATGGACATAGGCTATATATTATGTATATCTGATCATCTATCTATACTTATATATAAAGAGAGAGCGATTTTGTACGTGGAGGGTAATCTCCAGAATCACTGCACCTATTTGAACAATTCTTTCACTGTTTGAAAGGTACATTATTCCAGATGGACATAGGCTATATATTATGCATATCTGATCAGTAGAAATAAAGTTAGGGGCTTAATTCTAACAATCTCCATTGCTACCGCTACTGTCCTCTACCGCTTTTTGTACCGAAGTCTTCAACGATCCTTAGCGTGGTGCTATCGCGGTGGGCTTCTGTTCTGACGATAGTGGTTCGAACCTAGCCGTTCTCCGACACGCCTTTTTCTTTTAAAAAAATTAACTTTAATTATTTACTAACGTAATATTAATTTAAATATTATTTTAGGAATATTATTTGAAAAAAATTTAATATTATTTTTAAAAAAACATTCTTTACTTAAAATCCTTTTTTTTTATTTTTTTATTTTTATTTCATCTCTTAACCTCTCTCTTTAAACAAATTAACTTTAATTAATAACTAACGTAATATTAATTTGAATACTATTTTAGGTGCTTAAAATAATTAAAAATACATTCTTCACTTAAAATTCTTTTTTATTTTTGAATAAAACTACGGTCTCAAGCACACCTCTTTCTTTTAAAAAATTAACTTTAATTAATAAATAACGTAATATTAATTTGAATATTATCTTAGGTGCTTAAAATAATTTTAAATAAATTCTTTACTTAAAATCCTTTGTTATTTTTGTATTTTTATTTCACCTCTTATTCTAATTTTGGGATACCAATGTGTATCTATACTTCTATAACAATATACAAAGAGAGAGAGCAGATTTTGTATGAAAGGATTGCATTGCAGATATGTATTTTGGGCAGATATGTATTCAGTTAAAAGATACTGCAGATTTTGTCAGAAATTTGACCCATTAGTACAAAATATTTTGCGGTGGGATGACAAAAGATTGAAATTCGAGAATATTCTAACCGAATTAGTCGTGGAGGAAACTAGGCTGAGCGTTCAACAAATGGACAAAACTGGTCCACATGAAGCTCAAAACCTCACTACTAAACAAAATCAAACCAGAAACCGCAGAAAGCCATCTCCTCGCAGAGATACTCCCTCTCCCGATTCAAGGTCTTCGTCACCTCGAAGGCATGTTAGCTTCGCCGATAGAAGAAAATTCAACTCGCGAAATTCTTGAGGAAGACAAGCACAATGATTGGGTAGTAGACACAGCCGCTACCCATCATTTTTGTAAAGATAAATATTTATTTGAAACCCTTGAACCGGCACATGATAGGAGCCTAGCAGTAGCTACAAAAGGAAAATCCATCCCTATCAAGCAAAGGGGTATAGTGGAACTGCGTTGTAAGGATAGTGGTCGAAAAATTGAGTTTGAAAGGGCATTATACGTACCCTCGCTCCGACGCAATATAATTTCCCTCGCCTTACTCGACGAGCAAGGTTTTAGTTTTGATGGGGGAAATGGAAAAATAAAAGTTTACGACGAAAACGACGAGCTGTACTTTACTGCACGTAGAGACCCAGATGGGGTATTTTACGTAAAGCACGTCCTGACGTCACAACAGGCTGAAAGAAAGAGGGGTTTTGGTAAATCTAAAAAACGAAAACAACGTAAACCCCAGGTAAATCAAACTCAATCTAAAAAACAAAACAACTCTAAAAAGAACACGAAAAACTATGACAAACGAAGAAGCCAAAATGATAAACGTGAAAAAGTTTTAAACCAGCTGGAAATTTGGCACCGATGAATGGGGCATATGAATACAGAACTCATAACGAATTCCTTCTCAAACAATAGTGTGAGAAATGCTCCTAAATTAACGTCGACTAAGCTTTTCTGTGAAGACTGTCGCCTGAATAAGGCAAAACGCGTGAGTTTTAAACCCCTAGGCAACGTCAGGTCCTCAAAACCTTTAGATCTTTTACATCTAGATTTGTGGGGGCCAGCTTCAGTCGAAGGCTATAACGGAGAGAGGTATTACTTGAGCAATTCAGATGACTATTCCAAGAAAATTGCATTATATCCTCTCAGGGAAAAATCAGAAGCTTTTTCAACCTTTCTAAACCACATTACGCGGGCCGAAAGATTCCTATCTAGCAAGCTAAAAGCTATCCGGACGGATAATGGTAAGGAATTTGATAATATACAGTTTCACGAATATTGCCGTAAGAATGGCGTGGCCTACGAATTTACCGATGTATATTCGCCAGAAATGAATGGTGTCGCTGAGAGAGTAAACCAGACTATCGGGAATACCCTGCGCACCATCATTAACTCGAGTAAAGTTCCGGCCGAATTCTGGCCAGAAGCCGTTCGTCACGCTGCATACTGTTGGAACCGTATTTGCCGCCGTAACCAGAGGCAAACGCCCTTTGAGAAATACGGTGGTAATAAACCTTCAATGAAACACCTTAAACCATTTGGATCAGTCTGTTTTGTCGGGGTGCCTAAAGCACACCGAAGCAAGTTTGATAGCAGAGCAAGAAAGGGTATTTTGGTCGGCTACGCATGTCGAATGAAGGGGTATCGCGTGCTGTTTCCCGAAACTAGTCAGGTGATAGAAAGCAGAAATGTAACGTTTGCCGAAAATGAATTAAATACCTATCAACGTGAAGCAAGCTAGTCACACAGTGGAGCAGTATTGGGCGACCATTCCCGATACACTACCTTTCACTTTACCTATACCTGAAAATTTTGAAGTACCTCATGCAGTCACTCAACCTACGCAAACCTCACATCGCCAGGAACCTCCACAACCTGGCCCTAGTCGCGTAGTTTCTCCCCCAGACTCAGAAAGTGAAGATGAAACAGATCCCGAGCTGTACATCCAACACCGACTTCGAGTCGCTAAGTGGCGGAGAGAAGCAGTACCGCGACCTGACGGATCCCGAACCGATATTTACTATCGTGAAGTGAAAGCAAAGGGGGGGTCAAAGCCGGATGTCGAGAAGCCTCAAGGAGGTCAAGGCTTATTGCAATAAAAATAAAATCAAGTACCAGCATGAGCATTTCAATTTCAGCGGTAAGAATACAACGTCAGGCATCGTCCCTCACTCACAGCAGTAGGTGACTGATCCCGATAATGGGAGTGAAACTGATGAACAAGAAGAGTCGGGCGTCGAGGAAGCTAATTATTTCTCCGCGTACGACACCTCCGATGACGATTCCGCATGACTAGATCCAGTGTCTATTCCCAGAACTTTCAAGCAAGCCATGAAAAGCAAAGAAGTTAAGTTATGGAAAAATGCAATGGAAGAAGAACTGAAAGTCTTAAAAGACCGAGACGCATGAAGCCTTGTATCCCCTCACCCTAAGTATAAGCCTATCGGATGTAGATGGGTTTACACCACAAAAGCCGATGAGCGCGGGAAGGTAGTGCGGTACAAAGCCAGGCTCGTAGCGCAGGGCTACAAACAGATTAAAGGCGAATCTTATGACGAAACCTTTTCTCCGGTAGTCAACTTTACACTTATAAGGTTTTTCTTCTCATTGCTGGTCTCAAATTTAGGATGGTCTCATTTACAATTAGATATGAAATGCGCATATTTATGTGCTCCTTTGACTGAAACCATTACCATTACTCAACCACCTGGATTTGCTGAGAAAGGGAAGGAGAACGACCTCTGCCTCCTGAAGAAAGCACTTTATGGACTACACCAGAGCGGAAGGGTTTGGTTCAATGAAATAGACGGAATATTAATTAAAAATGGGTTTAAAAAGATTGACTGGGCTAATTGCATTTACAGTTTTTCGAATAATCTAATTTTACTACTATATGTAGATGACACAATCCTTTTTGGAAAAACAACAGCGTGTATTGAAGCTGCGGTGAAAAACCTAAAAAAGTATTTTGATCTTAAAATCCTTGGTAAAACCACGAAATTATTGGGAGTCGAATTTGAAATTCAAGAAAAACAAATTTACATTCATCAAGCCCAATATATCGATCAGGTAGCTAACCGTTTTAAATCCTTTAATATACCTATTGTATCGCTCCCTATAGCCAAGAGAACTATTTATTCCAAGTTACAATGCCCGACAACCGAGCCTGAATTAACAGAAATTTCTAAGTTACCTTACAGAAATATTATGGGATGTTTGTCCTTCATTGGAAGTCGAACAAGGCCCGACATTGCGTATGCAGTCAACATCTTTAGCCAATTTCAGGCAAATCCCGGTTTTCCACATTGGCACGGACTATTAAAGTCACTAGGTTATGTAATAGGTACTAAACAGCTAAAGCTCAATATCTCAAGCAATTCCTGTAAACTTACAGCATATAGTGACAGTGATTATGCAGCTAACAGAGACGACCGTACTTCACTTTCCGGCCAACTGATCCTGTTAGGTAAATCTCCTGTTTACTGGCGAACAGGTAAGCAAAAGGCTATCGCCCTGTCTACTATGGAAGCTGAGTTTATAGCAATCACAGAAACATGTAAAGAAATACTTTGGATACAGCGAATTATGCAGGAATGCGAAAAACTGAAGTTTATCAAGCTAGGTAAAGAAAAACCACTTATTCAAACGGACAATCTATCAGCTATAGATTTTCTCAAATCTCCGATTGAAAACAGCCGCACGAAACATATACACGTAAAGTTACTGTTTGTGCGAGATCTACTTTTAAAAGAGGTTTTTGAAATCAAGTTCGTACCAAGCAAACAAAATTTCGCTGATCCTTTTACCAAGCCAAAAACTAAATCTGACCTTTCGATATTTAAACAAATTCTATTTAAATCAGAAACTTAAAGCTAGAAATTTAAACTAAACTTTAAACTCTAATAGACCGGACTGTATCAAAATTTTTTTTTTGACTTAACGAAAGCTAAAGCGGTGTTATATTATGAGTTTATTTTTTATTCTTTTTAAGTTACCTACGGAATAAAAAAAAAACCATTGCTTCGGTTTTTTTTCTATGAGAGCCTTTGCTCCCAAGTAATTGGGAGGGGTTCGCTTTGTTTAAGACCAACTTGGGTCATTTCCCCCCCCCCCCACTTACGGGTGGTATTTGTTACGGAAGATTTTGTGTAGGTTTACACTCTATTTTTCTTACCCTACCTAGGTGAGACCAATTTAATTTCCCGCTGGAAGCCGGTAAGTACCCTCAGGGGGGGGGGGGGACCTGAAAGCGAGCGGCCTCCTGTTACGTCTCGTTGGAGGTGAAAAATGTAATCTGCCAGAGCTTTTGGGGGAACCTTTTTGGGGGAGTGCTGCCGGTGAAAGGCCATACCGTGGGCATATTTGTTTTTGTTTGTGAGTCCCTTCTTTTTCTGATAGGAATGCCACTAAGCCCCGGTCTCCTCTGGGCAGGATAAAAACCTAAGCTAATAATTTATATATATGTATCTTTGAATTATGCATTATAGAAATGACACATGTTCTTGTATTACGCATTTATGTTTATATCCCAATTTGTGAAATTTTTCCGCATTTGTGTTTATACTCTAATAATATGCTATTTGTTTTGTAATGCGTTTTTTTATATGCAAGTAAATGTTATAGGCTGATTTAACTTTAATTATTTGTATGGTATGTTATACGCATCTGTATTTTTCACTATGTGTGAATGTGTGAGTGAAAGTGGGCCCACGAATGTCGAAAAAAAATGCATTGCGCGTATACTCAATTTTACCAGTTTATAATATAATTGTTCAACGCACCTGAATTGTTTATACATATTTCATTGTCTTTTTAAGAACTGTGTTTCTACAGAAATCTGTACTTCTAAACAGGTTGTGCCAACCGAACAATAACACGATGTGTGTTGATTTATGTTCCTAGCAATTATGAAGCAATCATTATCATTAAAATATATTTATGTATTTTACTTTAAACGGAGGTGAGAGCTTAATTTGCTTTATTATGAAAAAGCTTAATCCTTTAGCTAAAAATATATAGAGAGACTTAGCAGAAAGGTTAGATCAACATACAACTTCATTTTTTTTTTAACAAGCCAGGAGTTCTAAATACTCACTTTCGTAAAGGGGGGGGGGGGGCAGGCAAATATTAGAAAAAGCCGTTTCCCCCCCCAAGCTATTTTTACTAAGTGAGCCGTATGTTTGACGTCACCATTACCGTCGATTACGTCATTCATCCATAGCTATGACGCAATCACCAACCCAGTGACGTACACCTTCGTAATGGTTGACACTGTAACCGAAACTTCAACCTCTTGAAAATATTTGCATATTTCCACAGCCGAGTGCGCCACCAGACGGCGACACACACACACCAGTCGTGTATAAAAGCCGCAGCAGCTAGGCAGTGGTGTGTTGGTTTTTGGTGTTGTTGGTTGGGTCGTTTGTAGTTAGTTAGTTTAGTGAGCTTGGTGAACTACGCCCTGCCGTCAGATCTCGTCCAGGTACCTCCAGAAGTCACCAAGTTCTCTCACATAGCAAGACGAAAGATATGGAAAGATATTCTGGCACAGACGGATCCCCAGCTGAGCTCCAGCAGTTTTTTTACCAGAACCTTGAGGGGCCGTTTCCGGGCAACTAGTATCGGAGCTTGGTATCTTCGTATGTTACCCGCGCAGTGATAAAGTACATAAGCATCAATCAGGTTGTACAAAACTTTTAACCTTGTTTCTGCACCTCCGTTTAATTTTACTTTAAGCAAATTTTGAAGTCAAGGAGCTTTACCTTATGTGATAATCAAGACTTTTATTCTTTTTTGAATGTTGTTTTTATTTTGAGTATCCGCTAATGAATAAACGTTAGCTTACTTTTTAACTTTTCTTGTTATTCTTGTATGTTTGCACACTACACACTATTTCCGGCTAATATAGCTACTTTTAAGAAACTCATCAGGTAATCATCCACCTTCCACTGCGAGCCAATACGACTCTGTAACCCCAAGCTACATGTGTAAAGCTATTGGCACTTTTAGCCATATTACACTAGTAGGGATTCGGCATTCCTGCCAAATTCCCTAACAGACATATTTATATACAGAGCACCGTACCAAAATAGTATTCTATTTTTGTTTCATATTCCATGTTGTTTTACGTAAAAATGGTGATCACCCCATAAACTCCGCGAAATCACAGCAGTAACGGTCCGACTAATCCATGTCGTGGGGTATGAACTGTTGAACAAGTGTGGACAGCAAATTTGTTAGCCCAAACATATATGCAAATCTTGTCACTTACGCAGAAATTTTCACAGGGGGGGAGGGGGTTACTATGAAAGAGTAGGTTTGAGCAATCAGTGCAAAGTTTAAAACTAATTAAATAATATATGTAATCAGAACCAATGGGGGGGGGGAGTTTCAACCCCCTCATGCGTACGCCACTGCACTTATGTATTCGAGTGAAACCTCGGCTCATCGCTCTGCCGCACATGCGTAGTAGCCGTACAGGGGAGTAGCCCGTTTCCAGCGCTCACGATATAAATACGTGGCCGGGAGAAAAACTCGCTTCGTTCTTCGCGCTCGCTCGGTTTGTATGTGTTAATGTTATTTTCTGTTACTGCCCTGGCATATGTTTGTATTTCCATTTATGTTTCGTTTACGGTATACTAAAGCTAGTACCGATAACTTTTAATAAAAAATGAATTCTCAAACCCTGCATACACTTCTTTTTTTTAAAAACCTCTGCCTAAAAAAAAATTGAATGCCTCTACAGGCATGCGCAAATTGAAAGGGAAAGCCCACAAGTGTGGTCATACCTGTACCACAAGTATAACGATTGAGTTTTAACTTCTGACCCAGGCAACTGAAGAGCTCAACAAGGTTGATCTACAGACTTGATCATTCATTACTTAAAAAATATTCTACAGATCTTTTACACTTAAGTCTCGTAAATAAAATATCCTAGATAGACAATTTGAATTCCCACGATAAGACATTAAATAGTGCACTAAATCACAATGCACCTAAAAGGTATCTAGCCCAGGCTTTTGAAATATACAAGGGATAATCCGTAAAAAAAGTGCAAAACTTCCTCTTCCACATTAGTCAAAACACTGCCACGGGAACTCCTTGTGGGGTCTGAAACTAATAATGAGCTTTTTTTTTTTTTACTACTACTGTGAAGGGTATACTTGGATTTGCAAAGAAAGCAGTCTTTCACTCTGGACTTGATACATTACGACGACTATAAAACTGAATGCTCATCACGACATATTATTCAAAATGCTCCAGGGAAAATTTACACTAGAAATTCAAATTTCATTATTTTAACTAACTGGGCACTATTGATAGACAAATCCCAATAAAAGGGAAAATTTTTGTTACAAGTATACCTTTGTTTTTTACCTGATTTAAGAATAACAAATTAAGATTCCCATTCATGAATCTGAAGATGTTAAATGACATAATTATCTCAGTTCACTGTCAAGTCAAATAACACAGAAACTGAATGACTGTAAAGCTCCTACTTAATATAAAAGAATACAGAGTCTCAGCATGAGGATTTCAAGTACAAAAATGAGGTAAATAGTTCTCCTCCTGCCATCATCACTTTGAAGAACATTTCTAGACTTGATAACAGCACTTGTATACAAAATTAAGGATGTGTGTTACTACACACATCCTTAATTTTGTATACAATTTTCCCCTGTCAAGTTTTGTATGCTGTCTTTTATCCTTTTTAAATTTAATTAGAAGAGTTTTTTAATAACTTCCCTAACACAAAATCCATTTTTCAAATACACTGGCCATGAAGTTTGTTTGATTTACCTTTTCAACTTTAAATCAATAAATAAGTGAAATATATTAACATTTTCCTAAAACCCCAAAGAATACTGATTGATTTTTGAGAAAGTTCAAATTTCAATTTTGGTTCAGCAAGATAATTTAGTGTTGAAAAATTCAGTTTTAATGTAAAATTAAAATTAAATTTAAGACCCTTTGTAGATGCAAATTTAATAGAAAAAGCAATTCAAGAACCTAATGTTTGTGTTGTATCATAATTTTAAATTCTATCAATAGCCATGTGTTTTATTTCAGTAGATAAAATTGTTTACATATACACACATGCACCAAAAAAAAAAAAACACTATGACAGAGTAATAAGAAATTTACTACAATATACAATGTACATGGATGATAAAATATTACATAAAATATGAATGAAACAACCTCAAATACAACATAAACAGGTATAAATATTCTAAAAATGACATCTTCACATCTTTCTCATTTATCTTCTATGATATTTATCTGGAAAACAAATATATAAAAATGAATTCCTGTAATAAAATTTTAAATATAATTTTGCAAGATATATTTATTTAATTATTTATATAATTTTAACAAATAAGTCTACTATAATACTGCAAAATCAAAAGGCTCAAGATTTTTCTAGGCACTTTAATAGCAGAGTGCTGCTCTTTAATTTCAGTCAGTGTTCACTCACTTCACATTAAAAATAAAGAACTTATTAAAGAAATATACTAATAAAAATCAAAACAATATTAACATACTTACAGATTTTTTTAACTTCCTATGGTTTGCCTCAGCTATAAATAAAGAGTAAAGTTAAGAAATCTTGAATAATAATTGTCAGCAATAATAATACAGGGACATTACAGTAAAAAACATTGTGACTGCATGCATCAGATAAGATGAATACACTTTCAAATATATTAATGTAATAATGACAAAGAAAACTTACAAAAATTTCTTTCACTGGAGGTTTCTTTATTTGACTTCCGATACTCTTCAATCAATTTCTGAACAATCTAACAGTCAGGGGGAAAACACATTAGAGTATAATATAAAATAATATAAAAACAGTATTTTTAAGGGGTGGAGAAATTGGAAGGGTCTTACATGGTAATTATTAAGTATTACTTATAGGATTCCTGATCAAATTACATTGATATTTATTGAACTGAAAGCAGGGGTGGCTCCAAGGGGGAGGGGGGAGTAGGGGCAATTGCCCCTCCCAAAAAAGCCTGGCGTATTTTTTTTCATAGCATAAAATTATATAATCGTAGACCTAATATTAAATGAGTTTAAATTTAAAATGAGAGGATGTTTATTTCTTTTATATATATATATATATATACAAAACTAAGAGCCGACACTGCCCCCCCCCCAAAAAAAAACCTCTGGCCTGGAGCCACCACTGACTGAAAGTTATTTAATGGGGTTAATGGGGTGTTATCTAAACTGAACAAATCTGTTTCAACAATAGTTATAACAGATAGTCAACATTACCAATTTTTGTCGACTTATATCTTCAGACAATTCAGTATAAGTAATTCTTTTGTCTAACTGACATTCCATCAATGTGGCACGCTGATAAACATTAATATATCCTTGATACACAGATTCAGGCAATGTTATTTTACTGCTGAAACCCTGAAATAAAAAGTAGTATCAAGTGAGAAAATATACAATATTTTTCAGAGTTAATAAATGTTTAAAAAGAAAAAAAAAGAAAAAGAAAAAAAGCTGTTGTGGCTCATTCTGAGTATACTGAGAAACAGAATATATATATATATATATATTTTTTTTTCCTATGACCGTTAGATATTTTCAAACACTATTTCTTTTATATTAATTTTTCAGTTTCCAATAGTAAATCACTGCTGTATAGTTCTTAAAACGGCACATATTACTCCTCAGACCAGTGTCTAATGAGTAACTGAAAGTCGGTTTCGGGAATTTGGGGGGGGGGGGGGGGGGGGCTCTATAAAAAATTTCCTCACATAATTATCAAAAGCCCTTAATTGATATCACTTTGGAAATATTAAAGAAAGTTTACAGAAAACTTTCAAAAATATTATATAACTACCAACTTTCCAGCAATAAAACATCTATTTTTACAATAAAAAATAAATTATGGTACAAAAATATTTCAATTTTGATGAATAAGATTATGCTAAAAATGTCAAGTAATATAACAATAAACAAATTCAGGAAGATGCAAATATGCTTTTGTGGGTTTATATAGACTCCCACAGACACTATTAGCCAATAACGAAAATTATTTTTCATTGATAATTTAGAGACACTTTTTACAATAATTCTAAGTACAAAAGAAGAAAAAAAAATGTACAGGTGCTCCAAATTTTTATCAATTTAAACAGACTCTCTTGGATATACCAGTGCCCAGGAAACAGAATAATTTTTACACTGATCATTTTCAGCTGGGTATGCTTTCCCCATAATTTAAAATCCTTTGGCAAACTTTGAAATGTTGCTTTATAAGACAGAGTTATTTTGTTTACTAGCTAGCATACAGAATATTTTAATTGTGCACTTTAAAAGAAAAAATTATCTACAGACAGGATATAAAAGGTATAAAATCACAAAATTCATGAAGAACATCGAAAGCACTCATTTTTATGAAATGTTTGATATCAATAACAAAGAAAAAAAGATCGCAGTTTCTTATGTTAATTGGCAATGGCTATACAACAGCCAATACTGGGAGGAAGAAATATTTATTAGATGAAAATTTAGGATTGGAAAACCAGACAGTTTCAGAAACTATGAGAAAACAAAAAGTAAAAAAAACCTTCTTGTAGAGAAGTAAGTGGAGCTCTCAATCAGCTATTTGTGCTACTCAATGAAAGTGAACATAAGACAATATCAATGGTGTATTTAATAAATTCTGAAATAAGAACTGTTATTCTGAGAAACATTAATTAGTTTAAACTGATATTTGCAGGTAGGGCACACTATAAGCTTTGACATTTAAAAAATCGGATGGTTTTCACACACGATAAAAGTTCATAATGGAGAAAGAGTTTTTTTAAAGAAAAATGTCATAAAGGTGGATTCACAACAACACTATATTTAAGTCAGAAACAGAAGCAGCTAGATATTTTAATGCCCACAAAAAAATTCTGTTTTTTCTTTTGAAAACTTTCAGGGGGAGGTGGGATACAGTATGTCCTACCATGCAACAACAACATTCCAAACATCATTGTGGATGTTATGCTGAGAGTTAAGCAGTATAATATAATATAAATCAATGAAAACAGGATATATATATACAAAAAAAAAGGTCACCATCAATTGCATTAAAATAAATTTTCAATACTAATTACACACATTGTGATTATATATATATATATATATATATATACAGTGAAACCCCGATTTAATGTAACCCATATTTAATGATTTCCCGCATATAGCATCATTTTTCATTAATCCCAATTAATTTCCTATACTTGTTAAAAAATCCCAGATTTAACGTTATGATTTTGAAATATTTCCCCCATTTAATGTTTTTTCAGCGGGAAAAAACTCAAATTTTCCAAAAATATTCAGAAATTGTGACAAAATAAAAAGGAAATATTTCTTATCAATATGTGCAATACTCAGATTTTCCCCCTCTCTTTGTCCTTTCTCACCAACTGCAGGTGCAATGTTTGAAGTCACTACTCTCTTCGTGTAAAAAGAAGGAAGACCACCTCAAGACAAAGTGCAGATTTGTAGAATTCCGCTGACCAATTCCTTTTTATCTGGTTGGCTGTTATATCCTCTATGCTTCCTGTTGTAGAACGAAGCTGATAGCATTCATTAGAGAATTTTTCGATAGCTTTAGATAGTAAAAGTATGATGTCAAAAAGAAAGCAATTTTCTTTGCTGGAAAAGTCAGAAATCATCAGGAAAGCCAAAGATTACAATGGCAGTAAAGCTGATTTTGCTAATTCAATTGGAATTCCATAATCAACTTTGCTACATTAAATCTGCTTGCTTTAAAATTGTTTGCAAAAATTTGGAGATGGGAAATCTGGTTAAAAAAAGAAAAAATGTGAAATCATCACTTTGAGGAATTGGAAAATTTCTTTTTTCAATGGTTCAACTAAGTTCGTGCAACAAACATTCCTATAAATGGCCCCGTTTTGAAAGAGAAATTACTTCTAAACTGGGAATTCAAGGATTTTCAGCTTCAAATGGTTGGATAGACCATATTAAAAAGAGGCCCAATTTATCTTTTAAGTCTATTTGTGGCGAATCTGCTGGAGTCGATTCTGAGACTGTCGACGAGTGGATGGAGAACACACTGCCGTCTTTGATACAAGAATATTCTAGTAAAGACGTTTTTAATGCTGACGAGACAGGATTGTTTTACAATCTTCTTCCTGATAAGACTTTTGCAGTAACAGGTAAAAACAACCATGGTGGTAAACTATCCAAACTGCAATTGACTGTTCTGCTATAAACGAATTCAGGCAGGAGTGAAAAGGTAACATCAATAGTAGTTGGAAAATCCAATAAACCAAAGTGTTTTAAGAATGTAAAGAGCTTTCGTACTGAATATGACTAAAAAAAATTTTGGATAACGCAGATTTTATCGTTACAGTTTTCTTATTAATTGCACCTACTTTAAGTACGAGTAATTATTAATTTAAAGGATGTAATCACCTTAATGTTTGTAATGTTAATATTAATCTTAGGATCTTTCGCTATAAGCATTTTAGCGTAATTCATGTATCGTCCCTCTTTTACATGGGAGGTCTAAAATGGTAGATCTTTACTCCAGTAATAGCTATTGATAGCATCCGCTATTTTGTTCAACAATGTATTTTTTTTCCCCAGAACCCAATTTAAAAGTAGTTTCCTTTATTTGAAACTGCAATTTACTCGTACAGATAATTGGATGTTTTATGGCTTGTGCCGACCTGTTAAAAAAAGGACTGAACGTTTCCCATCCAGGCATCGTAGAAATTGCTTTTTAATTAGCATAAGGTACAATAGCGCAGACACTTTCTATCAATTTACCAGACTTTAATCTCCGACATCTGTTGGCGACCCCCCATCCTTCCCCGTGAGAAAATTCTTAAAAATTCTCCTCCTGGCCCAAAGCGAAGTTCACTAATCATATTCGGCGCCGCTTCACGTCACTCTTGGCTAAGTCCAATCAGCGGCCGTCCCGCTCTTTTCGCTCCTACTTGGCTATTTTTTTTTTGCCGGTGAATAGCCATTTTTCTTGTTACGAAGGTTTGTTCTTTACAGCGGTTTACCGATGAAGTCCGATGCTACTCTCCGTGGACCGGTAGGCCTTCTCTGTAGTTGGCAATATTTTTGTTTAAATGAAGTTAATACAACCCTAACCTGTGTGCGCCTTGTTCAGAATGAAAAGAGATTTCTCAATCAGATTTATAGATAGAGCTACATTTTTTTTGATAGCTAGCTCCTTCTTTTTTTTTTTATGTTTAAGCCCCCCCCCCCTTCAGTTCGGCTTGCCGACTGTTGGGGGAAGCTAACCTTCGAGATGTTTTTTGCATTGATTCTTCATTTACTACTGTTAACATTGACCGGAGTGGTCACCATTTTTTTTTGAGCTCAGGTTAAGTAGAGCATTCGATTGTGTATATAGCTTATTATAGCTCTTATGTTTTTGATATTCAAGCTTGAGTCAACGATCGTTAATATAAAAAAAATAAGTTTTTTTCATAACTAAGTCTAATTCCATTGTGCTGTGTATACTGCTAGAAAGTTGACAGTGGTGAATTTGGGTATTTGCGGTCATCTTATCTTCACAACGATTTGACGATCCGGTCTATAGGAAGTGGTTGCCGAATGGTGTCTTCTAGGAGTTTCGCTACAGGTTATTACTTCCGTTCTCCAGCCTTTTTTTAGCATCGCAGAGATGTACAGTTCCTTCCATTGTGCTGTGTAGGTGCTAAGAACTTACTTAGTCCCAAGAACTGTTCCCGAGGTCGTCCTTACTACCTTCCTTTCTAAAAGTACTCTTTTACAGAACTTCGAATAACCTGGTACTCTTCCCTCTGCTCATACATCGTTTTAGACACTAAAAACTGTAAGCACTTGTGTTCATTTTACCTAAGTTTCCACATCACCGAAGCGTTCTGAATTCATCATTATTCCACGGACTTCTAAATTTCTTCAGTACTAATCTCATCAGTATAGTTAAAAGTGAGAACTTTCTTCAGTAATTAATATCTCCAGTATAGATGACAAGAACAATTTTGGAAAAATTTCTTTGTAAATTTGACAGACAAACGCGCTTACAGAAACTTAAGATTCTTTTGTTTGTTGATCAATGTACATCCCATGTTGTAAATTTAAAGTTACAAAATGTACAAATAGAATTTTTTGCTGCCAATTCAACAAAGCGTACAAGCAAAGTTCAACCTTGTGATTTGGGGATCCTATGATTGTTCAAAGCAAACTATAGAAACCAACTTTTGAAAAAATCTCTTCTTAGTATAGAATCTGGAGGCAGGAAAAAAAATCAATAAATGTTCTAGAAGCTCTTTATGTGATTTCTTCAGCACAGGAGAGAGTCAGGATAAAATACATCTCAAGTTGTTTTGCAAAAAGCGGTTTTCCAATGGAAGAAGGGAATGAATTTAAGTATGAGGACAGAGAAAAGGAAGATTCTAATGAAATGGGTGAGTTCTTTTCTTGCCCAGATAAAGGTCTCGAGGAGTATATAGTTTGCGATTCAAACTTTTTGACATGAGAGATTCCAAATCTAAGTGATTTGATATACTCAGAATTGGATAATTAAGATAATGATGACAATGATGATGGGGAACATGTTATTCCTTCTGCTACAGAAACCATTCAAGCTTTGAAAACAGTGAAAGCGTTCATTTCAAATAGTGAAGGCCAAGAGAAAAGCTTACAAAACTCATATTGAGAATGTGATTAGCGATGTAACTTCTAAAAACAGGATGGATGCAAAGTAAAATTACTGTTTTCTTTAAATCATAATTTAGAAAACTGATGTTTAAACCATTGTAAATGAAGAAATAAAAGGTATGTTACCTAAATTAGACTTTATTTTATGATCAGTATTTTGCTTTTGTCTTACCCCGATTTAATGTTTTCCCATATATAACGCCATTTCTTTAAGGTCCCTTGAAAAATGTTAAATTGGGGATTCACTGTATATAAATAAACAAACAAACAAACAAACACACACACACACACACACATATATATATATAGTGGTCATGAAGTAAAGGTGTACTTCACGACCTAAAGTCCCTATAACTGGGAACTTTGTAGTAAGTCCACGGTGAAAATACGTAAAACGACATATACTGGTGATGGATCCTCTAAATTTAAAAATCTCAGCAGATGGTCCATAATCCTCAGTGAAATCCAGCAAGCAAATACTTACTTCCTGCTTCCCCCAAATTGGTACCACAAGCTCTGAGGCTCCTATCTACTCCATATCATAGTCCCCTGTGTCTTAATCTCGGGAGCCTTCATCAACCTCCTCTTCAGTAAACCTTTCATGGAGTGCAATTATTTCTTCCCCATCTGAATCTGACCCACTATATTCTACATCTGAACAGTGACGTAGCGAGCATAACTGGCGCCTGGGGCACGATACCTTTTTGGCACCCCCCTTTAGGAAAAAACATATAATAATATAATATATAGAATTAGGGAAAAGGACCATTTGGCGCCCCTATGCAAGTGGTGCCCGGGGCATGATAGACCCCCTTCCCTTTTATCCTGTGGGGACAAGGAAAAAAGCAAAGATTTTTTTTCCCCCCAGAGTGCAATCTTTCTTTGTCTTTTCAATGGCTTATTGCCATCTGAAGCTTCTAACTGACTTTAAGCAATTTCAGTTAATAAATATCCCAATTAAAAATACCATATTATGGCAAATGTCCTAATATGAGTCAATAATGACATCCGGTTGGCTGGACATGGACTTTATTTACACAGGACATGTTGACACAAAATAAACATATACAACAGATGATTACATAAATTTAGAACATACACAGTTATCACTCGATTAGATTGTTAACATCAACTACTTTGACACTTACACCTCCACCAGGACTCTCCTTTCTCCCTGCATTCTGATGGGGGTTTATATGAAATAACATATATAGTAAAACATTTCAGCTAATATAAACTCTTGGATTAGAGAATTAGCTAAAATGTATGCAAACTTAGAGAGTGTACAAACACTAATAGCAGTATAAATATGAGAGAAAATGAAACTCCCTTACCTGCTTTTCAAAATAGCCAAAAGCTTCATTAGCAGCATACGTTAAAAGATTATGGATATTGTGCTTAATATGATAATCCTTCAGATGATTTAGCATATGGGTTCCATATCCCTAATAGAATATAAAACAGTGAAAAATTCAATTGAAAAGTCATAACCTCCTCTTCAAAAGCTAGTAACAAGAACAAATAAAAATTAGTTTTAATTATTCACAAAACATGCCGAATTACTGATATAACCCCTGCTAAAATAAAGTTGACATATAACTGAAGACAAACATAACACAGATCTATCTTTTTCAGTCACAGAACAAAACGAACAAAAGACAGTTCAAGTCTATTGACAATATTTAGTTGAAATAAAAATACACAAAACTCCCATATGAATAGAGGCACAAATTGAAACTATTGCTTGAGAAGGTAAAATTGGTTAAAAGAAAGTAATCGTGTAACTATTTTATCATTTTTAAAAATCTAATGGGCAAGTATATAACAATCTTATTGCTACATAAAAATATATATGACGATATACAATATATACAAATATATCACAAACATAAATTTTACTGCAAATCAAACCTTATAATGAACTTCTGAAGCCTTGGCATTCACTTGGCTTATTGGTAATATTTTTTATTATGTAAAGATTCTTGTCACTCACAAAAAAGTGTGTGCCATATTTTGCTCAAAAGTATTAAAGAAAGATATACAAATAGGTGGGAGATACATGATCTATTTGGACATTTAGAACCAAAAATTTCAATTTCCAATATACTGCATTTATAATCTCTCAATGTTATAACATATTCAAATAAATGGTAATTTTAAATAAGAAATTAAACATACTAAAAGAGGGAAAAGAATGATTAAATCAGATACAGAACTAAAAACCAAACGGGAATTCCTTTGATAATATTTTTTATCAATTCACCAGTCCATGTATGAACAACTATATATCACAGAAACAGAAGTGTTACATGCTTATTTCATAACTACCGGGGAAATGAAACAGTGTCATAAGCTTAACATATGTATCTACTCACAGCATTTCTTAACACATTTATGATAAATTAATGATTTATCTTCAGTAATGGAACCTAAAAATAATTTTGAAGGAGGCATCTTTTTTTAGGATTATGTGAATACAAGATTATAGTATAGAAAGGATTTTGTTTTCATTTTATTAATCTAAATCATTGGTTCTCAACAGGGGATGGTGGGAGGATGCTGAGGGGCGATGAGCATGTTTTGGCATTCAAACTCAATTTTAAAGCTCCCCAAAAAATTTATTGAATCAGTTATCTGGTCTACACCATTTGTACCAGCAATAAAACGAATTTATGCGATGGCTCCCCCTCACATAATTCTAAGAATGGTGAGACGAATTTGTATTCTAGGTAGGATGACCTTGAAGAACTCGACACTGATTATTCTCCGATTCCAACCAGCAAAGCACATGCGTATAAGTAAAGTTTTTCCCATCCATCAAAAAATACGGGATAACATAATAGAAGTGATTTTCGCCGCCACACCTACTGTGGTGACAGCATTGCAGAGTATCCAATAAGATAATTTAGCAGCGTGGTTTGCTGACGAGGTATGCAAATGTTCGAAGGCGAGATGCATTATATCAGTGGTGGATAGAACATCCAAAGCTGTCAAAATGACAGCATCTATCAGTCGGTGCTTTTGTCCGTAAGAATATTTTTCGTTTATGGCAGTGATGCTTTTTAAATTAGTCCAGATGGGACTTTCTTTTACGCTATATTATTTTTTGTCATGTTTATATATTTTGGTTGCTGACATTTTTACTTTTAAATAAAAGTGAGAGCTGTACATTGCATTGCATTTTTTTACTCTGCATTATACACCTCCATTTAATTTTTTATTGCGGTGGTGTTTATCTAGCTGTTCTTACGTGTGATTAATCACAACACATCCATTTAGCATCCTTTCAATATGAATGTTTGATCTGGCCCGTGTTTCTTGTGTTGCTTCATTTCTGTTTCCCCTCCCCCAGTTTCGATTTACTTTCATTGTTTATTTGGCCAGTTGGTCAGGTAAGTGTGCTTATTAGTTCTTTGTTGTGATCATGAATTATTAATTTTGAGAAATAGTTCTCTTTCCCTCATCATATTTTGCTGCCGCCAACGATGTCGGTTAATAAAAAGAAGTGTCGTCAATACAGTTCCATGTTCTTGAAGTTCGGATTTGTTCCTTCGCCGTTGAACTTGCAGCTACCCATGTGTCTACTTTGTAACAAAGTGTTATCTAATGAGACAATGAAACCATCTTGTTTGCAAGAGCATCTGCAAAAAATTCATCCTAACAAACAAAATAAAGATGTGTCATTTTTCCCGAACGTCAGGAATAAGTTTCTGAAGGCACCGTCTGTCTCAGGCTTACTAGCAACCTCATAAAAAGAATGCGATGATGGCTTGATAGCCTCTTATAATATATCAAAATTAATTGCTAAATCAGGGAAAGCTCATACCATCAGCGAAGAGTTGATACTGACGGCTATCAAGGAAGTTTTAGAAACGGTTTTAAACCCTCAAACCGCATCAAAGTTATAAAAAATGTCCCATTAAGCAATGATACAGTGCAACGACAAATTGATGACATGGCTGAAGATGTTGAAGCTTCCTTATGCAAACTTTTGATACCCATCGAATTTTCTCTTCAGGTTGATGAATCAATCTTACTAATGAGGCTTTACTGTTAGTATACATCCGGTTTGTGACGGAAGGAAAAATTATTCCAGAGATGCTTTTTGCAAGAAGAGAAGCTTGATTGCAGATACAAAAGGTTAATCTATTTTAATACTGTCAAAAATTATTTTAAAGAGAAAAATGTTCCTTTTGTGAAGATTATGTCTATTGCCACCGATGGAGCTCCTGCCATGGTTGGTCATCATCGTGGGTTGATTGCCCTTTTGAAGAGAGTGGTACTAGGTATTTTAGCTGTTTACTGTGTGATTCATAGACAGCATTCAATTGCAAAAAACTTCAGCGACCATTTGCTTCAGTCATTATAATATGTCATCTCTGCTGAGAACAAAATTCGCAGTAATGCTCTCAACGATTGATTATTCAGGCAGCTGTGTAAGGACAACGATGAAGAATTCAATGGCTTGCTTCTACACACCGAGATTCGCTGGTTCTCCAAAGGCGCCTGCCTCAATAGGTTCTGGAATCTTTTCACCTCTGTACTCGAGTTCCTTGAAGAGAAAGATGTAGCTCTGAGAGAAAGATTGCTATAATTTAGGATTGATGTTGCTGACATGACGGATTTATTCGCAAAATTCAATGGAATTAATTTGCAGCTTCAAGGTGAAAAGTTCAATTTGATCACAACAAAATCTGTTATTTCTGCCTTCCTAAAATAACCCACTTTGTGGAAGCAGAATTTTGGTCACAACGAGTTCAGCTAGTTTCCAATCTTATCGGATCTGCATAAGAGCAGTGAAATCCCCTTTGATGAAACACAAGTTTACTGTTAACACCTGATCTAATTACAAAAATGTTTACTGATCTAATTACAAAAAAAGATAGGTCGACTCCAAATCGTGGAAAGAGGGTACTTGCATCTTCATCTCTCTAAAAATATTGAAATGAATGTTCAGAAACTGGCTCTGAATCATCAGGCACAACCATCCCACTGACATACTTGATTGATTCTCTCTCTCATTGGAATTACTCTTTTAGTGTATTGTTTTTGCTGTTATTTTTTAATTATCTAATTAAGAATAAAGAATTTTTAAACATAAAAGAACATTTAAGCTTTTTTTTTTGCATTAGTCATTTTAATTTTAACAAAAGGAATGTAATTACTTTCCAGGGCAAAAGTACCGAGTTAAATCAAACAAATTTGGTATGTAAGTCTTCTGAAAAAAATTACTTAAAATTTTTACCTTTTATAATTCAGTAATCCCCCCCCCTTTCCTATACCCTAAATTACAGGATTCTCCCATTGGGGAGGGGAGGGGCATTGAAAAATTTTCCGCTCCTTAGTTGGGGGGGGGGCAGCTTTAAGGTTGAGAATCACTGATCTAGAGTTTAACTTTCTTAGAACTAGCATTTAGATGTTTTAATGCATCTTCGGCAAATATGCAATCTATTGTGATATTTAAAAAATGTTTTAATAATTTCCGATTGTGACTATTTGTTTTTGAGATTAGTGTTCCTGTCTTCAAGAATCAATGATATGATACTGCTCCTAAATGATATGATACTGCTCCTAAATACTTCAACAATCTACTAAGAAGCTATAATAAAGTTTTATTGAATAATTTTTGGATCAACAGAAGCCACAAATTTACATTCAAAATGCTGTGCTTGCCTCTGTTTTTCTACCCACTTTTTCTTCACTGTCTACATGGTTTTTTCCCATAAGAGAAAATAGCATATAAATTTTTCAAAAATAATCTAATATTTTTCTTAAATTAATTTTAATCATCCCCCCCACCCCCCACAGAAATATTTGAGTGTGATACATAAATTAAAATCTATAATTTTATGTTGCATTTCTTTTTTAAATACTGTTCAAAATTGAATTATTCCCTTGATTATTATTTCCTTGAATTTAGAAAATAAAATAAATTTATTTTGTTCCAATGTTTTTTTTCCTGTTATTCCTTACTAACCACATGTTCTAACACCATTCTATATATATAGATTTTTTTTTAAATTATCATTTTTTATTAATAAATAAATAAATTTTGTTTTCATGAGTACTGATATTATGATGCTGTATCTTGAAATTATTATAATATATCTATGTAACACTACATGATTTTATTTAAAAAGAGATTCTCTCGAGAAATTATCATTCAAAATATTTTGCTCTAAAATCATATTTGAGCTATGGAATCAATTTCAACTAGCTAGTTCCCACATTTTTTTTTCAAGAATATATATATATTTTTTCATTTTTATGTACTCAGAATGCAGGAATTTCTGGAAATGCCCAATACTAAAGTTTCCAAATAGTACAAAAGGAACTGAAAAATAAGTCTAGCATCAAAGATTTTTGCATTCAAATGGGATGACATATGAGATACACAAATGAATGGTGCCTAGATAAACAAATGGATTTCTAAAAATGTCCCAAAAAAAGATCCTCCACATTTGTAATTATCATAATGTAGAGAAGCTATCAAATTAGGGGAAACTCTTGTACCTAGGGCCAGCTATTTTCAAATGGCTGTATCTTTACTCATAACTAACTTACAATAATAAAAATAGTTTGCATGCATTAAGTTCTTTATTCTCTTTAAGTAAAAATCCCTTCAAGTATAGAAAAACAAAATTTGTAAATGATATTGAAAATCTTAAAAAAATTATAAATGGCCCTAGGTACAATAACACTATTGAACCTAGGGCCAGTTATTTCCAAAAACTGAAATTGTTGTTTAAAATATAAAAAAAAATAATTTGTATGCATTATTTCTTCACAATTTATAAAATATTTGTAAGAAGATATGTTAATTGTAGGCAATGTCTTAAAAGAATAAATGTTTATTATTCCACATTGTAATTCGCAAAACTGACACCAAAAGTAAGTAACAAGCATTGGCATTCTGAGCCTCCAATAGCTTTTGGTTCAGGCAGTTAAAACACAACATCATCTCGACACATAAGTTGTATCATTCTGATACAAAAATTATCTGAATCCTTACTGAGTCGTTTCAGGTATTTAATAATATATTGATCATCTGTAACATCAACTACTTCTGCAATGTAAAAATAATTTAGTTTCCCCCCCCCCCCCCGTCTAATTTCGTTAAACAGAAGTCTCCCTTTTCAGTTTCATCACTAGGCCTTTCATCAGCTATTGGAGAATCTACGTTGCTTGCAGAATCCATCACTTCAGAGTTGAAGTGAAGTCATCACTGAAGAGTCCATCACTTCAAGTCGTTCGAGTCATTCCTCAGTTGTTTCATCATCACTTTGTAATGTATGTTTTTCTTCATTGTCTTCTTAATGATCCCGCATAAATCTTGTGTTTCAAACACATATTTTGTAACTTTTTTTAACAATTACTTTCTTCAATTTCATTTTTTTTGGGGGTATCAGTGAGAATTCTACACTTGCCACGTTTTTGTCCACCTCTTTTGGCAGTACGAGAAGCCATGGCCCTAGGTACAAGATGATGTTTTTGGAAAAATGGCTTCCATAGTCAAAAAACTGCAGAGACCAAACTTTGTTTTTATTTTATTTTTTCCTTTATTGATTACAAAATTTATCTACTATACATTAAAACATAAGTTTGCACTTACTTTCACAAAATAAGACTCTAATTGATGTGAAAAAAATTTAGTTTTGATCATCTAATCAAGACATTCTTTTCTACTTAACTATAGCTTCTTCCTGTTTTCATTAAAAATGGCTGTTATGAATTGAAACAGTATTGTCACTCACTCCAATGAGTAGAAATGCCATAAAATAATAATTATTTAAATAAACCATGGTGGCCCTAGGTAGAAGAGTTACCCCTACATGAACATTTCTCTTGCAAAAGAAATGTGACACTTCATTATCAGCAGTTTTAAAATGAAGAATATTGAATTACCTGAACCTGATGACTAGAAGATACAACTAAAAATACAATTTCCGAGAAATCTTTTGTTGGAAACATTCGGAAACAAATACCACCAACAACATTATTTTCTTTAATTAGAGCAAGATTTCTGTGCTTCCTATAAATGAAAACAGTTTTTAAAATTAATTTTCACAAACTGTTAATCCACAAACAAACACATAGAATACTATTTGGACAGTTCAATTAAATTCAGGAAATATCATACACTCCGTAAATTGTGTTCAAATTAAAATAACTTGGTATAGAATGACCTTTCAAACTGATGTTGAAAAATCAAATAAATAATAAAAACCTTTGATTAAAAATGCATCCAATAAACTTATTGAATTGTGAGATTACAACTAAAAGTTTATCAGATGCCTTATTCAAACAAAGTTAATAGAATCTTCTACATTAACATAATAGTATCTGGTCAAGCAACCTACAACATTCATTACAGTTTTTTCATAAACATACATCAAAATCTTATAAAGCTAAATGACAAAAATGTAAGGTTGATAAAAATCTCATAACAAAATCAAGCTTATCAATTTTATAAGACTGTAGAGCATGGCTCAGTAAAATAATTAAAGCTATCAATGATGTTTTGGGGACACCCATCTTTACAGAAACTGATCAAAATTGTATCATTTTAGTTTCCCCCTGAACCGAATGCTTTAAAAACTGGGAGAGGGAGAAAAAAATTATTTGTTTGTTTCTGTATTCATCCAAAAAGACAACAAAAGAAGAGGTACCTCAATTTAGTAATTGTGGATATGTTAAAGTACTCTGAAACAACTTGAAATTAATATTAAAAATCACACTTCCCGGTGTCCCTGATTTCTTATTATACAAGAATATTCTGCAAAGATACAAGTTTCAAGACCATAATACTAGGTTTATTCATCTATATCTAAAGAATAAAAAGATTTATCAATAAATAATTGTATGCTGAAAAGTAAAAGTACTTAACAAAGTTAAAACTCATTTTTTTTAACAGTTCAACAGCTGAGCGAACATGCTAAGAATATACTCATAGGCTAATAGTATTTAAGAAACATTATTATTAGGAAAGAATATAACTAATTTCAAAGTCCTCAAGTTTGTTTATATATTTTATGATTGTAATATTTCTCCAATGTTTATAGCTTCGGGTATATTAAAGAGTATATGCAGATTGATCAATACAAAGATGAAATTATTCATAAATAAACAAACTAATTAAAAATAACAGGTTCCTAATTTGAGCGTAGAGCTACTGTGTGTGTAATATATATATATACTATCTACCAATAAGTATTTAGATATCCATGCAAATGATGATATCTTGCGATCCTGATATACATCACACTCTCCACCATTAAATATCATGTAGGAAACAACACTGGCATCAGCAACATCGCATACAAGATGCCACGAAGTGCAGTTATCTGATTTCGAATAAGATGTAATCGTTGGGTATCACAGAAATGGCTGATCCTTAAGGGACATATCTAGCCAGCTGAATTACTCCAAATCAACAGTGGCCTATGTGATTCAGAAGTGGAAGGTGAGCGGTGATTGTTGGAATGTGCCCTGAGTTGGCAAACCCACAAAACTGGGAGATAGAAAACAACGGATGCTGTCCAAAGAAATTTGAAAGAGCCGCACCCAACCGATGGCCCACATACTCCAGGAGTTTCAACGGGCATCCAGAAGTGTTGTCTCGATGAATACCACCCATAAGGAAGGACACCTGCTTGGTTTTCCTGATCGTGCTGCCACCCATAAGCCTTTGATCACAAAGTCCAACTGCACTGCTCGGTTAATGTGGTGCAAAGCAGGTCAAAAGTGGACTGTAGATCAGTGGAAATGGGTTCTCTGGAGCAACGAATCAAGGTTCACCCTCTGATCAGGGTCTGGGTCTGGCGTCTGCCTGGAGATCGCCTCCGGCCAGAATGTATTGTGCCCATAGTAAAGTTCAGTAGAGGTAGAAGTATGGCCTGGGGTTGTTTCTCCTGGTATGGACTGGGACCCATGGTCTCAATTCATGGTAAGCTCAACACCAACACCTACTGCACTATTTTGGATGTCAGTGTGCTTCCTACTTGTGGCAGTTTTACAGGTTGGACCAATGTTATTTCCAGGTCAACAACGACAGCTATCATGTTTCAAGGTCCACCATGGACTGGTATGGTGACGATGGGGTTAACTGAATGGACTGGCCTGCCCAGAGCCCAGACCTGAACCCTACCGAGAACCTCTGGGGCGAGTTGGATCGCAGAATTAAGAGGTGCAATAACCATCCAAAATCGGTAAAGGAACTTGCATGTCTTTTCCAAGCCGAGTACCACTAGCCGTCTTACAAGGACTTGTGGAAAGCATGCCCTGGAGGGATGAGGCTTTAATCGCTTCTCGTGGAGGCTCTACCAACTATTAAATATGAATAAATTTTGTTTTTCTTTTTTATCACAGGTGTCCAAATACTTATTGGTAGATAGTGTGTGTGTATATATATATGACAGGCGTGTGGTTTGCATTAGCAGTCATCATGTTAACTGGTGGCGAGTGGTAAGTAGTCTAAATCCAATTAATAAACATAGTTCAAGCTTTTCCAATTTATTTCATTTTCCAGCAACCACTGATCCAAGTAACGCATATTTGAGCTCTCGCCATTTTCAAATTAGGGACCCAGCTGACACGCGTCCACTAGCAATGAATTAAATCCCGCCGTCTGATTACACGCTATTGTTTTTCTCCATCTAAAGCCACCGCGCATGCCTACATGGTCTGTGACGCATACACCGGAGTTGGACCATAGGCGTGGCCACAGATGTCAATCACTCCAAAGGGAAATTCCCCGATATCTCTCGATGTATTTCGAACCAAGATATGAGAATAGTGGCGAATTACGCCACGACAATAAATTAATTACTAAGCCCCCTTTAAATTTAGAATAATTATTTCGTTCCCGCTTAAGTCCGACAACTTTCCCCCCTCCCCTTGAAAGGCGTGCACACAAGGAGTAGCTAATTCCCTGTGGCAACAACCCCTACGATAAAAAAAAAACATTACATCAGTAGACTGGAAAACATGCTGAGTAGGGACGTCTCTCTACACAACAGGTTCCAGTGAAAACCCCCTTAATTAAAAATCAACCGTTCCTTTAACAACCCCTGGATTGATTCTTTCTGTTCTGTAAGACTTGGAGCAGTGGTTTAAAAATACACAGTTTACAATTTTTCAAGTTACACAAAAATTCTTGAGTTGTACAATTTTATATCACTGATGACTTAAGGTAAAAAGGAAGATATTACAGCATTATCTCAAAATATATCACTATAAATTCAAAATATCACTTTAATTATACCAATATATAATCTCAATAGGACATCACCTGAAAAACAATGTCACTTCAAAAACTCACCTAGGAACAAATTAATTGAAAATCACAAAATAACTATTACCCATTAACGTGGAATGTTAGTAGCATTTTACAATCTAAAGTCCAGGCTTGAATACTTTCATCAGCCTCGTTGAGTGGTAATGTAATCAACAGTCTTGTATGCTGTCCACTCATCTTATAATTTTATAACAGTTCCAGTTTAAAATTCTACAAGTATGACTTTATTTACACAGATTATGGTAATGTGAAAATGGAGGTACATGAAAAAAATATTTAAATATATGAAAGACAAAACTAAAATGCGGTCGACCGGCTTGTTTGGAGGCCTCCTTGACATGGTTGACCCTGTAAAATACTCAGAGACACAACATATTAATAATTGAAAAAAAATATAAATATTGATCAATTTCCCATGGGATTATTTTTCTCGTATCTTGTACTTGCCGAACGACACAAATGTATTTTGACATCAATTACAATACAGTTTATCTTTTTATAGCTCTGTTATACCTTCGACTTACTTATGAAATACAAACATATGAAATTACACATGAAATTCAAAATTCTCTACATATTATTTACACTTCAAAATTTTTCCATAACACAAAAATCTGATTCAAATTTATCACAATTCAAAGTTATCAAACATTTTATAATTTACACTTCATTCACCTTAATATTTCACAATGATAGATTCATTATGTAAAACGATTCACTTTTGGTACTGGTGTACCATTCCTTCATCTGTGTACATTCTGTTTAATTCAAGGTGTATGTTTTTTGTTTGTGTGTGTTTGTGTAGTTGAGTGAACAAGTGCATGGTTGGGTCAGAGGAGAGCAGGTTCAACAATTTCCCACCGTCTTAACCACAACCGACAACTCTAAACAAAATTCAGAGTGAAAATTGGTGCGTATAGTGCACGACACTGAAACTCTAGGTTGGGAAAGGCTCAAAAGAGATCAGTACACAACGTTTAACCACATAAGTGGAGTCAAGAGGGTGTTAGGCACCCAACATATAAAATCAATTAAGAGATGGATCTCTGGGATAGGCAATTTGGTCATATTCGGGAAAATGTAGATACAGCTCCACACATTAATGTAACAAAACATTGCAAAGATGGTAACAAAATTTTCAAAATAATTTAGGTTTAGACAAAGTTCTTTCATAAGTTATTAAATTTCAATTCAAAAATACATAATTATTAACATCCAATAAATTCAATACAAATCATCTTCTAGTTTACTTTCACAATATTACTTCATCAGTTCCAATGTTATTATTTTATTTACTCATTAACAATCATAACTTTATAATTTCAATTTTTTACTTGTAACTCGTATCAACATTTTATCTTAATTTCCCCCCCCCTCCCCAAAATTGTGGATGAAACAACATTATTGTAATTTAAACTCACTATATGGATGAAAATGCCTTAATCTAGTTGAGTGCACAACTTCACTCTTTTTTCCAGTGTATTGGTTTGGTTTATCAATTTCGAAATTAACATTAGAAATCTGGCTTAAAATTTTATAAGGGCCTGAATAGGGTGGATCTAATTTTCTTGAATTTGGGTATTTGAATTCTTCGTACATCACTAAGTCACCAATTTTGAAGTTAGACTGTATAAAATTTCTATCATATCTTTGTTTATTAATTTTATGGTGCTGAATTGTTCTTTGCACTGCAATCTTTCTTGCTTCTTCAACTGGCGGATAATGTAATGAAGTTATTTTAGGTAATGGTGAGTTATATGGCAAATTTCCAAATAGGAGGTAGTTCGGGGAAAATCCAGTTACTCTATGGGGTTGATTATTATATTCGGAAGTCACTTGTTCTAAAATTTTTGTCCATGGAATTTTTTTTGAAGAAGTATTAACTTTACACCTTAATTTGGATACAATCGTTTGATTACATCTCTCATTTTTGCCATTACACTGGGGTCTGTGGGCTGAAGTAAGTAGTTGTCTCGTATTGTGATGTTTTAGGAATTTCTTAAACCTTGAGGAAGTAAATGCAGCATTTCTGTCACTTAATATTTGTTTCGGAACTTTAATTTTGAAAATTTGTTTTAAACAGTTTGTGTATGTCTCACTTGTCACACTTTTTGAAGGAAAAGTCCAAATATATCTTGTTGCATGATCAATCACCAGATGAAGATATTTTTTTGTCGAATTATAATAGTTAAAACCTCCAACTGTATCAACTGAGATTAGGTCAAATGGTTCATAAGCAATTGGCACTTGTTCCATCAGTCCATACTTTCTCTGAGTCGATTTCTTGTTTTTCTGACATGTTTCACAACAACGAACAAAATTTGAAATGTCTAATATTATGTCTTGCCAATAGTAAATAGGGGAAATTAATTGTAACATCTTTCTCACACCTGGGTGGCCAAATTTTTCATGTGCAGTGGTCATTAATTTTAGTCTTAATGATGGCGGGACTACAATTTTGATTAGATTTTTCTTTTTTACTGTTAGAACTCCACTATATTTTTTGTACTTTACATTATTAACATTATCGTTTAATTGTGCCTGAATAATTTCATCTGTGGTTAGAAAATAAGAATATTGTGATACAAAGTGGCTTATTGGGTTCCTTGATAGCATATCAGCTTCATAATTATATTTACCTTTAATGTGCACTATTTCATAATCATACATGGAAAGTTTTAAAGACCATCTAAACAGTCGTCCAGTTAAATGTTTAATATTTTTGAGCCATTGTAAGGCTGAATGATCCGAATGTATTGTGAATTTTTTCCCATGTAAGTAACAATGGAAACGGTCAATAGAATCAACAATCGCCAAGCATTCAAGCTCAGTGACAGCATAGTTTCTTTCGTGTTTTTTCAGTTGTCTTGAGTGAAAAGCTATTGGGTGTAGTTGGCCATTAGGGTGCTTTTGCTTTAGGACAGCAGCAACTGCTTCTTGACTTGCGTCGACAAAAAGGTGGCATGGGTAATTTGGGTTAAAAAGGGTTAAAATCGGTTTTGATATGAGTTCATCTTTTAGTCTTTGGTAGGAATTTTGACATTCTTGGGACCAATCCCATTTTACATCCTTTCTAAGTAATTTGTTTAATGGAAGTCTCAATTTTGCATAGTCTTGTATAAACTTCTGATAGACATTTATGGATCCCAAAAATCTCTGCAATTCTTTAACATTTTTGGGTGGTAGTAATTTTTTTATTGTTTCAATGTTTACATTATGAGGTGAATATTGTCCTTTAGAAATCTCATATCCTAAAAATTTTATTTCTTTCTTAGCAAATTGGCATTTTGATTGGTTTAATTTGATATTTTCCTTTTCACAAATTTTAAAAATTTCTTCTAAATGTTTCATATGTTCATTAAAGGTTTGTGAAAATATTATTATATCATCAAAATAGTTCAAAGCATAATTGATTTGGTATTTATTTAGAATTTGCCTAATTGCTCTCTGGAAGACACTTGGTGCATTTTTCCAACCAAACGGTAGTCTTGTCCATTCATAAAGTCCAAAGTTTGTTGTGAATGCCAATTTTTCAGTGTCACGGTCATGTATTTCTATGTGCCAATACCCTGAAGTTAGATCTAATGTTGAAAAAAATTTGGCATGGGCTAGTTGATCTAATAAGTCATCAATTCGTGGAATAGGTTCAGAATCAGTTTTAGTAATTACATTTAATTTTCTGTAGTCTATGCATAGCCTAGTTTTTCCTTGGCCTTTTTTCATTGCTAATGTTACTGGGGCGCTAAATGGAGAATGTGAGGGCTTTATAAAACCTGCTTTTAACAATTCGTCTATTTGTTTTTTTATTTCAGCATTTTCAGTTTGAGATGTGCGATATGGTCGTTGTGCAATTGGGAGCTCTGAAGTTAAGTGTATTTTTTGGGGTTCTAATTTTATTTTTCCAACGTCATATTTATTTTTTGAAAAGATATGGTCGAAAGTTTCTAGAATGTTTTCTAAATGGGGC
Organism: Dolomedes plantarius; assembly: GCA_907164885.2. Lineage (NCBI taxonomy): Eukaryota > Metazoa > Arthropoda > Arachnida > Araneae > Dolomedidae > Dolomedes > Dolomedes plantarius. The sequence goes on from OU015496.1 coordinate 12,422,743, forward strand.
CAGTCCTCGGGTATTTGCTCTGGTGTTTGGAAGTCCAAGGCATCACCGGGCTCTTTAAATAGAGTTTTCAGTGTATCATCGGGGATACCTGATATCTCCTTTAAATTTTGAACATTATAATTAGTATTTGCTATTTTGTTTGAACTCTCATAATCTATAACTGGATTTCTCATTCTTTGGTTATTATCAACATTTAGGGTTTCAATGTCATTGGAAGAAACATTATACACATTATCTTTCACAGCATTATTGTAAACAGTCCTTTCATAGTACTCAGGGGAGTGATCACATCTTAAATAGTTTCTTTTTACAAAATTTCTACCTTTATGATACCTTCTGTTATTATTTTCAGCCCGATAGTTAAAAAATTTTCTACCTTCATATACACTTTTGTTTACATTTCTAAAGTTACACATATTTTTGTTTTCATAATACCTTTACCATTATACATGTTTTCACAATAATTTTTACAATTTTCTCTTTGAACATTCAATGCATATGGATTAACAAAATTATTATTATTATTACATAGTATTATCTCTTTATTACATTGGAACACCTTTAATTTTCTTAAATTTATTTCGAGACGAAAAAGTCTCATATGTTCTAAACTTAGTAATACATAAGGTAGGTCACTCTCAATGACCCACATTTCAATTTCTCTAGTTAATTTGCCAATTGTTACATTTGTTTTAATTATTTTTGTTACAGGTACTTGACCATCAGTTTGATTTATTACCATATTTTTCAAATTTAATGTTTTAAAACATTTTACCTCATTAAGTAATGATTGTGAAATTATTGAAATTGTACTACCGGTGTCTAATAAGAATTGAAATGTTTGTTCACTCACCCGAGCTTGGATCGTAAGTCATCTGTTATTTGCATAGTATCCTCTATGGTTATTTTGGTGTCTTCTGTTATCTTCTGCACTTTGATAGTGTCTCTGTTCATCATATCTTGACGTATTGCTGTAACTTCCTCCATTTTGTCTTCTGGGTTGATCATAATTAATCCACCTTCTTCTGTAGTGTGGCTCCGAATTTCTGCGCTCTGTCTCACTGTCACCGAAGTTTCGACGATCGCCGGCGATGAAATCTGTTCTTCTTTCCGGAGCGATACGCGGTGCGGACCGAGGTACCGGCAAATGTATTTTTTTCGCTTTTTCCAGCCATTCGAAAGGGGTTCGTATCTCTTGCAACGAGAGCAAAGTTCGTATGTTTCTTGGAGCGTCTAATGACAGTGTTTCTATGATTTCACTGTCTGTTTTTTTAAGTTGTTTCCCCAGTTCTAGTTTTTCCTTGAAATACTGGAAGAGGTCATCATTGTCATTTAATTTTAGTGTCCTAAACCTTGTTATGATTTCTTCTCTGCTCTTTGAAAAAATGGACAGCAGTTGTTTTTTAATATTAATGTAATCTTCTTTATATAGTTCCGTGGATATTATTACTTCTTGAATATCTTGACTTAAGTAGCGCATTAAATTTTCTTTTTTCCATTTCTCATTTAATTCAAACGTGCTGCAACTCTCTTCAAACAACTGGAACCATTGAAAAATATTTTTGATACTTCTGTTATCGAATTGTGGTATTGATAAGTTTATGTCAGGCATGTTTTTTCTTTCGAACGGTTTTTCTTTCAATATTGCTTCTTGAATTTTTCCTGTGCAGCCTGGTATGTTTTTTAAGATAGGTTTCTTGTCATCATTCGCTTGATCGACATTTTCATTTCCGGTGTTCATTTGTTCTTGAATCCAATTGTCATCGAGTATGATTTCGTGGAATTCTGTTTTCACTTCAGTCTTCGATGCCATGGTGTATTATTATTATTATTATTATTATTATTTTTAATTTATCGTCGTTTCATAAATTTTCGCACTGTCGTGCTAATCCAAAAGTGAGGCGGGTTTTTTTTTCTGCGTAGTTCTTTTTAATCCTGCGCGGCTCTTGACAGGCGTGTGGTTTGCATTAGCAGTCATCATGTTAACTGGTGGCGAGTGGTAAGTAGTCTAAATCCAATTAATAAACATAGTTCAAGCTTTTCCAATTTATTTCATTTTCCAGCAACCACTGATCCAAGTAACGCATATTTGAGCTCTCGCCATTTTCAAATTAGGGACCCAGCTGACACGCGTCCACTAGCAATGAATTAAATCCCGCCGTCTGATTACACGCTATTGTTTTTCTCCATCTAAAGCCACCGCGCATGCCTACATGGTCTGTGACGCATACACCGGAGTTGGACCATAGGCGTGGCCACAGATGTCAATCACTCCAAAGGGAAATTCCCCGATATTCCCCGATATCTCTCGATGTATTTCGAACCAAGATATAAAAATAGTGGCGAATTACGCCACGACAATAAATTAATTACTAAGCCCCCTTTAAATTTAGAATAATTATTTCGTTCCCGCTTAAGTCCGACATATATATATATATATATACACACAGTCGATTCCGGTTAATCGGACCACATCGGAATGCGATCATTTTAGTCCTAATAACCAGCTGGTCCGATTAAATGAACATGCCTTATGTTACAAGACAGGATTCGGTCTGAATAAACAGTTGGTGAGATTAACCGGAATTGACTATATATATAATTTATTATACACCTAAAAAATGTGTGCCTGGGAAAAAGGGCAGCCATAATAATAAGTTGTTCAGTAAATATAATTATAAGTTGCTTACTAATATTATACAGAGATAATGAAATTTTTACAGAGACTGAAAAAAGTAATCTTGAGCTTCAGTCAAAATGCACACAAAATGTTGTTTAATGGTAAACAAAATTAAGCATGTAAATAATAAAAAGACTGTATTTGATATGACTGTCATCATAAGCAATTACTCACGGGTCAAAAACCAATCTTGTTATATATGATCGAGATATATCAGACAGTCCATGATCAAAAAGATTTCGTAGTCCTACAAGCCACATGAGAACCTCGTCTGTAACTGGTTGGGAAAATGAGTTAGATATGATATGCAACTGAATTTGACCTTTGTTTTCATCTGTTTGGGCATATTTAATCCGATTAAAATCATTATAGACCTGAAAATAAAAATAAAAAGTATGAATTAAATGATGTCATATGTTACCATTATCAGAAGGAAATAACTTCTACAAAAAATTCCATTTGAAAAGTTTACTTTACAATATATGAAAAAAATACTTTCAAGAATTCGCAAATCTTTCTAAATCTTTAAACTTCATTAACAGAGAGATACAATTTTTTATATTTAATAAAATTTAAAAATTGAGCCTCACTTTTAATTACAACAGCAAAAGAATTTTATCATTGAGACCAGGTAAATATTTCAACAGAAAATTGTACACAAAAGTATCAGATTAGTGTGGACAGAGATCAAAACATTTAACAGAATTTTCTTGCTTCAGTTAGACCAAGATCTAGCAGCTGTCATATTTTGCCAATCACATCAAAGAGTGATGCAGGTATTTGAACAAAATTCTAGTCATACCTAGCTAGATCAGGTACAAGAACAAGGATATAGAAACAGTAGCTGAGTACCAAATAACTATAGAGTATGGAATATCGTACCAGACTTGGAATGTCTATATCCAAAAAGTACTCCTATTTGTTATCTTTGAAGCTTTCACTGGAATTCAGAAAACTGATAGTATGAACACATCGTGCAGGTGTAATCAAATTTACCACTCTCCTCTAAGTGAATAATCTCTATAATAACAGATACTGTAATAAGATGGGAGAAGGGAGAGACAAAAACTTGCTAACTCCTTTTGCTATTCCTTGATATGGAGAAGTACCAAAAAACCTCAAAAATTACATTAATCCTCTAACAAAGAAATTATTAAAAAATTAAACTTAGGATTAAAGTGATTTAATTTGATTTATATGCATTAGTAAAGTACAGTGCTTCCTAAAGTTTTCAGAGGGCAAGATCCCAGATATACTAAGTTTTGAAATTTAAAATGCACACATAACTGATATTAATTAATTTACTATTCTGAAGGAAAAAGAGTGATGGTTTAAAAAAATAACAATAATAATAATAATAGGTCCCATTAGAAGTTGAAACTTCAGTTTCATTTCTAGTTCACAGTAGATTTCTGAGGGGTAAAATGGCAAAATTCTTTGTCTATGAAATCTGCGTAGGTAGGCTGAAAAGTAATGCACACATGCTTGTAGAGCGCGAACGATATGACCTTCAAAACAGCGCCAAGTGGCATTCGGAAGTACCACTCCTCCTCAATACGCATGCGCAGGTTTGAAATCGTTGTGTTCATCCTGTGTATTTTGAAAAGCGGTAGTATGGAGACGTGTTCTAGTGCTATGTCAACGGCGAGTTATACAGCGCGCTGTTATCGAATTTTTAACAGCAGAAAAAGTGAGTCCTACTGAGATTCATCATTGTTTAAAGGCTGTTTAAGGTGACGATGCTGTTGATAGGGGTACTGTAAATCAATGGGTAATAAAATTTCGTAGTTTCGAGCCTGGAAAAGCCATAATTGTTGATGAAACATGCAACGGACGTCCGATCACTGCCACAGATCATGAACATCTCAAAATCGTCGACGATTTGATTCAAAATGACCAGCGAATCACTCAAAAGCGTATCGCAAACCATAATGGCATATCCAAGTGTTAGGGAATTTGGCAGGAATGCCGAATCCCTACTAGTGTAATATGGCTAAAAGTGCCAATAGCTTTACACATGTAGCTTGGGGTTACAGAGTCGTATTGGCTCGCAATGGAAGGTGGGTGATAACCTGACGATTTTCTTAAAAGTAGCTATATTAGCCGGAAATAGTGTGTGGTGTGCAAACATACAAGAATAACCAGACAAGTTTAAAATTAAGCTAACGTTTATTCATTAGCGGATACGGAAATTAAAAACAAACAACATTCAAAAAGAATAAAAGTCTTGATTATAACATAAGGTAAAAGCTCCTTGACTTCAAAATTTGCTTAAAGTAAAATTAAACGGAGGTGCAGAAACAAAGTCAAACTTAGGTACAACCTGATTGGTGCTGACGTATCTTATCACTACGCGGGTAACATATGAAGATACCAGGCTCCGATACTAGTTGCACGGAAAACGGCCCCTCAAGGTTCTAGTAGAAAACTGCTGGAGCTCAGCTGGGGATCCGTCGGTGCCAGGATGTCTTTCTATATCATGCGTCTTGCTATGTGAGAGAACTCGGTGACTTCTGGAGATACCTGGGCGAGGTCTGACGGCAGGGCGTAGTTCATACAGCTCACTACCTAACTACCCACGATCCAACCAACAACACCAAAAACCAACACTCCACTGCCTAGCTGCTGCGGCTTTTATACACGACTGGTGTGTGCCGCTGCCTGGTGGCACGCTTGGCTGTGGAAATATGCAAATATTTTCGAGAGGTTGAAGTTTCGGTTACAGTGTTAACCATTACGGAGGTGTACGTCACTGGGTTGGTGATTGCATCATCGCTATGGATGAATGACGTAATCGACGGTAATGGTGACGTCAAACATACAGCTCACTTAGTAAAAATGGCTTGGGGGAAAAACGGCTTTTTCTAACAATTGCCCCCCCTTTACGAAAGTGAGTATTTAGAACTCCTGGCTTAAAAAAAAGAAGTTGTATGTTGAACTAACCTTTCTGCTAAGTCTCTCTATATATTTTTTAGCTAAAGGATTAAGCCTTTTTTTCATAATAAAGCAAATTAAACTCTCACCTCCGTTTAAAGTAAAATACATAAACATATTTGAATGATAATGATTGCTTCATCATTGCTAGGAACATAAATCAACACACGTGTTATTGTTCGGTTGGCACAACCTGTTTAGAAGTACAGATCTCTGTAGAAACACAGTTCTTAAAAAGACAATGAAATATGTATAAACAATTCAGGTGCGTTGAACAATTATATTATAAACTGGTAAAATAGAGTATACGCACAATGCATTTTTTTTCGACATTCGTGGGCCCACTTTCACTCACACATTCACACATAATGAAAAATACAGATGCGTATAACATACCTGACAAATAATTAAAGTTAAATCAGCCTATAACATTTACTTGCAAAAAGAAACGCATTACAAAACAAATAGCATATTATTAGAGTATAAACACAAATGCGGAAAAATTTCAAAAATTGGGATATAAACATAAATGCGTAATACAAGAACATGTGCCATTTCTATACTGCATAATTCAAAGATACATATATCTAAATTATTAGCTTAGGTTTTTATCCTGCCCAGGGGAGACCGGGGCTTAGTGGCATTCCTATCAGAAAAAGAAGGGACTCACAAACAAAAACAAATATGCCCACGGTATGGCCTTTCACAGGCAGCACTCCCCCCAAAAGCTCTGGCAGATTACATTTTTCACCTCCAACGAGACGTAACAGGAGGCCGCTCGCTTTCAGGTTTCCCCCCCTGAGGGTACTTACTGGATTCCAGCGGGAAATTAAATTGGACTCGCCTAGGCAGGGTAAGAAAAATAGAGTGTAAACCTACACAAAATCTTCCGGAACAAATACCACCCTTAAGTGGGGGAAAAAATGACCCAAGGTGGTCTTAAACAAGGCGAACCCCTCCCAATTACTTGGGAGCAAAGGCTCTCAAAAAAAACCGAAGCAATGGTTTTTTATTCCGTAGGTTACTTAAAAAGAATGAAAAATAAACTCATAATCTAACACCGCTTTAGCTTTCGGTAAGTGAAAAAAAAAATTTTTGATATAGTCCGGTCTATTAGACTTTAAATTTCTAGCTTTAAGTTTCTGATTTAAATAGAATTTGTTTAAATATCGAAAGGTCAGATTTAGTTTTTGGCTTGGTAAAAGGATCAGCGAGATTTTGTTTGCTTGGTACCAACTTGATTTCAAAAACCTCTTTTAAAAGTAGATCTCGCACAAACAGTAACTTTACGTGTATATGTTTCGTGCGGCTGTTTTCAATCGGAGATTTGAGAAAATCTATAGCTGATAAATTGTCCGTTTGAACAAGTGGTTTTTCTTTATCTAGCCTGATAAACTCCAGTTTTTCGCACTCCTGCATAATTCGCTGTATCCAAAGTATTTCTTTACATGTTTCTGTGATTGCCATAAACTCAGCTTCCATAGTAGACAGGGCGATAGCCTTTTGCTTACCTGTTTGCCAGTAAACAGGAGATTTACCTAACAGGATCAGTTGGCCGGAAAGTGAAGTACGGTCGTCTCTGTTAGCTGCATAATCACTGTCACTATATGCTGTAAGTTTACAGGAATTGCTTGAGATATTGAGCTTTAGCTGTTTAGAACCTATGACATAACCTAGTAACTTTAATAGTCCATGCCAATGTGGAAAACCGGGATTTGCCTGAAATTGGCTAAAAATGTTGACTGCATATGCAATGTCGGGCCTTGTTCGACTTGCAATGAAGGACAAACATCCCAGAATATTTCTGTAAGGTAACTTAGAAATTTCTGTTAATTCAGGCTCGGTTGTCTGGCATTGTAACTTGGAATAAATAGTTCCCTTGGCTATAGGGAGAGATACAATAGGTATATTAAAGGATTTAAAACGGTTAGCTACCTGATCGATATATTGGGCTTGATGAATGTAAATTTGTTTTTCTTGAATTTCAAATTCGACTCCCAATAATTTCGTGGTTTTACCAAGGATTTTAAGATCAAAATACTTTTTCAGGTTTTTCACCGCAGCTTCAATATACACTGTTGTTTTTCCAAAAAGGATTATGTCATCTACATATAGTAGTAAGATTAGATTATTCGAAAAACTGTAAATGCAATTAGCCCAGTCAATCTTTTTAAACCCATTTTTAATTAATATTCCGTCTATTTCATAGAACCAAATCTGGTGTAGTCCATAAAGTGCTTTCTTCAGGAGGCAGAGGTGGTTCTCTTTCCCTTTCTCAGCAAATCCAGGTGGTTGAGTAATGGTAATGGTTTCAGTCAAAGGAGCATATAAATATGCGCATTTCACATCTAATTGTAAATGAGACCATCCTAAATTTGAGACCAGCAATGAGAAGAAAAACCTTATAAGTGTAAAGTTGACTACGGGAGAAAAGGTTTCGTCATAAGATTCGCCTTTAATCTGTTTGTAGCCCTGCGCTACGAGCCTGGCTTTGTACCGCACTACCTTCCCGCGCTCATCGGCTTTTGTGGTGTAAACCCATCTACATCCGAGAGGCTTATACTTAGGGGAGGGGATACAAGGCTCCATGCGTCTCGGTCTTTTAAGACTTTCAGTTCCTCTTCCATTGTATTTTTCCATAACTTAACTTCTTTGCTTTTCATGGCTTGCTTGTAAGTTCTGGGAATAGACACTGGATCTAGTCATGCGGAATCGTCATCGGAGGTGTCGTACGCGGAGAAATAATTAGCTTCCTCGACGCCCGACTCTTCTTGTTCATCAGTTTCACTCCCATTATCGGGATCAGTCACCGACTGCTGTGAGTGAGGGACGATGCCTGACGCTGTATTCTTACCGCTGAAATTGAAACGCTCAGGTTGGTACTTGATTTTATTTTTATTGCAATAAGCCTTGATCTCCTTGAGGCTTCTCAACATCCGGCTTTGACCCCCTTTAGCTTTCACTTCACGATAGTAAATATCGGTTCGGGATCCGTCCGGTCGCGGTACTGGTTCTCTCCGCCACTTAGCGACTCGAAGTCGGTGTTGGATGTACAGCTCGGGATCTGTTTCATCGTCACTTTCTGAGTCTGGGGGAGAAACTACGCGACTAGGGCCAGGTTGTGGAGGTTCCTGGCGATGTGAGGTTTGCGTAGGTTGAGTAACTGCATGAGGTACTTCAAAATTCTCAGGTATAGGTAAGGTGAAGGTAGTGTATCGGGAATGGTCGCCGAACACTGCTCCACTGTGTGACTGGCTTGCTTCACGTTGATAGGTATTTAATTCATTTTCGGCAAACGTTACATTTCTGCTTTCTATCACCTGACTAGTTTCGGGAAACAGCACGCGATACCCCTTCATTCGACATGCGTAGCCTACCAAAATACCCTTTCTAGCTCTGCTATCGAACTTGCTTCGGTGTGCTTTAGGCACCCCGACAAAACAGACTGATCCAAATGGTTTAAGGTGTTTCATTGAAGGTTTATTACCACCGTATTTCTCAAAGGGCGTTTGCCTCTGGTTACGGCGGCAAATACGGTTCCAACAGTATGCAGCGTAACGAACGGCTTCTGGCCAGAATTCGGCCGGAACTTTACTCGAGTTAATGATGGTGCGGAGGGTATTCCCAATAGTCTGGTTTACTCTCTCAGCGACACCATTCATTTCTGGCGAATATACATCGGTAAATTCGTGGGCCACGCCATTCTTACGGCAATATTCGTGAAACTGTATATTATCAAATTCCTTACCATTATCCGTCCGGATAGCTTTTAGCTTGCTATATAGGAATCTTTCGGCTCGCGTAATGTGGTTTAGAAAGGTTGAAAAAACTTCTGATTTTTCCCGGAGAGGATATAATGCAATTTTCTTGGAATAGTCATCTGAAATGCTCAAGTAATACCTCTCTCCGTTATAGCCTTCGACTGAAGCTGGCCCCCACAAATCTAGATGCTAAAGATCTAAAGGTTTTGAGGACCTGACGTTGCCTAGGGGTTTAAAACTTACGCGTTTTGCCTTATTCAGGCGACAGTCTTCACAGAAAAGCTTAGTCGACGTTAATTTGGGAGCATCTCTCACACTATTTGTTAGCAATAGCATTGGTTATTTTGTTTACCGTGCGTTCTCGTATCTGCGAATCTTTCCCGAAGCAATCGCCGCGGGGTTAAACGTCATTAATTATGCATGCGTTTTTCTGGGCACGCGTAACCTGCGGCGCATGCTCCGTGGGAGCGACTGATAGTATAAATGGAATGAGTTTTTCAGCTTTCCAGCCAGACCAGAGCAGAGCAGTTCGACGACGTGCCGGAGCTACGGACGCGCCTGTTAATTATGTTAAAGGCAACAAATCTTGTCTCCAGTTTTAAACGATTTTAAATAAAAAGGAGTTAGATGCTCATTCGCCTGGTCTTCATTTCCCGTACTCACCTGAGCTTTGCTACACCCATTTTTTATTTTTAGAGGAAGGCAGTTACACCTCATGTAACAGATGGTTATGGGCCCAGTTATGCCCTTCCCTTATTTAAAGCAATGGTGAGACACGAGGACCAGCGTCAAGCAATATGGTAAAGCCGATCCACTGACTTCTAAATTAAAGTCGTTTGGCAACCAGCCAAGGTTTGAAGCAGCAAGAATCTATCGGAGCTCAGCGACGGGGGGGTCATGGAATCGACAATAAAGAAGCTGAATAGTAACAACTATTCGAAATGGTCCGAACAAATGAAAGTATTTCTTATGGACCGAGGGTGCTGGAAATTCATCTTGGGGACCGAACCTGCTCTAGAGAAGGGGGCGACGTCTAAACAAACCCGTGAGTATGAGATGCGTAAAGATAAAGCGTTCACGACTATCTACTTGAATGTGGAGGAGGAGTATCAAGACTTACTGGCTGAGATTACTGACGGTAAAGAAGCTTGGAAGAAGTTGAAGGGTCATTTTAGACCGGATACAAGATGCCGAGTCATTGAATTATTGGATGATTTTTTTGAAGAGCATTATCAAGAGGGAGAAGAGATAGGCCTTTATGCCGCTCGCCTCAAGAAAATTATTTTGCAGTTGTCTGAAGCCGGACGGCCGCTAGAAATGATTTTTCAAGCATTCCAGTTGATACGCCACTTGCCGCGGGATTTTACAGGTATTGTGCAATCTATTTATCGTTGGTCCGATGAGGAATTTACTTTTAGTAAAGTTCTAGATGAACTCTTAGTCGAAGAACGTAGGCTTAAGCAAAGTAAGCGTGATTTCGAAAAAACTGAGAACTCTGCTTATAAAGCAAAGTTAGAGGCGCCTAAAAAGGTAAAACCTAAAGTTAAGAGTGAAACCACTCGAGATAAATCCCCTAGGGGAAGGAAAGTAGGCCCTTGTTATAGGTGCGGTAGGCCTGGCCACCTCATAAAAGATTGCAGAGTTAAATTTAAATTTAAAAGAGAAAAAATTGAGAAGGAAACTCCCAATAGAAAGGCCAATTTTATTACTGAAGCTAACATTACCGAAGATATACAAGCAGAAAAGTGTTCGTGGATTTTTGATACCGCCGCGTCTAGTCATTTCAGTAATAATAGAGCGTTATTTACTGACTTTAAGAGAGTTAATAATACTAACTTATCACTTGCAATTGGTGATGTTAAAGGCAGTATTGAAGGAGAGGGTACAGTAAAAATGTATTTTCAAACAGAAGGGGAAAAGAAAGAGGTTATTTTACATAATGTAATGTACTCTTCGAAATTAAGACGAAATCTATTTTCGGGACCTGCCTGGGAAAAACTAGGAGGAAAGTTTATAGGAGCGAAAGGGAAAATAGAAGTTTTCGACAAAGACGGGGAGAAGCTATTTTACGCCCAAAGGCGTAATGGATTATATTATTTCAGTCCCCAATATTTGAAAAAACAAATAGAAAATGTTAACTTAACTATTTCGCAGAAAAAGGGATTAGAATTATGGCATAGGCGTTATTGCCATATCAACAATCAGTATATTGTAAATACTAGTAGTAAAGAGTGCGTAAAAGGATTGCCCAAACTAACTCTCGGGAAAAGCGATTGTGAAGATTGCAAGTTAGCAAAGTCGAGGAGTATTTCTTTTAAATCTTCATCAAAAACGAATTCACGAAAACCCCTGGAGTTAATACACATGGACGTGTGTGGACCACTCCCAAACGTATCCTTAGGGGGAAAGAGATATTTCCTGTCTATTACGGACGACATGTCCAAAAAGGTTACGGTGTACCCGATGAGGCAGAAGTCTGAGGTTTTTGAACTTTTTAAAAAATTTCAAGCGCGTTCTGAAAGATTCCTTAATAAGAAAATTTTGCGTGTACGCACAGATAATGGCATGGAATTCTGCCATAAGGAATTCGAAAAATACTTAGAAAATCAGGGAATCGTATCAGAGAGGACGAACATTTATACCCCCCAACAAAATGGCGTAAGTGAGCGTTTCAATTATACGGCGTTAGATGCTGTAAAAGCAATGCTCAAAAGTAGTAATTTGAGCGATGCGTTTTGGGCTGAAGCGTTGCTCTGTTTTACCTATGTATGGAACAGAGTAGTGCATTCAAAGCAATTAAAACCCCCTTTCGAGTTATATGGTGGTCGGAAACCGTCGGTCAATCATTTAAAGGTTTTTGGCTGCACAGCCTATATCAGGATGCCTAAGCAATTAAGGAATAAGCTTCAAATGCGGGCTAAAAAGGGGATTATGGTTGGCTACGCTACAAAAACCAAGGGATATAGAATATGGATCCCTGAAAGTCATAATGTCCTAGAAACTCTAAATGTTTCGTTTAAAGAAGATGTGGGGGAGATAGAAAACGTACAAAGCCCCGAGTTAAATCAAAATATTAGAATAACCCCTGATGAAATTGAGGATTCCGATTCAGAAAGTGAAACAACCCCGGAAAAGGCAGAAATTAGTGAACCAACCCAAGAAAAAGCAGAAATTAGTGAACAAATAACCCAAGAAAAAGCTGAAAGTAGTAAACATAGGGTGAAAGATAAAGGGACAAAGAACCCTGGTCGAATCCCATGTAATCAAATTAAATGGATGAGAGAAGCCATATTGCGTAGAGATGGTTCAAAAACTGACATTTATTATCGAATAAACGGAACAAGTGTAAGACTTCGTTCACCTAAAGATGCCCAAAAATATTGTAATGATAATAATATAAATTATGAGGAAGATTTCTTCAATTTTAGAACCACAGATTACTATACTGGCCCTGTAGGAAATGAAAATGCAAGCAGCAGTCTGTTATCGGCTTTTCATGTAGAGGTAAAGATACCTAGAAATTACAGGGATGTTTTGAAATCTCCCCAAAAGAAAGAGTGGGAAGAAGCAATGGGGGAGGAGATGAAGGTCATGAAAGATAGAAAAGTATGGGAATTAATCCCGAAACCCAAAGATACGAAAATACTGGGAAGTACTTGGGCGTATACACTAAAAAGGAATGACAAAAATGAGATTATGCGTTACAAAGCGCGTTTAGTAGCCCAGGGTTTCAGGCAGCGTAAAGGGGAGACTTATGATGAAGTTTACAGCCCCGTTATAAGTTTCACCCTAATAAGAATGTGGTTTGCATTATTAGTATACTTACTTGGCTGGACACATTGCCAGCTAGATATAAAATCTGCATACCTGTACGCTGACCTTAATGAAAGGCTTTACATGTATCAGCCACATGGATTTAAAGACGAAACTTACCCCAATCATGTTTGCTTGTTACGCAAAGCTCTTTACGGCCTACACCAAAGTGGGCGAGAGTGGTTTAATGAAATCCACACTGTTTTACAAGATCTAAACTTCGAAAAGCTAGACTGGTGCAATTGCACGTACATCTTTGAAAAACGTGTTCTACTACTCCTTTATGTAGATCATATCGTTTTATTCGGTAAATCAGACCTTCACATAACGGAAGTAATTAAGCTTTTAAAAGAAAAATTTGATTTGAAAGTGCTGGGAAAAACCCGAAAATTACTAGGCATTGAATTTCTAGAAAAGGACGGAAAAATATATATACACCAAGAAGGTTATATTAATAAAGTTTACGATACTTATAAGAACTATAAAATTCCGATAACATCATTACCCATAAGTAAGGGAACGCTCCTTTCAAAGATAGACTGTCCTAAAACGCACGCCGAAATGGAAGAAACGGAACGATTACCGTACCGAAATGTAGTTGGATGTTTAGCATTTTTAGCGGGGAGGACTCGCCCCGATATCAGCTATGCTGTAAACATCCTGTCCCAGTTTCAAGAGAACCCTGGATTAGTACATTGGAACTGCGTTCTAAAGTTGTTAGGGTACGTACATGCCACAAAGAGTTTAAAGTTGAATTTGGCAAATATAGATGAATTAAATATCAGATGTTACAGTGACTCAGATTTTGCGTCAAATAGAGATGACAGAGTATCTGTAGGAGGAACGATTTTGTTTTTTGATAAGGTTCCTGTCTCCTGGTGAACTTTCAAACATAAATCGGTAACTCTGTCTACAATGGAAGCAGAATTCATCTCTTTAACAGAATCCTCGAAAGAACTAATGTGGATCTATCGCATTTTAAAAGAATGCAAAGAAATCGGCTTAGACATCCCTGATATTAATTCAAGTGAACTTTTTTGTGACAACCAGGCAGCGATTAACTTCTCGAATTCACCTATCGGAAAACTCGCGTTCTAAACATATAGACGTGAAGTTCCATTTTATCAGAAACCTGGTAAACGAAAAAACTTTTCAGCTTAAGTTTTGTACCAGCAAAAGCAATTATGCAGATGTGCTGACGAAGCCTTTAACTAAGGAAGGTCTTCAAAAATTTGTAAACGAACTGTTTATCTAGTAGTTTTTTTTTCATTCTTTAAATGTTCCCGTTTTAAGTTTGTTTGTGAGATTTATGTCGTGCTGAAATGAAGTACTGATATTTTGTTAACACACTTATACTAGATGTGCCGAAAGTTAGTCATCGGATTAAAAGGTAAAGTTATACCATAGGGGTATTAAAAATTGCTTGTCGAAGTGTTCTTCGTCGCAAGGGACGAAAGTTTCGAATCCCAAAATTTAAAATAGAAAGTCGTATTTTTTATTTTTTTTGCTACTCTGACTAACCAGAAGCTATATTCGCTTTGTAAATATATATATTTTTAGGTGCGTCTTGCTCGCCTTTATACTTGTATAATGATTATATTTTAAAAGGTTAAAATTTCTTGCTAAAAAATCATAAAGTTTATGAATAGCATTTTTTACAAATATTAGAATGTATTTTACAAATATTAGAATTAGAATGTATTTATACAAATATTAGAATAGAAATTTTCTGAACAAGTGTGTACATATTGAATTTAGTTTTCATATGTATTAAGTATAGTTTCACGTTTATTCTGTAATGTAATTCGAAAGCGTGTTTATACTAAAATAGTAGCAAATGTTTATGCTATAATGTAATTGGAAAGCGTGTTTATACTAAAATAGTAGCAAATGTTTATTCTATAATGTAATTGGAAAGCGTGTTTATACTAAAATAGTAGCAAATGTTTATTCTATAATGTAATTGGAAAGCGTGTTTATACTAAAATAGTAGCAAATGTTTATTCTATAATGTAATTGGAAAGCGTATTTATACTAAAATAGTAGCAAATGTGTGTTCTATAATGTAATAGGAAAGCGTGTTTATACTAAAATAGTAACAAATGTGTCTATTCTATAATGTAATTGGAAAGCATGTTTATACCAAAATATTAGCAAGTGCGTTTATTTCAAAATGTAATTGGAATCGCATTACTTTAAAGGTTTCCCTCATGACTTCTCCATTACTTCCCATTGTGAACTAACTTCTGACCATAACCCAGTCGAAATTCGTATCCCTCTTGACACTACCCTCTCATCATAAATCATACTAAGCAAATTAACTGGGATAATTTCAAAAATGAACTAAATAATATTAAATACATTCCCCCCATTGTCAATAACATCAACGATCTGGAAAACCTAGTCTCTAGCATAACTACCGACATCAACGAAAGTTTAATTAAAAGTACTAAATTAATCCCCCCTCGTGTTAAAACCATCCATGACCAACACCTTAAAATTCTCATAAACAACAAAAACAAAGCACGTAAAACATGGCAGCACAATAGAACAAATGCTAACAAAACTATTATGAACAAAACTCAAGAAGACCTCAGATTTTACCTTCGAGATCAATCTAATACTAATTGGAATAATTACTTAGAATCACTGGACACTACTGACAATTCCATTTGGAGAGCCGCCAGGCGTTTCAAAAATCAATTCCGTTCCATTCCCCCTCTTATTGACCCCGAAACTAACGAAAACGTTCTCACTGATATGGAAAAATCCCAAGTAATAGGCAAAAACTTCGCTAAAAACTTCACCCTTAATCAAATCTCTCACTCTAGCACTGAAAACATAGTCAAAAATAGTATTAATCTCTTTCTTAACACCCCTCACGAAAGCCCCACCCCCTTTATTGTCCCAGCCGATATTAAAGAATACATTAAAAAACTTCCCAATAGAAAGTCTCCCGGAGAAGATAACATTAATAATACGATGCTCAAAAACCTCCCTTTTAAATATATATTCAAAATTACCATTCTTATCATCTCTATTTTTAAATTTGAACACTTTCCCCACAGCTGGAAGAACTCAATAATTGTCCCAATCTTAAAACCTAATAAACCTCATTCCTCTCCCTCCAGCTACCGCCCTATCAGCCTTCTTAATTCCCTTAGTAAATTAACTGAAAAATTCATCGCTAAGAAAATTAATGAGCATCTCGACGATAACCAAATCATTATCCCTTACCAATTTGGCTTCAGAAAATCTCTTTCAGCCCCTCATCAAGTCTATCGTCTAGCCGAAAACCTCGCCAGTGCTAAGAAAAATAAATCCTCCACAGCAGCTCTCTTTCTTGACATCTCACTAGCTTTTGATAAACTTTGGATCGACAGTCTCATCCACAAACTCATTAATTATAACTTCCCACCCCAAATCATCCACATTCTCATCTCCTATCTCAAAAATCGTACCTTTCAAGTAAGAATTAATGGCCATCTCTCCAGCAAATTTAAAATTAATTCAGGCGTACCACAAGGAGGAGTATTATCCCCAATTCTTTTTAATCTATTTGTCAACGATATCCCTCAAAATATTAACACAAACATTGCTATTTTCGCCGACGACACTGCCCTTTATGCTACTAACAAAAATTTTAAATACGCTGTAAAATACATCAACACCCACATGTCCTCCATTCAAAATTGGCTCGACAAATGGAAAATTAAAATTAATTCTGAAAAATGCGTCGCTGTCATGTTTACATCTAAACGTAAAAAGACATTCAACAGTCACCAAATACAAATAGGTAACACAAAAATCCCCTGGTCTGATACAGTCAAATACCTCGGTATAGTTTTAGATAAAAACATCACTTGGAAACAACATATCTTACATGTCAGGGACAAATTCCGAGCAGCCAGAAGATTAATTTACCCACTAATCTCTCGGAATAGCAAATTAAGCTTAGTCAATAAAATGCTCATTTACAACTCCTATCTTCGTCCTATCTTAACTTATGGAGGGCCAGCGTGGTCATATTGTGCAGACACCCATATTAAAAAACTCGCATCTGCTCAGAGCAGTACCATTCGACAAATCGTTAATGCGGATTGGTATTTCAGAAATACTTGTATTTACAGGGAATTAAATATCCCTACTATTCGAAATTACCTCAAAAATCAAGCTATAAACTTTCACAATTCTATTGACAGTGGATTCCTTTCTAATCTTGCAAACTATGATCACGCTGACCCCACTAACAGGAAAAGGCCTCGAGCCATCCTGAGTCTTCCGTCTTAATTTTTTGTTTGTCCTCGTCATTTAAATAAAAATATAAAAAATATAAAAACAATACTTGGCTTGCCAAGGCAAAAAACAACTATAAAATTTTATAAAATAAAATAAATATCTATTTCCTATCCTTAAACTTTCTATTAACTTAATTATCTGTCTCTGAGCAAATCCATTTTGGCTTTGCTCATTTTTGTAGTTATTGAACTCACGGATCCCAGACCTTATCTTTCTATCCAATCTCTTTTCTCGCTTCACTAGCCAATTGATTTCCAGCTTACAGACAGCCGTAAACTCCACCCACATCAGCGAATTACTTGAAGATCCAGGAGACATCCAATCAGAACTGTTCCTTTCACCATCCAAAGTTCTGACCAGAAGATCCACTGCTTCATTTCTTGTGTTGCAATTTCCTGAACTTTTATTGATTCTCATCGAACTTTCTTTTTATTTTCTGTGATATTTCTGCTCTCCGATGGCACAATCACGAAATATCTGTGTTTGAAGGCTCTGGCCTAGGAAACACAGTTAAACACTTGTTCCGATGGTCCGATGCTTTTCAGCCAGACCAGAGCAGAGCAGTTCGACGACGTGCCGGAGCTACGGACGCGCCTGTTAATTATGTTAAAGGCAACAAATCTTGTCTCCAGTTTTAAACGATTTTAAATAAAAGGAGTTAGATGCTCATTCGCCTGGTCTTCATTTCCCGTACTCACCTGAGCTTTGCTACACCCATTTTTTATTTTTAGAGGAAGGCAGTTACACCTCATGTAACACTATTGTTTGAGAAGGAATTCGTTATGAGTTCTGGATTCATATGCCCCATTCGTCGGTGCCAAATTTCCAGCTGGTTTAAAACTTTTTCACGTTTATCATTTTTGCTTCTGCGTTTGTCATCGTTTTCCGTGTTCTTTTTAGAGTTGTTTTGTTTTTTAGATTGAGTTTGATTTACCTGGGGTTTACGTTGTTTTCGTTTTTTAGATTTACCAAAAACCCCTCTTTCTTTCAGCCTGTTGTGACGTCAGGACGTGCTTTACGTAAAATACCCCATCTGGGTCTCTACGTGCAGTAAAGAACAGCTCGTCGTTTTCGTCGTAAACTTTTATTTTTCCATTTCCCCCATCAAAACTAAAACCTTGCTCGTCGAGTAAGGCGAGGGAAATTATATTGCGTCGGAGCGAGGGTACGTATAATGCCCTTTCAAACTCAATTTTTCGACCACTATCCTTACAACGCAGTTCCACTATACCCCTTTGCTTGATAGGGATGGATTTACCTTTTGTAGCTACTGCTAGGCTCCTATCATGTGCCAGTTCAAGGGTTTCAAATAAATATTTATCTTTACAAAAATGATGGGTAGCGGCAGTGTCTACTACCCAATCATTGTGCTTGTCTTCCTCAGTAAGGCTGGCCTCTACCGTGAAATTCACTTCATCTCTCGGCTTAGGGGACCGACGCTTCATTGATGAGCGCCTGCGGCCTCGCGAGTTGAATTTTTTTCTATCGGCGAAGCTAACATGCCTACGAGGTGACGGTGACCTTGAATCAGGAGAGGGAGTATCTCTGCGAGGAGATGGCTTTCTGCGGTTTCTGGTTTGATTTTGTTTAGTAGTGAGGTTTTGAGCTTCATGTGGACCATTTTTGTCCATTTGTTGAACGCTCAGCCTAGTTTCCTCCACGACTAATTCGGTTAGAATATTCTCGAATTTAAATCTTATATCATCCCACCGCAAAATATTTTGTACTAATGAGTCAAATTTTCGTGGTAGAAATCTAATTAGTTGAAAGCACAAGTATATTTCTTTAATTTCTTGCCCTATCCCTTTAAGACTTTCATTTATTTTTCTAATTCGAGCCGCGAACATGTTTACTTTTTCATTTGGATGTATTCGGCAGTTCACGAGTTCAGTGAATAACTGCATATGCCTACTCCGATTATCGGGCTCGAAATGCGTTTTTAAAGTTGACCATGCTTGCTGTGGGGTAGTGCAGTGTTCAACTACAGTCTTAAAACTAGGGGAAAGATTTAAAAAAATGATAGATAATGCTTGACGGGATCTACGTTCGAAATCTTTAACTTCGACTAAATTCCCTTCAGCGGGTAATGGTTTAGATTCAGTATCCGTAGTTAAATCCCACGCATTTATCGATATAAGAATAAACTTTATATCTGCTACCCAGGTATGATAATTTGCTTGGGCCAGTTTTTCGACAATGTTATGTGGCTGTGAAGCAGCCATTGTTACAAAAAAACAGTATCTATTTATATATAAAAAAAAATACACTATGCCAAACACTTCTATGTATAAACACAGTACACAATTAAATATATAAATGATATAAACACACTTGCATGACTGACAGATACCTTAATTATATATACAGCCCCCCCCCCCTCTTATTTACTTTGGTAAATGTTGGGCCTTAGTAGTAATAAAACTTCCTTGTTTTCACACACACACTCAAAACGGCTTTAACAGGATTAAATTTTTTGAAAAAAATATCGTCAACACCAACCGGTAGCTAGCGACTCTGCAGATAAGCAAAAAAATATATAGACCCTGGGGCCCATAACCAAAATGTTAGGGAATTTAGCAGGAATGCCGAATCCCTACTAGTGCAATATGGCTAAAAGTGCCAATAGCTTTACACATGTAGCTTGGGGTTACAGAGTCGTATTGGCTCGCAGTGGAAGGTGGGTGATAACCTGACGATTTTCTTAAAAGTAGCTATATTAACCGGAAATAGTGTGTGGTGTGCAAACATACAAGAATAACCAGACAAGTTTAAAATTAAGCTAACGTTTATTCATTAGCGGATACGGAAATTAAAAACAAACAACATTCAAAAAGAATAAAAGTCTTGATTATAACATAAGGTAAAAGCTCCTTGACTTCAAAATTTGCTTAAAGTAAAATTAAACGGAGGTGCAGAAACAAAGTCAAACTTAGGTACAACCTGATTGGTGCTGATGTATCTTATCACTGCGCGGGTAACATATGAAGATACTAGGCTCCGATACTAGTTGCCCGGAAAACGGCCCCTCAAGGTTCTAGTAGAAAACTGCTGGAGCTCAGCTGGGGATCCGTCGGTGCCAGGATGTCTTTCCATATCATGCGTCTTGCTATGTGAGAGAACTCGGTGACTTCTGGAGATACCTGGGCGAGGTCTGACGGCAGGGCGTAGTTCATACAGCTCACTACCTAACTACCCACGATCCAACCAACAACACCAAAAACCAACACTCCACTGCCTAGCTGCTGCGGCTTTTATACACGACTGGTGTGTGCCGCCGCCTGGTGGCACGCTTGGCTGTGGAAATATGCAAATATTTTCGAGAGGTTGAAGTTTCGGTTACAGTGTTAATCATTACGGAGGTGTACGTCACTGGGTTGGTGATTGCGTCATCGCTATGGATGAATGACGTAATCGACGGTAATGGTGACGTCAAACATACAGCTCACTTAGTAAAAATGGCTTGGGGGAAAAACGGCTTTTTCTAACACCAAGAATTTGTCTGCTTCATTATAGAACAATTGGGATACCGTAAAATCTGTGCTCGAAGGGTACCATGTGTCTCACAAGCGAGAACAGCGTCGGACTGGAGAGGCTCTGCAAAACCTGAAGTTTGAACCGATTCCACACCCTCCTTATTCCCCCGATCTTGCGCCTTGCAATTATTATTTTTTTCCTCTACTCAAGAGAGACTTAAAGGGTAATCATTACACCTCGGACGATGTGGTGAATGCAGCTGTCAAGTCGTGGATTCGAGAAAAGTCGGAAGAATTTTTCAGTGACGGAATGAGATAACTTGTTACACGTTGGGAGAAATGTGTTAGCCTTAACGGTGACTATGTTGAAAAATAAATATATGATTTTGAAGCTTAAGAATTGTACTTTAATGTTCCTTTTGCCCAATCTCGCTATTTTTTTTGTTCGTGCTCTACAAGCATGTGTGCATTACTTTTCAGCCTACCTTCGTAGATGTAATAATCAATAAAAGAATAACTTTGAACAAGAAATTTTAATCTTAAATTATTTAGTAAGAATTTTAATTTCCTGCAGTACAGCACTTTTGTCTACTGAAAATTAACAGTTTGTCACAAAATGTAAAGCAACAATGTTTTGACACAGGTTGGAGCAATAAAAACTACTGTTCCATTTATACATGAAAAAAAAAAAGGTATAAAAGCTAGAAATCAATTTATAAAACAATGTTAAATCACAAAATTATAAATCATCTTAAAATTCCATGTTAAAGAATCACCACAATAACACTTACCTCAGGACTATCCATTATTTCAGGATTGCTAACAATTTTCAAAATGCGGGGTATCAGAGTCTCTATTTTTAAAAATAAACGGATCTCTGTTTATACAGAATATCAGTAAACAAAAAATTAAGCAAATTTATAAATAAATATAAAAGCAAGTTAAATAACATATAAAACCTCAGGATGAGAAAGGAAAGCTGTTTAATACAGTTTTACCACAGTAACATTTTGAAAACTTTTATCATTTTTCTTACAAAATCAAATGGTATTTGGCCATTAAATCAACATTTATATTGCTAACTCATTGGCTGTAGGAAATACTAGCCTATAGTTCTATCAATTTATGAACTTAAAACCTTTTTCAAAACTTATTTTTATTACACCTTCTTACAAACAGACATTTTTAGTTACATCCAGTCATTACAAAAATTTCATGCATAATCTACTGAGTGATTTTCATAATGTGAAAACAGAGTTATTAGAATGTATATTAAATACTGAATATGGAATGTTTAAAGTTCTAAATTATATTATTTAGCATATATTATATTATTTAGCCCTTTTTTTATTATAGAAAAATACTTTTGTTGCTTAAAGCAAACAGTTATTTCTTCTTCAAAACTAATTTTTGTGATACAATAATATTGCAAACAATTATACTTTTCTCATTCAAAATTTAAATTATTATGCAGTTCTGCTCATAATTATTTATCCCCTTATGATAAAATGATTTACTTTTGGATTATAAAAAAAATGTGATAAAAAATTATATTTCTTATGAAGGCTTCATTGTGTTTTTTAAATGTTGAAGTCTATTTGTCTATGATGCAAACAGAAGTGCAAATGTGTTCTCTAGCTTTAAGACCAATTTTCCCACATATCTGTGGTTTGAATAACTTTACTTCATTAATAACAAATAAACAACTTAATTTACAGAATGTTTCTCTATTCAAATAAATTTCCCCATCCCCATTTAAATAATTAATAGATATTTCTCTTAATTTTTTATTCAAATAAATTTCCTCACCTAAAATGGAAGAATATCTGTAATATAAGATTTGAAAAAAAAAAATTTCACAGTTTTTAACCTAAAGAGACTTAATAATATAATTCTACAACAGTCAGAAGCCAATAACAAATCACTCGAGTTTTTTAATATGTAAGTGATGAACAACAAAACCACAAATCTATCAACAGGTTTTCTAGGAATGTAAAATATGATGGAGAATCTGGAATGAATAAAAGCAGTAATTATTTCATTTTGGCAAATCAATTAATTTTAGATGAGATTACTATAAGCATTTTAAATTTGTATATAAGTAAAATGAGTAACTTTAGCACCTTTTAATTTGTAACTCTATTATTAAAGCTTGTTGAATGTAGCTTTATTTGATTAAACTAGTTTCTTCAACATATTCTCTGAAGGCTGTTCACTGTCATTTAAACAAAATATTAAATTTTTGCTTTCTGGATTTCAACCTACATAAACCTTTAACCTTCAAATGAAATACTGAATAGCCAGCCCTTTATGAGTTTAACATGCATCCCTTTGGTAATATATTTTAAAATTCATTCAAATAAATTAAAGAGGACTTTGACGAAAAACACCCGTTTTCTTTTCAAGATATAATGCTGTTTATGAAGAATTCTAGATGATTAATTTCTCTGATCACTAAAACTGGGGATGAAAAACAAAAATTTAAAACCTTAGAATATACAGCAGTACTTCTTTACATGTGACACAGGGGAACACAATGTGTCAGAAAATATTATAGTCAAACTTGATGGCTTACCTTTAGCTAGAGATGCTGTTTTTTCTCCTCCTTTGGTGAGAGATTTTTTACAAAAAAAATCTGTAATTACACAAAACTTTAATCATTACAATGCTTTCAAATATCATTAAAGCATACAATCATTAAGGAATGTTCAACAATGATAGTTATTAGTTTTATTGATCTCTGCCTAACTTAAGAGCATTATTCTATGCTTTTGAATATACAAATGTTTCCAAGGGCTTTGTAGAATCATATAAAATAATTAAAAAACTTGTTCATTATGCTCCTGTTCAACTCTTATGTCCTACTGAATAATGACTCTCTCAAGAGGTCTCTGAAGGTCAAATTATCATAGCTGGGAGGGTTTTGTTCGCTCTAATTCATCATTGATATTTTGAGCAAAATTGATTCCAGAAGCATTACCTAAAACTGGAATCTTGTTTTTTAAATATGGGGATCATGCCAGCAGTTTTCAGAGTTGAAGGGTACCAGTAAATAGCATTTTATGCCTATGACTGTGAATTAGACCTAGATTACAAACCACATTGAAAACAATACGTGGCATGACAAACACTTCAGAAAAAACATATTAAAGGCAGAAAAGAATAAGAAAATATACATACAATATAAAAACTCTATAGTATTGAAATAGAACTGTGAAGGAGTACAATATATTAATTAATATAAAAATTTCCTAAGAGAACTTATGAATATATTAATATAAATTGAAGACTGTAATTTTAACTATTTTATGAAATAATTTTTGGATACCGAAATTTGAAATGAAATTTACTTATTGAGTTTAAAAATATGTAAACAGGCAAAAATGGTATTCTTCCAATAGTTTGAATGACAACCAAGTCCTTTGTAGGCAGAAATCTTTACTTAAAAACTTAACAATACAAACTTACTAATAAATTTACTTGCATTAAATAAATGAGAATTATAAATGCACAAAGGATATACTGCATTTATGAAACGATGTAATTTTCAGAAACCACAGCAAACAAAACATATCCTTATTTGGTGTATACAAGCACTCTCTATCAACTTACTTTTTGTCAGACTCAGATTTCTTGGTTAAATTTACATCATAAATAAATACATACTAATGCCCCCCGTTGCTCGAAATTGAGCAAATTTTACTTCCTTTACAGAATAACAAATGTTGTTCTAACTTACGCAGCTCAATGCTTATTGTACTTCAGCATTTCAGTCTTTGCACCTAATTTATCAATTTTCTCTAATTGTCACAGGCACTCACACTGAACAGCCAAGTTGACTTCTTAGTAATGAGAAATTTTTAAACTTCTATCATAAACTTCTTTTCCATAGGTTGCTGAACATCAGAAAAAATATTTTGTTTAGTTTCAATGAAGAAACTTGATGGCAAATCGTGTTGTTAGTAAATATGTTATGGCCCCTTCTTAGACAGCTCGTCGGCAGGGTCAATAACTTTTTTCAGATTGACTTCTTTTACAGAAAATTATTACTGATAAATAGTATAATAGAAACTGTCGAAATTCATAGTTAATCTTTTTGAAAAGGGCAAATTCATATCAAGTAAACTTCAGATGATTGAAAAAAATTTAGAAATTTATTTAAGGACCTCCATTTTGATGCCTCAACCTTCATTTTTATTTACCATGTTTTTATTAACTTGCTTTCTTGTTTGTGTGTGTGTGTGGGTGTTTGTCCAGTACAAATCTTGCAATCGATTTTTAACTAACTTCACGACTAGCTAGACATTTGAAACTTTTAGAATAGCTCAGAACACGATGACAATGCATTTTTTAAATACTTTTAGCCATCTTTAAACATAATTAAATTAATTTTCGGTTATTTTCAGTTAATTTTGTACAAATCTTGCAATCGATTTTTAACTAACTTCCCGACTAGATAGACATTTGAAACTTATAGAATAGCTCAGAACACAATGACAATGCATTTTTTTTTTACTTTTAGCCATCTTTAAGCAGAATTAAATTAATTTTCAGTTAATTTTGTTTTGTAGACTGGTGCAGCCATCTATTGGCTCGAACGGGAGCAAAAAGTTATATCCAATTAACTTCATTTTCTTTCAAGTTGATGGGATAATTCATCAAAAAAAATTTTTTTTAAAGTATTTATTAATACATAGAATTGTCAATTTTATATGATTCAACAGAAAATTTAAAAACACAGTATATAAAAAGTTCTTTTTACCTTGTAATTATCTATTCAGTGGTTCTCTCAAAATAGGTCTCATAGATCACTATGAGCACTTCAAATGTGACACTGAAAGGAGGGCCTTGTGTAGATAAGGGTAATAACAATTAAAAATGTATTCAAAATAGTGTGTTTTGAAAATTTATAAGTTCAGTGTGCGAGCAAAACAAAGAAGTGTGCGTGCACGCCTTTCCATGGGAACTTTGCCGATCCGCCAAGCCTGAGCCCTTGCCTCAATCAAATTTTTCTCTTTGACTGGTGCCTCTACACACTAAGACCATTATTCTGATACCCAATCACATTTTTACGTTAAGTCGTTCTCTCATAATAGCTCTCCATGTAAAACAAAAACTTATTGAAATAATAGATAGATTATCCTTTAATTATGAGACAAATTGGTAGCTTGGTAGAATTTTGTCATATGCAATTCAATTGTGTAGATAGAATTAAGTAAATAAAATTAAACTCTAAAAAGGCATACCAAAGAAAAATATCACTCATAAAATGTTCTTTGGGGGGAGAGAAAATAGATTTTAGTCCAAACAAATTCTTAGACATGAAAAAAGAATAATGGATGCCTACGCAGATATAGTCAATAAAGAAATTTATTAATTAATTCACAGAATGATAATAAAAGTAGATGATTTTAAAATTTAAACGTTCAGTACAATTGTTAATGTTGAAAAAAAAAAAGGTGAGCACACACTATCTAGTGGAAGAAAAAATGTATATATAATGTTTATACTTCGATTTTTAAATAAACAATACAATGTGTAATTCTAAATTAACAATTCATCAGAAGCAGAGAACTTAATTTTTAAAATGGTACTTCATTTATCGATTTTGGTTAAGTATGAAGGGAGAAAAAGGGATCATCAGAAAAAAATCAACTTCTAAAATAATTTCTTCTTCTTCAACTTCTAAAAAAATATATAAATATATACACATACATATACACACACACACACACACACACACACATATATATATATATATATATATATATATATATATATATATATATATATATATATATATATATTAATAAATTTTCTTATACACATTTAACACAGAACAAAGGTAAAAAATGAACTTTACTAATGAAGTCTAACAATACAAATGAGCAAAACTAGTGAAAGTCAATTTTAATTTGTTGAAAAGCACAGACATTTTTAATATTAGTTCTAAATGAGTAGAACAAATTTAGTGGAAGATGCAAAATAATAGTTCCCATTTCTCAAGAAAAAACTTACTTTTTACCATGTTTTTTTTAACTTGCTTTCTTGTTTGTGTGTGTATATTTGTCCAGTACAAATCTTGCAATCGATTTTTAACTAAGTTCCCAACTAGCTAGACATTTGAAACTTTTAGAATAGCTCAGAACATGATGACAATGCCTTTTAATACTTTTAGCCATCTTTAAGCAGGATTGAATTCATTTTCAGTTAATTTTGTTTTGCAGACTGGTGCAGCCATCTATCGACCGGGACTGGAACAAAAAGTTAAACGCAAGTTAATTTTCAATTAACTTCACTTTCTTTCAAGTTGATGGGATAATTCATCAAAACTTTTTAAAAAAGTATTTATTAATACATACAAAGCGGAAATGAGTACCACCGGCCCTGGTCCACATCGGACTGTTGCGCCGTGAGTTTTTAAGTTTTATTAATACATAGAATTGTCAAGTTTATATGATTCAACAGAAAATTTATAAACATGGTATATAAAAGGTTCTTTTTATCTTGTAATTATTAAAAATATGATATAAAAAATATTATCCAAAGTAGTAATAATTCATTACTTTTCTATAGAGCATTATTTTCAGATAACTTAATACAAAGTATTTGGCTAAGCAACCGAGAGAAATATTATTTCAAATAAAAAATAAGAACTAACCATCATTATGCAAATGTTTAGCATCAGCAGAAGTTGGAGCAGAAGTATTTGATTCCACCTGTAAAATAAATAAAATACAGAGATTAATAAGAAAATTTTCATATCTGAAAATAAATTTATAAACTAGTTGTAAATAAGTTTTCAAATGATTTAAATTTTCTTTTCAATTTTAGATGTATATAACCATGATCATCAGACTTATATTTCATAACCAGTTTTTCTATCTTTTTATAGAAGTACATGAAATCTTAAATTTTATGAAAATCCTAGCAACTTCTGGAGCAGGGTAACTTCAATGCATGTTTTTCAGGTCATAGATGGCTGAAACCAGCTAATAGGGCTAATAACTGAACAGTTTATTACCCGTATGACTTGAAGAACTTTTATTTCAAATTTGAAATAGTTGTAAGGAACACAGACTAAAAATAAAAACATCAGAGAAAGAAAGACTGTTAGTTGAACAGAATGGCTAGAGTTGAAAAATTCTTTATCTATTTTTATTTGACACTTGATGCACTTTGCTCTCAATAGTAAGAAGTTCCCAAGAAATCACAACTACCCCACACATCAATAGCTGAACTGTTATTTTTATAGATATTAGTCCACACATATGGAAGAAATAAAAAAATTCCAAACAAGAAGTGATAGCAAACATTGTGTTTATACTAAGCTCTACCACATCCTTACTTTTCTTGCTGTGGGACCCAATTGAAATCAAAGGGCTGATTGCCAGATAGGATGCAGGGCTTGATCCAAACAGACACATCATTGAGTTCATCTGTGCTCAACCAAATGTGACAAAAATATTAGGGGGTTTGAAACTTTTGATCCCCTCTCTTCTTTCCCCAAATAATAGTATAGACATATTTAAGGATTTAAACAAATTTTTGGTACAGTATAAAATGTCCAACAGATCATGAAGAAATTGTTAGGATATATATGTAATGTTAAAATTGATCTATAATTTATTTATAGGTAATTTAAAATATTCATATTTCATATATGATGATAGTAATTTCTTAGTCTCTAGTGTATCTTTTATTTGTTTTACCATGTGATTTTTCTGAAGACATAGATAAAAAATCTCTTTAAAAAAAAACTTTTTAGAGATTTAAAATAATTTTAACGATCTGTCTAATGGTTAATTTTTCTTTTCTCTTTGAAAAACAACAACATCTACTTACACATTCATATAAATATGACATTTATTGTTTTTCAATCATTTGCTTTTCTTAATTTGATAAAAATACACATTAAATAATTTTTTTTTTGTTGTATCAATACAGTTAAAGTTATAAAGAAAAATATCAAATGATAGAATTGCAAAGTAAATTATATTTAAAATATTCTAATATAACCTCCTAACACAGAATTTACTGAACAATAACCGAGATTTCAACAAAACACATAATGAATTAATGTAATGATAATTCACTCAAAAATATTCACAAATCACAAATCTTCAAATGAATTGTTTTGCTCAAAATTCCCTTTTTTAACTTATTGATTGTCATCACAAACTAACAACAAATGATATAACCCCATTTTTCTTCCCAAGCTGTACTATACCATAATTATCCATTCTGTCAGAATAAACCAAAAACCAAAAGCTAATTTCTGATCATTGGGAATTGTTATTAATAAGTTAAAACAAAGAAATAAAAATTCTATAGCACTGCTCAGGTTCTTTAGCTCAGAAACTTTGAAATTGAAATCAAAAGCATATTTGGAGTTGGATCATTTAAAAAAAGTGAAGGCCAATTGATTGGTTTAGAGTGCTCAAGTCATCCTTTGCAACAAAACACAAGGGTATATCTACAGATAAAAGCTGAGTCTGAATGGCTATAAACACTCATCTAAACCACAGGATTTGAACTCATAAACAAGGGTGCCCTGCCATATGATGAAAAAAGTAGATGTTTTTACTGATGGTCTCGGAGTTCAAAAATTTAGAGGCCTCAAAGGACTTTAAAAAAAATTTTGTCAAAAATGACACTCACAAAGATCATGAAAAAATAATTAAGTAATTTAAACTCGTTATCTGTGGGCAATTTTCATATTTTTCTATACAAAATTATGAGTGAAATTTATAAGTGATATTGGTTTACTGTAAACAGACTTTCAATGCAATATAAAAACAAATAAACAAAAATAATCAAAGTAAGTTAAGAAAAAAGAAATATTTTTATTTATTAACTTATACCTTATGGGAAACTTAAATATCCCATTTAACCCCCCCCCCCCCAAAAAAAAAAAAAAAGTATATAAAACATTTCCTGCGTCAATATTACTTCGAATGATACACATTTCTTAGATACAATATTTCCTAAAAGCATAGCTACAAATAATGTCTCCCTATATTGAAATATATAATAGAATTCCTTTGAATGGGGAAGTAACATTTTCAACTGTCCAAATACTCTAAAAGTTTAACATGACGTGGACTCCTAAAATTAAGAGAATGAAATTTCATTGCCGCTACCATCTGGAGGGTTGATGACCATAAAAACCCTAACACAGAAAATGCACCAGAAGAAATATTATGTATTAAAAGAAATTTTTACATAAAATTATCAATATTGAAATAGAATAACTTAGATGTTTTAGAATAAAAGTGGTTTAAAGGTAATATAAATCTAGGCACTAAATTAAGTTGGTCTCTTTAATTTTTTAAACAGCAGAAATAACACAACCAAGGTCTGCATGATATACTATGAACGTTTTGGTTCATTCCAAATATATGAATTAGTAGAATCAACTATTTCAGAAATATTTTTGAAATTACAAGATAATTAAGTATTTTTTTACCAATAAATATTTGATACTTAAAAGGTTATTATAATAATTAAGTTTTTAATTGGTAACAAATGACTATACAATATGTGACAGTTAAATAACCAGACTGTGCATGCCTTAGCTGTTTGGCCTTGTGTGGGGGAGTGGGAATGGACTGTTTATGACCTTGACACTTCCAGTGCAGGTGGCCCCTTATTTTGTCTCTCTATCTAGTTTTTTTTTTTAAAAAATTATCGTTGCTTGAGAACGACGCTGTTGTGTTGGAGTGCCACAATCATGATAAGCTTCAAAATCGAGCTGCGTATTAATCTCAAATTCCTCGTGAAGTTAAAAAAACCTGCAAAAGAATGTTTTCAATTGTTAAAGGAGGTGTTTGGCAATAATTGTACCTCCAAACTACAGTTTTTGAATGGCACAAATGATTTTTGGAAGGTCGGGAGGAGGTTGAAGATGATGTGACGAACATTGACAGAGAGACAATAAGAAAATTTTTGAACGAGAATTTGCTAATGATGAAAGTTTGCGGAAAAATGGTACTAAAACCCCTCATAAGTGAGCAAAATGCAAACAGGAAAAACATTTGCTCTGATATTGAGCAATTCACAACAGATCCTTAACTGATAGGAAAAGTCATCACGAGATGAAACACAGATTTTCCCGTACAACCCTAAAACAAAGCGTCAATCCATGCACTAGAAGACCCCCACATCACCAAGAAGCAAAAAAGTTTGAATGAGCAAATCGAAACTGAAGGTCATTCTCATTGTTTTTTCTTATATTAAGAGTGTCATCATGATTGAGTGAGTACCCCAGGGCCAAATAGTAAACTAGAAGTACTACATTGAGGTCCTGACTAAGCTGAGAGAAAGGGTAAGGAAGAAAAGACCAGATTTGTGGAACAACAACTCATGGATTCCGCACCAAGACAATGCGCCAGCACATAATGCACTCTCTTTGAAACAGTTCTTAGTGGACAAACACATTACTGTTCTTGAACACCCACCGTATTCACCAGATCTTGCTCCGTAAAACTTCTACATATTTCCAAAAGTGAAAAGTGCATTAAAGAGAATGCATTTTTCAGTCTGTAGAAGGGGTAAAGTCAAAAACAGCAGACTTGCTGAAGAGAGAGACACTTGATGGCCTGCAGCACTGCTTTGGACAATGGAAAACACGTATGCAGCAGTGTATAGATAGAGAAGAGGAATATGTTGAAGGGGATTAAAAGCTATTTGTGATAAGTTTTCAATAAAGCCTATTTTTCAGACCAGTCCGGTTATTTAGTTGTCACACCAGGTCTGTACTGAATAAAGACAGGACAGGATTTTTCTATAGATGAAGCAATAACTATCCAAGTTTTTTTTTTTTTTTTTAATGTCCTTCAAAGTGAAATTGAACTAAAACTTAATCTTGTAAATAAAATGTAAAAAGAGCTGCATAAAATGGATATTTTTGAATGTTCTCTTGATAAAAAGACCCCAACTTTCACCAAAGGAATGAAAATATTTAAAGGATCATTTGTTTAGAAAATGCTTAAAAAAAAAAAGAAATTAAAAAGTAAATACAATTAAACTATTTAATTCAAAGGCATAGTTCACAATTAAGAATTAAAACATTCATTTCCACAAAATCTATTTGAGTTATAAACTTCTCATATATTTAGCAGTTCCAAGTATAAAAGATAGCTCAATATAGTTCATAATATTACATCCAAAAATATTCTTTATAAAATGAATCAAATTTTTTTTCATTTATATTACTCTACAAATGATTTTATATTATGAACTAAACATTCAACAATAAATCATAGCATAACTTTACATGCAATATGGAGGATTTTATGCTCTTTCTTATTGATGAGTTATGATGATTTCTTTTCCTTGCTGATTTATCTTCAACTGAAACAGGCGATAACATTTCATCACTTGATGACGACATCGAATTAAATCTAATAATAACAGAAAGGAAATCGTTTAACATAAATTACTACAAGGCAATATAAAAATATTACATAAATTGTTAGTCAGAACACATTTGATACACATGCTCATACAATAAATTGCAATATTTGTAATAAAATACAATATTTGTAAAAAAAAAAAATCTTATCACTATTTACAGTTTTTACAGCTGTTATTGAGGCAGCTATATTAAGCAGACCATTAAACAGACTTAAAGTATATTTAAAAAATAAAAAGTACAGTTTATGCAATTAAAAGTACATAAAATTATTTTCCAATATGACTAAGTTTTTGAAGAAAACTTAGAGCACATTTGATATATATGTGGGGAGACCCATTACATATCTTTTAAAAATTAAAAGATAATAAATATAATTTACCTAATCATTCCTGGATTTTTTTTACCCACAAATATGTTAATTTAAAAATTTCAATCACATTAAACTTGCTCTTCTTGAACTATATGCCATGCCTTGTGAAATCTGTGCCTTCCTATTAACAACACTAAACAAATCCACCTCTAATATTTTTTTAGGGTTCATCTTCTGCTGTAACTGAAAATTTGGACAATCATACTCTTTAAAAGTTAGACTTTGGTATGTGGGTATTAAGCCGGGACTTTTTCTAGACCTTCTGTGTGACAGAGGCTCCCGGACTTTGCTTTTCAAGACTTGAAAGCGGTCACATCACATGCCCCTCATTCAATGACAACAGGAAGGACTTCTCCACCTGCACCAAGTGCCACGACCACCAAGCTTCAGCAGAGCATATAATGGATTGCATGGGCCTCTTTAGAAAGGAAGTCTATCGCGATCTTCTTGTGCTCAACTTCCTGAGAGTCAACAGACTTATGGATAAAGATATCATCTGACTTCGTCAGACACTGGAGGATAGGCAACAGCAACAAACTATGGTACATGGGTCATTTAAAAAAAAATTTGCTAATTCACTGTCCGAGTTAACTTAGATCTGTTAATTATTTTTTCAAACAGAAAATACATTTGCATTCTTGTTTATTGAGCTATTTTCTACATGATTGTTGAAAATTTTAAACATTTTAGGGATTGTAACACACACAAAAAAGAGAGGAAAGATTGACATGAAAACTAGATTTTTTAGCTGTCCAAAGCCCATTTGCTCAATCATAACTTGATTTTTCTAAAACCAATCTACATCATTCATATGAAACATTAAGTGTCAATATTGAGTTGTAAAGACCTGTCCTATAACTGTGTCATGAGTATTACTTATTTTTAGTTTCAATTTTTTAAAAATAGATGGCACTCTCATTTTACAAGCTTTTGGTGTTTATTACTCCTTCCCAAAACTAGTAAAACACAGTACATGTGCTTCTGTTGGATTTTTGTTAATTGATTTAAGAAATATTAGGAAATACAGTGACAAAAAAGGTGACTATTTTTATTAATCATCATGAGTGTTACCATACTTTTTATAACTAATGATCAGATAAAATGGGTTCATTTTTAATAAGTAATGAGAACATGAATTAGCTATTTATTAAGCCTAACAAGTTACTTTTGTATTGACTATTATTATGGAATAAAGTTAGTATAGTATAATTTTGTCATGTGTGTTACCTTACTATCAGTAACACATGACAAATAAGTAATACTCATGATGAAATTCTGTAAAATAAATTTTTTTAAAATTCAGTTTGCATATTTGCCCTAAACCTAAAGTAACAAATTAAAAATATTTTTAAAAATATGTTTGATTGGTAAATTATATACACCATAATTTTGAACATAAGGGCTGCAACGCCTATGTAAAAAGAAGTTCAAAAATTGTTGGGAGCGGTGCTTACACTAAGGCCCTGATTTTCCATTAGGCCGATTAGGCCCAGGCCTAGGGGCCCCTGAATGTTAGAGCCCCCCTAAAAATTTTAATTTTAAAAGGATAAAAGAAAAAATTCCCAATTCAAATTTTTTTTATTTTACCTTTTTTAATAGCAATTTTTTTTTATATATATCCTTTCAAATTGGACAGATTGATTGGTTCATCATATGTATAGTTATATGTATAGTTCATCATAAGTATGTTATAGTGTATATAAGGGATTAATAAGCTTTTCTGGTTACATTGTATTGGTAAAATCTTCACCGGATATTTACAAGTAAGTTTTATTCATTAATAAATTTCTTTGTACTCTTATTTTATTGAAAAAGTTTAATAAATTAGCTGTGTTATCAGACGAGTAGCGCAAAGGGGCAGGGTTTAAGAACCAGTCCTACTCACTTGCCGTAAGGAGGGATGAGGTAAACAACAATGATGCAAAGTTTGGAGCAAAAAAATTTGCTCAGCGAGCAACCAGGGCAATCGGGAAGCTGTTCCTTCTTTCCTTTACCCTACTTATTTTGCTATAAGCAACTAGGATTTATTGGGACCTGCATTCTCACTTGCCCCAAGTGCGGGAGCAAGTGA
The DNA here is from genome assembly GCA_907164885.2 of Dolomedes plantarius. Lineage (NCBI taxonomy): Eukaryota > Metazoa > Arthropoda > Arachnida > Araneae > Dolomedidae > Dolomedes > Dolomedes plantarius. The sequence continues at coordinate 12,457,563 of OU015496.1, forward strand.
GAATGCAATACACAATTAAATATTTATGACAAACAAAGTTGTGAATAGATTAAAAAAAAATAAAACTATAAGTGTAGAACATAACCAAAAGTATGTGTGCAAATTTTCATAAAAATACAACAACTTGTTAAAAATTTATTTAGATTCAAAGTAGAACTATATGATTTGCGTTCTCACTCACCCCCACTTCAACCGAATCAAAACATTGACTTACACACACAAACACCCCAAATCTCCATTAAAAGATCTATAAAACTTAGAAAAAAATTAAGAATTGTATTCCACAAACAACACACTTGGATGCCATGTTAAAACCCTGTAATCGAGTGTTAAAATTTAGAAAACCTAAATAACACTCTGAAACCTTTAATAATGTTCATGAGCTTACACTACATGATTCTTTTTCCCCCAACCACAAATGAACGCAGTCATCAAATATATGCCAAACTGATAGAAATATGAGATGTCAAACATCCTGTCAACGACAAAAAAATCATAGCATCACTCATTAATATAATTACACAACGACTAATTAATATTTAGAAAAAAAGACACTTAAACTAGGTGGGGGTGGGGGGAGTTCATGCACCTTATATCTAACAAATGTTGTTATTTCTAACATTTCCTGGCCGGAAACTCTAACATCTAAAATAGTAAATGCAAAATTTTACAGTTTAGAAAAGGTACTTACTCACTCGAAAACTCCCCCTCCATTGTTAACGATCACAGGCAATATTATGATACAACAAATCCACTAAGATTACCTTACATTCAATGGCATAAGATATTATTTCAAAACTATCAGGACATAGAAAATGTCAAAATCAGATATTTTACGCCCTGAAGATAAACTCAGCGATGTCCACGTTCATATGAGAACAATATCAACTATTATATGTTGATTGTTTACATGAAGCTAAAGTACCTTCATGGTTGTTTAGCAATCGACAACCAATTCAAGTTGATTGAATCACGAGCTCCTGTTTGGCGTAAAGGCTCATTAAAATGCGCATGCTCAGAAAGATTGTTTCCCGGAACTGTTCAACACCTCGGAGTGGGACGCCATTTTCTGCTTTGGAGACCAGAACAAATCGCTCCCATGTTAACGTCCGTAGACAGCGACGGATTTCCCATAAGGCCAACCTAGGCCATGGCCTAGGGCGCAGCCGTTAAGAGGGCTTAAATTTAGAAGAAGTAACAACCAAATTATAAAATTTTTATATATATAAAATGAGAAAGTTCAATTTTTTTCTTTGTCATTGTTGACGCCAATGGCTATGTTGGCAATCGCCAAATGCGCCTTTGAAATAATACAAATATAGGTATCATAGTTTTTAATTCTTATGTTGGCATCGTAAACTAAAAGATATTAGAATTTGTTTGAAATCGTTTGTTCCATAAAAAAGTTTGTTTCGCTCGCACATCGTATGGTCGATGTTTCATGTATTGATTTTGTTCATACATTAGTAATTCGTTTAAGTAAATAAAATTGTTATTAATTCGTGTGTCGTATGGTCGACAATGGTTTTAATATAAGTAGTCTACAGTTCATTCGAATACAACAAATTTAGGACCAGTGCAACGTATGACATTTGGCTAATATAGTTGGTCCACGTAGCCGGAGAAAAAATGGCACTCATTGTTCTAAATCGACAAAAATCGACATTGAAGGCTCAGATTACTAAAATAGAGACATACTTAAAAGAAAAGGAGGTAAAAGCCCCATCAGATATTTTAGCTGCTGAGTTAAAAATAAAATTAGAAAATTTATTGAAGTATCAATCAAGTTTGGATTACATTCGAATACAGTTTTTCGAGAAAGTTGATCCCGAAGAAGGTATATCGGATATTGAAGAAGAATTTTTGGATATGGAATTTCGCATCGAAGCATTACAGGTAAAAATTAATAGTTTGATTTCCTGTCAAAATAGTTCATTTATTTCAAATAGTAATAAAGATGCAAATAATAGCGTTAATATTCGACTTCCCGAAATTGTAATTCCTAAATTTTCGGGAAAAATAGAAGAATATAGTTGTTTTAAGCTGCAATTTGATAATATTATTACCAATAATTCTCATTTAGATGAAACTCAAAAATTGCAGTATTTACATTCGGCTTTAGTCGGCGAAGCCAAGAATTTACAAACTGTTAATGATACATTTAAAACGCTTTTCGCAGCTTTAAATGAAAGATATTCAAACGAACGCGTGTTAGTTGATGTATATGTTAAGCAAATACTAGAATTTGATAAAATAACTTATGAATCTTCTAAGGAACTGCGAAGTTTGATAGATATAGTTAACAAAAATTTAAGAGCACTAAATACAATGGGTCTTGAAAGAAATAAATTATCTGATGTTGTGTTATTAAATATAATTTTGGCTAAACTCGATAAAGAATCAAGAAAGCAATACGAGCTAAATATAACTTCCACGGAAGTTCCGAAGTTGGATGATTTAATTGCATTTTTGGAAAAAAGATGCCAAATGTTGGATAATTTATCACGTAGTGTCTCTTAAAAATTGAAAGTTTTTGATAAATACCAAAAACCGAAATCACTTATGGTGAAATCATACAATAAAGTATGTGCTTGCTGTAAATCTCTTAATCATTACATATTTAAGTGTTCTGCATTTTTAAAACTAAATTCGTTGCAAAGATTTGACTTTGTAAAAAAACATAATTTGTGTATTAATTGCTTCAGTGCGCAACATAAAGTTGTAAATTGCAATTCGAAGTACGTGTGTAATGTATGCAAAGCTAAGCACAACACACTACTTCATAGAGAAAGAGTAGAAAGCCTGTCGACGGCGCCAATTGACGCGCCAATTGACACGCCAATTGAGTCGTCAAATTTATTTATCCCAAACGAAATTGAGAAACCACAACATAATTTAGCAGTCGAAGCTAAAGCAGTTTCAAGCTGTTTAATCTCTCAAAGGAAAAATATTCTTCTTCAAACAGCACGGGTTTATGTGAAAAATATGTTAGGGGAATTTATTCCTGCCATTTGCCTTTTGGATAATGGATCAAGTGCTCAATTTTTATCGTATAGATTTTTGCAAAAATTGGGTTTAAGAGCTGAAAGAATATATGCTCCCGTATCAACATTAAATAATACATCGGTCACTGTAAATAAAAGTGTAGTTATAGAAGTTGCAAATAAGAACAGGAATTTTTCTGCCAGTATGGAATGTTTAATTGTACCTAATATTGCAGACATTACTACGAATATCCCAATAAACATAAATGACTTGAATTTACCGTCGCATATTGAACTGGCACATGAAGGATTCACAAATCCAGCCAAAATTGACTTGCTTATCGGAGCAGAGTATTTTTTTGAAATTTTAAGGTCAGGACAATTTCGTTTACCTTCGCATGGTATTTTATTGCAAGAAACTGTATTCGGTTATGTAGCTAGTGGAACAGTAGTTAGTTCTGTAAACACGCAATTCTGTGGATTATTGAAACCTTCAGAATGTATTGAAGAAAACTTTAAAAAATTTTGGGAACTGGAAGAAGTGAATTCAGTTAGTTCTTTAACACCGGAAGAAATTCAATGTGAAGATCATTTTGTAAAACATTATACTAGAGTATCGGGTAGATTTTGTGTAAAATTACCTTTCAAAGAGTGTATTAAATCTTTGGGATATTCAAAGGATATGGCTATTAAGCGTTTTCTAAGTACAGAAAAACGATTAGAACGCTTGCCCAATTGTAGAACCATGTATAAAGAATTCATGGACGCTTATTTAAAATTAGGTCATATGGAGCTTGTTCCACATTACGAGAGAAATGAAGTGTTGGGTAAAACAAACTACCTTCCGCATCATTTTGTTTTGAAGGATAGTTCGACAACTGCATTGAGGGTAGTGTTTGATGCCTCGGCTAAGACATCAACAGGCATTTCTCTAAATCAAACACTAATGGTAGGCCCAAAGTTGCAAGATGATATTTTCGACATAACATCAAGATTTAGATTACATAAATATGTTCTGACAGCTGATATTTCTAAAATGTATAGACAAATTTTAGTTACGAATAATGATTCAGATTTACAAAGAATAGTTTGGCGTAATTCTCCTGAAGAGTCTTTTCAAGAATATAGACTTAAAACTGTGACATATGGCACAGCCTCAGCTCCATTTCTAGCAGTAAGAGCTTTGAGACAACTTGCAGTAGAAGAGAAAGATAATTTTCCTCTTGCTTCAGCTGTGACTCTCTCTGATTTCTTCATGGATGACTTAGTCACAGGTAGCAATGATTTAAATAGTGCTAAGGAGTTACAAAACCAGTTGATACGAATGTTACAAACTGGTGGAATGAAACTTTGTAAATGGTCCTCTAACGAAAGAGAACTGTTAAAATCAGTGCCGTTCGAAGATCAAGAATATCATTTTGATCAATCAAGAGAAACAGTAAAGACACTAGGTCTCATTTGGAATCCAAAAATTGATAAATTTAAATTTTTTGTTTCTCCCTCAATATATTCATCAAAGTGCACTAAGAGATCAATATTATCTCATATTTCTAGATTATTCGACCCTTTAGGACTTTTAGGACCAATTATAGTTCGAGCAAAGATATTTATTCAAAAATTATGGCTTTTAAAGATTGACTGGGACGAGCCACTCTCAGCTAAAGAAGCTCAAGAATGGAAAAATTTTGTAAAAAACCTCAAAGTAGTTGAAAGTATTGATGTCGATCGCTATATTTTGAATGATAGTATTTGTCAGCTAGAAATACACGGATTTTCGAACGCCTCCGAAAAGGCCTATGGAGCGGTAGTTTATATCAAAGCCACTGGCACATCATCGGAAGTCTCAGTGAAGTTACTCTGCAGCAAGTCAAGAGTCTCGCCTCTGAAGCGTACAACAATTCCAAGACTAGAACTTTGTGCAGCAGTATTACTAGTAAAATTAGTGAACCGAGTGCTATCATCGTTAAAAATATCTGTGAATAGCGTTCATTTGTGGACCGATTCGACAATAGTACTTGCGTGGATTCAACACGAACCACATACTTTGAAAACATTTGTAGCGAATCGCGTCGCAGTTATTCAAGAACTGTCTTCGACTAATCAATGGCACCATGTAACTTCAGAAGAAAATCCAGCTGACATAATTTCTAGAGGTGTTGATCCTGAAACTCTTCGAGATAGCAAACTGTGGTGGGATGGTCCCACTTTCCTTTTGAATGACTTTTCGTCGTTAAAGGATAATCCCTGCCCAACAGCTGTGGAGGTTCCAGAATTGCAGAAATTGCCGGTCCCTTCATTGACTTTTGTATTGACTTTAGAAAGTGATTTGTTAAATAGAGTTTTAGACAGATCAAATAGTTTTTCTAAAATTGTATATATTTTTAGTTTTATTTTCAGATTTTTGAAAAATACTAGAAGCAAACCAGAGGACAGGTACAGAGGCCCCCTGTTACCCCAGGAGCAGAAAACAGCGACAGAATTTATCATTCGGCAAATACAGGCAAATGAATTTAAAATGGAGATATCTGCTCTCTTAGCTGGTAAAAGGGTTATAAAAGGGAAGGTAAAGGACCTCCAACCCTTTTTAGATTCCAATGGAATTCTAAGAGTTGGAGGACGGTTAGAAAAATCAAATTTAAATTTTAATGCAAAACATCCCATTTTACTTCCTGCGAACCACAAATTTACAAAAATTTTGATGAATTACTACCATAGGAAATATCTGCATGTAGGAGCACAGAATTTATTGCATTTAGTACGCCAAGAATACTGGCCATTAAACGGCAGAAGTATCGCTCGACAAATTGTCCACAATTGTGTTACATGTTTTAAACAAAAACCTGTTGCGGAAAGTCAGCTTATGGGCAATCTACCTCCGGAAAGAATAAACCCGAGTTCCCCCTTTAATGCCACAGGAATAGATTTTTGTGGACCCTTTTATGTAAAGTTTAAAGGACAAAGAAAGGGTGTATACCACAAAGTATACATAGCTATATTTGTCTGCTTTGTGACAAAGGCGGTACATTTAGAGACTGTCACAGATTTAACCTCAGAAGCGCTAATCGCGGCGCTAAAAAGATTTTTCTCTAGACGTGGTAAAAGTTCTTCTCTGTTCACGGATAATGCCACCAATTTCGTAGGCGATCATTTAGAATTAAAACGATTGTACAAACTTGTTAAAAAGCCAGAGGAAAATTTAGCTTGTTATTTAGCCTCAGAAGGCATTGCCTGGAATTTTATTCCTCCCAAAGCCCCGAATTTCGGTGGACTTTGGGAAGCCAGTGTCAAATCATTTAAATACCATCTTAGACGAACTATTGGTGATCGAAAGCTGACCTTGGAAGAATTCCAGACTATTACAATTCAGATCGAAGGCATCTTAAACAGCAGACCGTTAATTCCAATGAGCTCAGATGTGGATAATTTAGATGTTTTAACTCCATCACATTTTTTGATAGGACGCATTTTGAATACAATCCCTGAACCACTAATAGTGAACAAACCAGACAATTTATTAACAAATTGGCAAAAAACCACCAAAATTGTTCAAGCCATATGGAAAAAATGGCAGATTAGTTATTTAAATCATTTACAAAATCGCACCAAATGGCATGTTGAAAGACAAAATTTACAACCTGGTCTAATGGTTTTAGTTAAAGAAGATCACTTGCCACCATGTAAATGGTTGATTGGACGTATTCAAGAAGTGATACCAGGATCCGATAATAGAATTAGAGTAGCTGTGGTGAAAACAAACCACGGTATATATAAACGTAGTTGTGGCAACAGAAGAGATCTCGCCTTACGCAATGCGCATTGTGCTTGCGCATAACCAAATAGAAGAGCTGTGTGTGTTCTACCGTCGCCTGTAAGATACGAATAAAGTTAGTTGTTGTGTTTGACTATCGATGTATTTCTTTCCCGAACCGACTGATATTTAAGTACGCAACATTTGGCATCCCTGCCGGGATACGAGTATTATTCCGATAGTCAAATTAAGTTAAATTTAAATACGAACTAAAATACGTTTTATTAAGAAATGGAAACGTCAAAACCAGCGAAACCGTATGAGAATTTTGACAACGCCAGACAGCATCGAAAGTCATGTAGAGCATCATTTACAAGAACTGTAAATAAGTTAGCAGAATTGATTGCTGAAGATAAACCTGACTTAGATAACATGGAAATGCTGTTGGATCAATTATTGGAAAAACAAAAAATGCTAAGAAGTGCTCAAGAGAAGTTTTTAGAATTATTGCAATTAAAAGGCTGCACGCAAGATGAATACGATAAGGAGTACGAAGCAGCCATGGATTATTACGAAAAGGTATCTGAGATCAAAGTGAAGTGCAACAGAATTAAAGCAAACCTAAATATGTGCGCCGAAAGTGATAAGTCTTCAGAAGCAAGGACTGTTGCAAAACAGAAATTACCAGAAATTGAGCTTATGAAGTTTGATGGAGATCCAAGAAACTGGCTCACCTTCTGGACTCAATTCAGCAAAATTAATGAAGATAAACGAATTGATGTGCGTGACAAGTTCCAGTATCTATTGCAATCTACAAAGCCCGATTCAATAGCAAGACAAATTGTCATGAGTTTTCCTGCAACTGAAACAAACTACGGAAAAGCGGTCAGCTACTTAAAGGAGAGATTTGGCAATGAAAGTACTTTAATACAGATTTACGTGCGTGAACTATTGAAGCTTGTTATAAAGGACAAAACACAAATGAACTTGATGGAACTACACGATAAACTACAAACGCAGTTACGTGCATTAGAGTCCTTGGGCGTCACTCAAGATAAGTTTGCTTATATGCTCTTTCCCCTCATCGAATCAGCACTCCCCACGGATTTAATAAAGATATGGGAAAGGCAGAGAAACACTTGTATTGAAACAGGTAAGAGTGATTTAGATTTATTAATGGATTTTTTAAAAAATGAGGTGGAAACGGAGTTCAGAATTAAAATGACTCATGATACTTTTAGTTCAGAAAAAACTAATGTTAAGAAAAATAAGTACTCTGAACAAAAACTTGGTATACCGACTACATGTGAACTGCTTAATGCTAATATTAAGAGTAGTAGTAACGCTAGTGAAAATTTAAATAAGTTTAAAAAGTTTGAGTGTATTTTTTGTGAGAAATCACATACGTCAGAAAATTGTAATGAAGCATCTTCAATGAGTTTGGATTGTAAAAAAGATATTGTTAGAAAAAAGAATGCTTGTTTTGTATGCTTGAAAAGAAATCACAGGGCTAATCAGTGTAAGTCAAAGCATAGGTGTCCCATTTGCAAAAATCGACATTTCGTGATTTTATGTCCAGATTTAACAAATAACAAAGTTGATAATGTCTCTAACGTAGAGGGAAGTGAAAACAAAACAAGCACTCTTAACAATCATGTTGATATGTCAGATGTATTTTTACAAACTATTGTTGTAAGAATTCAGAATGGTTCCAAGCAAATGCTTATTCGAGCTGTTTATGATAGTGGGAGTATGAAATCTTATATTTGTGAAGATGTTGCTCAAAGTATGAAATGTAAGTGCATTGCAGAAACAAAAATTAAGCAATCTCTGTTTGGTGGTGTTGAAGCCCCTGAAAGCGTATATAGAAATTATTTAATTGAATTAAGTGATATTGATGGTAGAAATAAGTGTAAATTACAAGTACTTGGTCAAAACCGTATTTGTTCTGAAATTAAACAGGTTCCATGTGGTCCTTGGTTGCATGAACTAAAGTTACGCGGAATAAAATTAAATGATTTGGAAAATAATAAATTGAGGGTTAATAAAGAAATAAAATTGTTAATTGGTGCAGACATTGCTGGAAAATTGTTAACTGGAAAAATTGTGAGTCTCAAATGTGGCATTACGGCTATAAATACAAAATTGGGATGGACTGTTATGGGAAAATTAAATGCGAATCCTGGCACTGAGCCAAATTCTGCGAGTTCAGCTTCCCTTATTTCGTCTCTGCTTGTAAAGGATCGTTGTATAAGTAATCTTTGGAATCTGGATGTTTTGGGGATTGCAGAACCTTTGCTAAGCAAAACTAAAGCTCAGTTACAGGAGGATACGCAGAAATATTTTGAAGAGACTCTTAGTGTAAACAGTGAGGGGCGATACGAGGTAGCATTGCCTTGGGTTCATGACAGTTCACTTTTACCCGATAACAAAATAAATGCTGAGAAATCTATGTTAAGTGCCAAAAGAAAATTAACAAATTCTGGAAAATTTAACGATTACTGTAATGTTTTTGAGGACTGGTTAGCTCTTGGCATAATTGAAAAGGCACCAAATGATAAACTAAGGGGTGTTCATTATTTGCCGCATAGGGCAGTGATTAAAGAAGCTAGTACTACGAGTATTAGGCCAGTTTTTAATGCTAGTTCCCATTTACCAGGCTTCCCATCATTAAACGAGTGTTTGTCTACTGGACCAAATTTAATTGAAACGATTCCATCAATTTTAAATCGTTTTCGGATGAATTACGTAGGTGTTACCTCTGACATTGAGAAGGCGTTCTTGCAGATCGCAATCAGAGAAAAGGATCGCGATTTTTTAAGGTTTCTTTGGTTCAGTCGAGAAAATCGGGAACTGGTGGAGGGATATCGGCATCGAAGGGTAGTGTTTGGCATTACGTGCAGCCCATATTTATTAAACGCAACTTTACAGTATCATTTGAGTAAGGTTCCGGAAAATTTAAAGCACACCGCAGATATACTGAAAACAGCTTTCTATGTAGATAATTGTGTAACAAGTTTGAAGTCTGAGCTCGAAATGAAAAAGTTTTTCTTGGAATCAAAGGCAATTATGGCTTCAGGTCATTTTAATCTAAGATGTTGGAATTCGAACTTAAGTAGTGAAATATTTGAAGAGGTTTACTCCACAAAGGAAAGTGTACCTCTCTTGGGCCTTGTATGGAATACATGTACTGATACGTTATCATGCAAAGTGGAAGAGGCTATCGATACCCCGATCACAAAAAGACTGGTTTTAGCCGTAACCAACCAAGTATTTGATGTTATAGGCTATACGGCTCCAGTGATGTTAATTGCAAAATTTATTTTGCAGGAAACCTGGAACTTAAAAATTAAATGGGATGATGTCCTTCCTGATGATTTAGCCCAAAAATTTAAATTATGGAATAAAAGATTGCATTTGCTTTCAAGTATAAGTATATCTAGATGGTTCGGTCTCCAATCCACTGATGACTCAATAAGCTTACATCTTTTTTGCGATTCCAGTAAAAGGGCATATGGTGCATGTGTTTTTTTAAAAGTCGAAAATGACAATGGGGTTAGAATTAGTTTAGTGCAGGCAAGATCTAGAGTAACCCCTTTAAAACCTATTACCATACCTCGCTTAGAACTTTTAGCTTGTAGTATAGGGGCTAGGTTGTTATCTTCCGTCCTCAAAGATCTTAATTTAGAGGGGGTAAATATTTATTGCTGGACTGACTCGACAACGGCTTTATGTTGGATTCAACGAGATCAAAATTGGGCAACATTTATTCATAATCGCGTTCTAGAGATTCGTTCTTTGACCTCTAATGCAATGTGGCACCATATCTCAGGTTCTCTTAACCCCGCCGATTTACTATCTAGAGGATGTTCTGCAGAACATTTAGTTGAACGAAAATGGTGGGAGGGACCGGACTGGTTGCGCGAAAGGGAAGGAGATTGGCCGAAGTCGTATGAGGACCCAAATGAGGACTTAATCAATGCTGAAATTCGTAAAACTGTTCTCGTGACATTGGTGAAAAATGATGAAAATCATAAATGGTATTATAAATATTTTTCTTCGTTTAAGAAAATTGTAAGAATGTTATCTTGGATTTTTAGATTTTATAACAATGTAAGGAAATTTGACAAAAATCTCTCAAAGGACTTATCTGTGCATGAAATGGAAAGAGGAGAGAAAGCGTTAATGCTACTGATTCAAAGGGAATCTTTTAAGGGAGAAAATGATGACAAATTAAGACAACTTAGACCAATAGTTGACTGTCATGGTCTTATAAGAGCTCAATCAAAGGTTGCTTATAGAGATGATAAATATGATTTTAAGTTTCCTATCATATTACCTTCTGATCATCCTGTTGTAAAATTGTTAATAATAAGTGTGCATAATGATTTATTACATGCTGGTACTTCATTGTTAATGTCAAAGTTACGAGAAAATTTTTGGATTTTAAAATCACGTAAGACAATAAGAAATTGCATAAGAAAATGTGTAAGATGTCAAAAATTCAAAGCTAAAAAATGTGAGACAATCCCAGGAATTTTACCAAGTGATAGGGTTTGCGATGCATGTATGTTTGAAATAGTAGGATGTGATCTTGCTGGTCCATTGTATTTGAAAGATGGTCGAAAATCATATATTGTACTTTTTACTTGTTCTGTATATCGGGCCGTCCACTTAGAATTGATAACTTCGTTATCCACTGAAACCTTTTTTCAATCTTTAAGGCGTTTTATCGCTCGTCGAGGGCGACCTAGGACCATATACTCAGATAATGGAAAAAATTTCAAAGGTGCAGATAAACTTTTTCGAGCTATTGACTGGGATGGTCTCCGTTTTAAGGCTGCAGAACAAAAAATTGAATGGAAGTTTAATCCTCCATCCGCAGCCTGGTGGGGCGGATGGTGGGAACGCTTAATTCAAATTGTAAAACAAATCTTAAGAAAAATATTGGGTCAAGCTTGTCTTGATTACGAGGAATTACTTACTGTACTGTGCGACTGTGAGAGAGTTGATAACTCCAGACCTCTTACCTATGTATCAGAAGACATTGATGATGACTTTCCTATAACCCCTGAAAAATTCTTGCACGAAACTCCGCATTCAGGTGTACCAGATATTGATAATGTGGATAAAGTGAAATTGAGTAAAAGAACAAAGTATTTGCAAAGGCTAAGAGAAACATTAAGAGTTAGATTCCGTTCAGAGTATTTAGGGCAGTTACGGCAGCATGCCTTAAAATGCTATAAAAACAAACCACTTAAGGTGGGAGAAATTGTCCTGCTTGAAGATACTAATAAAAAACGTTCTTTTTGGAACCTGGCTCGTGTTTTAAAGGTTATACCTGGTCGAGATGGCCAAATAAGACTAGCGCTTATAAAAACTAATAATTCAGAATTATTAAGACCGGTTCAAAGATTGTACAGATTAGAACTGGAAAATGCAATAACAGACGATTATGACGAGCCTACGCCTTTAACAACTAGTAGTGGCAGAATTGTTAAAACACATTTAAGGTAATTTTGTATTCAGACTATTTTATTTCAAAATTCACTTTACTCGGTTTCACTTCTTTTTATTATGTGTTCAAATGTATGTTATTTGTATAAGTATTGTAAGCTATATATATCATTCTGTGTATGTTTATTTTGAGTGTATAGTTACCCACTCAAAAGGTGGGAGTGTATGTGGCAACAGAAGAGATCTCGCCTTACGCAATGCGCATTGTGCTTGCGCATAACCAAATAGAAGAGCTGTGTGTGTTCTACCGTCGCCTGTAAGATACGAATAAAGTTAGTTGTTGTGTTTGACTATCGATGTATTTCTTTCCCGAACCGACTGATATTTAAGTACGCAACAGTAGTATTAGAAAGTTATGTGTATTACCTAATCAAAATATGTAAATTTTTAGTTGGTTTATGTTTTGAGTTTATATTTAATTTGTATTCGTATATTATTGATAACATTATTTACATTTTAAGTTATCTGTATTCATTTAGAACTTGTTTAAGCCAAAATATGAGGCAAAAATGTTTTGTAATATATTGTTCATTTATGTATTCAACTAGCTGAAAACCCGCGCTTCGCTACGGAGTACATTCAAATTAAATACAACGGTCAACGTATGCAATTTATGCCAAAAAATAAATATATATATTTATAATAAATGCGATGATCAATGTATACAATTGATGTAAAATATATATCTATCTATATATATATATATATTTATAAAAAAATCGTAAGGGATATGCATTTTTTTTGGATAATATCCAATTGTCTGCTGCATTAGAAAGAGAAAAAAATATTTTTTTTGTCTATTTAGTTGTTACGCACGTGACGATAAATTTATTGAAAGTACCAGAAAAAGAAATCACGTGATCGGCATTTAAAAAATTAAATTCTAAAAATTAATCTTTAAAAATTCACCAAAAATCAGGAAATGGAGGTAAAAATTCGAAAAAAATTTCATTTTGAAGGAATTTTTATGATCTTTCTCGTGACATAAATTTTATAACCCTCAATGTATTATTTTAAATGCAAACGTAAAAAAAGTTTAAAAAACAGCTTAAAAATTTAATTTAAAAAAATCTAAGAAGAATTTTTGAAAAATCTTTCTTAATGTACCCCTACACTATTAGAAGAATCGCCATGCAAAATTTCAGCCCTTTAGGTCCAGCGGTTTGGTCTGTGCGTTGTATGTCAGTCAGTCAGTCAGTCAGTGAATGAATGAGTCAGTTACGGAACTGTTTTATATATATAGATAGATATAGATTAAATGTTTGTCACTTGGAGAAACGTTTAATTGACAAAACGTTTACAATATAGACGTTTACAATATAAACGTTTACAATTGACAAACGTTTATAGATACACATTGTTATCTCAAAATTAGAGTAAGAGATGAAATAAAAATACAAAAAATAAAAAAAGGATTTTAAGTAAAGAATGTTTTTTTAATTATTTTAAGCACCTAAAATAATATTCAAATTAATATTACGTTACTTAATAATTGTGTGCACGGCCGCCATCGTGGATTTTTTTGCGCCAACTTGGCGATTTTACCGTGTTTTGAGAAGTGGAAAAATTCTCGCCAATGTGTTTTAAGCGGTGTTTTCAAAACGCTGGACTTTGAATTTTTTTTAGCTTTTTTAATAAAAAACACCTGTTTAAATTATGAAACTTAGAAAAAATTTTGAAAAATCATTTAAACGTTGGACTTAGATTTATTTTTGGGTTTTTGATAAAAACCACTTTTTTCTGAAAAAATCATTCTGAAATATTGGAAATTTTGTGTTTTTCTTTTAGCTTTTTTAATAAAAACGACCTTTTTAAATTGTGAAACTTAGAAATATTTTTGAAAAATCATTTAATCGTTGGACTGAGATTTTTTTTTGTCATTTTTAATTAAAAACTACCTTTTCAAATTATGATCCATATGAAAAATTTGGTCAAATGAATTTTACTTACAGATAAAATTTCAATGCCATCTATTCAGTTTGCCCTAACTCTTTGACTAATAGCAATGAATCACCAAAATATTATGCTAATATATTGTTAATTAGAAAAAAAAATACAGCATTTTCGTACCACCTAAATAACTTGCAATTTAAAAATTATCTAAAATTCAGCTTTGAAAAATGTAAAATAATTACGAACCCATAAATTTATGGTGAGTAACCAGATCCTCTCTCTCTCTCCATTGTGGTAATGAAATTTTACTTCAGATTTGACCTTAACCAAATATTTGGTGCATACAATAAAATCGGGACAAGGATTATTTGACCATTTATCCTGCTGTGTTGGAAATAAGAAAAAAAAAGCCTTTTACTAAACCAATAACTTAACCTTAACTAACTTTTTAACTTAGGTTCCTGGGGAGAGAGAAGTTGAACTTCAGTTATTTAAATTTATTTGTAATCCACTACAACTTGGAATTATAAAATATTTTAAAATATATTGTATTTAAAATGTATACTGTATTTTACATTTTACGAAAAATTGATGGCAGACAATTTTTACTTCAAATAAATGAAATGGTGTATCATTATAGTATACTAATTGACAATCGATAAACAAAATTAAAAGCAACTTAAATTTAATAAGTTAACGAAAAACTGATAATGGATTCAAAAATTTTCAACAAAAAGACTCTTAGTTTTAAAAATAATTTACTCTTTTGAGTATAGTCAATTTGACTCAGATTTCCAGGTCAAGGCCAAGATCTGACCTAAAATTATTATACTGTAATTAAAAGATCACATCAGAAATAACTGTTTGATCTTAAAATTAGAGAATTTGACATTGGGTTATTTTTACCAGAACGCAATAATTATCGCCATGCGAAATGCGCCAAACCCTGGCGGAAAAATCCAAGATGGCGGCCGTGCACACAAATCTAGAGTATCCCCCCTAACTTCATTTCTACTGATCAGATATACATAATATATAGCCTATGACCATCTGGAATAATGTACCTTTCAAACAGTGAAAGAATTTTTCAAATAGGTGCAGTGGTTCCGGAGATTACCCTCCACGTACAAAATCTGCTCTCTCTTTATATATTAGTATAGATTGTAATAACTGTATTTTAATGTATTTTGAAATATAATATTTCAACCTGGGGAGAATGTTGACGCCAATGGCTATGTTGGCAATCGCCAAATGCGCCTTTGAAATAATACAAATATAGGTATCATAGTTTTTAATTCTTATGTTGGCATCGTAAACTAAAAGATATTAGAATTTGTTTGAAATCGTTTGTTCCATAAAAAAGTTTGTTTCGCTCGCACATCGTATGGTGGATGTTTCATGTATTGATTTTGTTCATACATTAGTAATTCGTTTAAGTAAATAAAATTGTTATTAATTCGTGTGTCGTATGGTCGACAATGGTTTTAATATAAGTAGTCTACAGTTCATTCGAATACAACAAATTTAGGACCAGTGCAACGTATGACATTTGGCTCATATAGTCATTTTTATTTGTGTATTCTTAGTATCGCTAAAAATGCTATTTGCAATATACGCATTTTGAAATAAATTTTCGTCAGCTGACTAATTATTTTTTCCTCATTTTTCTTTCAGTCTTTTCCCAAACATCCATTATGAGTTAACGAGAAGCAGCTTAAGAATTCTTGCAATTTGAAGGGATAATGATTGCAGAAAGCACAGTGACGTAGCGAGCATAACTGGCGCCAGGGGCACGATACCTTTTTGCCGCCCCCTTTCCGAAAAACATATAGTAATATGATATATAGAATTAGTGAAAAGGACCATTTGGCGCCCCTCTGCGAGTGGCGCCCGGGGCATGGTAGACCCCCTTGCCCACCCTTCGCTACGCCACTGAGAAAGCAGTCAAACTTGAACTTCACAAAAGAATACGTATCTCAATATGGGCTTAATCAGAAAAAAATGTAGATTTCTCAAAATCGAAGAGGCAATACGGCGATAGAAGCTGGTCATTTAATGGTAGTTACTTTAGCCGCAAACTAGTAAACGGTGATACGCAAGACTGAGGTTGGTTAGTATATTCAGAAAGTAAAAGAAGTGTCTTCTGCGGACCTTGTCTTTTCTTCCATTCTGGTACAAATACTGAATCATCTTTTGTAAGAAATGGATTTAATGACTGGAAAAACGTATCATCTAGACTGAAGGAACACGAAAATTCGGTTTGTCACAGAAATAACATCCTAATTTTAAAACATAGAGGAGCTAAACTTGGAAGAATCGATATGCAACTAACTAAAATGGTTGATCAAGAAACGGAGTACTGGAGAAATGTGTTAAACAGAGTGGTTGTAGTAATTTATAGCTCTTGATTCATGTGGCTTGCCATTTAGAGGTCGAAACGAAATATTTGGTTCTAATAATAATGACAACTACATGCTGATGTTGGAGACAGTTTCTGTGTTTGATCCATTTTTGGCTGATCACATCAGAAAATTAGGGAATCCAGGTAGTGGACAGACATCTTATCTCTCATCTACTATTTGTGATGAGTTCATCGAGCTCCTAGCTAAAAAAGTACTAACGCATGTTACTAATGAAGCTAAAACATCAAAGTACTATTCCCTTGTTGTAGATTCAACTCCTGATATCTCGCATGTGGATCAGCTGTCGTTTGTTTTGCGATATGTGAAATAAAATGGGAAACCTGTTGAGAGATTTATAAAATGTTTACCTAACGTTGGCCACAAAGCCCATGAAATGTTTAAAGCTGTTATTAAGACTGTCACTGATCTCCACCTTGATATCTTGAAATGCCATGGTCAATCATATGACAATGCAGCTAATATGGCTGGTGCTTACTCAGGTCTTCAGGCTAGGATACTTGAAGTTTCTCCTCTTGCATCCTTCATACTTTGTGCAGGACACTCTTTAAATTTAGTGGGCACACATGCTATAGATTGCTGCATTGAAGCCACATCGTTTTTTAATTTGCTTCAAGAACTTTATATTTTTTTCTCGTCGTCTACAGCGAGGTGAGAAGCATTGAAGAAAAATAGCACCCTTACCGCAAAAAGCTTCTCCACGACACGATGGTCGGCAAGATATGATGCTTGTAGAGAATTAAAAGAAGATTGGTTTGCAGTCATAAAAGGTCTAAAATACTTTGAAAGTGACGAAAGTCAAAAATTAGAAACAAGAGCAGAAGCTAGAGGTTTACTAACGAAGTTGCAAAGGTACAAAACAGTATTCATGGCAGAGTTTTGGGGAACGGTGCTGATTAGACTTCACCAAGTCAATAAGTATGTACAAAACGTAGAACTTGATGTTTCAGAAGTTGCCACAGTTCTTCAGTCACTCGTAAAGTTCTTGTTAGAACTTCGAGAACAATTTGATATATACGAAAACAAAACTCTGGATATTTCTGAAAAGAAAGTTTATGAGCGTGATGAAAAGCGTCAGGTTTTTCGAAAACTACAAGCTGACGAAAAACGTGAAGGCGAAGTTAATTTAAACGGGCGTGATATCTTTAGAGTTAATACCTATTTCACGATTGTGGACAAACTCAAAGCAGAGCTTGAGAACACGTCAAAAGCTTATAGAGAGCTCGGTGAAAAATTTAAAGGAATTACGAAAATTTGGTCACTGACTTCTCCTGAGCCTGAAGAAGAGGGAAGAAAATTACAATCAATTTTTAAAGATTTAGAGCCTGCATTATGTGATGAACTGCAACATCTAAAATCTCATATAACTGAGTGCAGCATTGGTCCGAAAAATCCCTTAGCAATTTGCAAGTGGCTACGTGAAAGTGGATTACAAATAGTGTATCCAAATGTTGATATCGTATTGAGAATGTTTGTGTGCACACCTGCCACAAATGCCTCTGCAGAAAGATCTTTTTCTGCACTAAAACAATCAAAGATCATTTAAGATCTTTGCTGAAACAAGACAAACTAAATGCCTTGACACTTCTTTGCATTGAAGCAGATTTAACAAGATCTGTTGACTTCAATGAAACTATTGAAGAATTTTCATGGGCGAAAGCACGAAGGAAAAATTTTTAATTGTAATTTTTAGATAAATTAGAAGAAATTATGCAGAAAAGTTTTATTAAAAATATGTTATTCAAATGTTTATTAAGTATATATGTTTCAAAAACTCTTACAGTATATTAAATCTAATGTTATAAGTCAAAAATTTAAATGGAAGGAAGGGGGCGCAAAATGGTGCTTTGGCCTAGGGCGTAAAAATATGTAAATCCGTCCCTGTCCGTAGAGGAAAATTTCGAGGATTTTTTACTTCAAAGCCAATATTTTTTAACTCTTAAAACCTATTGAAATGTATACCGAAGAACATTAACTTAATTTTAAAAATACTTTTAACTGTGTTGCAAACGCAATATTTAAAGGAAATTGAAAGGTTTCTTTGGAAATCGGCTGTTTTACGCTTTGTGCGCAAACATTTGGCACAGAGTTGGCTGATTTTCGCCAAGTGCGAATGCCTTTGGACATTTCAGATTTATCTGTGGTTTGGCGATAGATATCCAGGGACGCGCCTGTCCATATGGGCAAGGTCGTGCGGTGCACAACGGCGCCAAAGCGTGAAAGGCGCCGTCAAGTTAAATTTAAATATTTTTTGAAACTCTATTGCAACAAATTTACATAAAACCAAAGATTATTTATCAATACCAGTGGTGAAATTTTATTATCTGCCATCTACCAATACTGACCGGCCAGACCGGTGGTGAAATTATACTACTTCTTTACCTAGTTTTCAGGTTTAAGCTTGTTGGTGTTTAAAAATGTTAGTGTTAAAGCCCCAACTCATGCGGGCTCAACTCATGTACGCCGCAACCTAAGTGTATAAAAAGGTGTGGCTGGTAGCGTCACCACGCCGAACTTGAAAAGTGCAGTATATGTTTTTGTGGAGCAATGGCGACCAGTGTTCGCTTAGCTCAATGCTGTGTTTGATAATAAATATTTCGGTACTTACGGAAAATCCAGTCGACCATTTTCGCCAAATGAAGGCAATGGTGCCAAGAGGTGATTTTTAGCCAATAATGGTAAAATCTACCACACGTGATTCAAAGTTACTTTGATAAGAGTTTCTAGCTCTAGCAATAAAGCTGTCGCTGTTTTAAGTTTTATAGTAGCTCTGTCTTGTTAAAAATATTTAAAATTTGGGATTTACCAACTGCAGAACAAGAAGTAGTAGAATTCTTTCAAAGGTATGGAATCTTACGGTCATCCAAAAAATGCGTTAATGGCTACGATATGGCGCTTTACTGAAAAACAAAGATTCAATGGCGTTGTAATATTAAGACTTGCCAGAAGCAAATATCCATTCGGAAAGAAACATGGTTCAAGTGTTCAGCCATTTCATTTGTGACTGCACTAAGATTTATTTACAGCTGGCACAGAGAATTGAATACTGTTGAATGGGGAAAAGAAGAATTGAGTAACAAGAATAATTACTTATGAGAAGTTGGTACACACAGTCTTTTAACAAGGCCAAAGAAAAAAATCGGAGGGGCCAACCTCATTGTCGAAATGGATGAGGGCCTTTTCTCAAAGCGTAAAAACTATGCAGGGAGAATAACCCTCAGGCAATGGTTGTTTGGAGGCATTTGCAAGGAGACCAACGAGTGTTTTATCGTAAAAATTCCAGATAGGAAGGCGATAACGCTTATTCAAGCGATAAAAGGAAACATTGAAAAAGGTTCTACAATAGACTCGGACTCATGGAAAGCTTATAAAACCGACGAAATAAGAGCTGCTAATTTCGAACATTTCAAAGTTAATCGTAAGTATAACTTTGTAGATCCGGATACCAGCGTACATAGACAAAACATTGAGTGATTGTGGGGTTCGGCCAAGTGGTGGAACGAAAGATAACGTGGGACAGCGCGACACCACTTAGATTCTTATATGGCTGAATTTATGTGGCCTCGTCGGTACAGATGTGTTTCACGAACCTTTTTCAATTTGGCGATTTTTTTTATGTTTGGCGATTTTTTTGTTTGGTCTGGCAGCCATGCGATTTGGCGTGATGTTTGTTTTTTGTTGCAACCCTGAATAGGTGTTATGGTATTGTGTAGTGTTTTTGGAAGTTTAATATACCGGTGTTCGATATTTTTGTTGGCGTTTCATAGTAGCGGTTTAGGATTTCTGTAATGTTTTTGGAAGTTTAATGTCTTCGTTTTTTGATATATCTGCGTATGTTTTAAATAGATGTTGCGGATATGTGTAATGTTTTTGGAAGTTTAATGTCTTCGTTTTTTGATATATTTGCGTATGTTTTAAAGTAGCGGTTGAGCATTTCTGTTTAGGTTTTGAATTTTAATATAGCCGTTTTTAGATATATTTGCGTATGTTTTAAATAAGTGGTTGAGTATTTCTGCTGAGGTTTTGAAGTTTAATACAGCTGTTTTTAGATATTTTTGCGTGTTTTAAAGTAGCGGTTGAGCATTTCTGTTTATGTTTTGAATTTTAATACAGCCGTTTTTAGATATATTCGTGTATGTTTTAAAGTAGCTGTTGTGGTTTTGTGACATGTTTTTGAAAGTTTATTATTGCCATTGGTAAGTTTGTTTTGAATTTATTTTTATATTTGAGTTGTTATTGATATTTTGTGTATATTTGTTATTTTAAGTGTAAAATGCCCGCGTAGGCCTGTTTTGGCGACAAGTTGGAGACAAAATGTTTTTGACGAGTATTTGGCGTCAAAAAAATTTTGTCGCCAAGGGAGGTGCGTGTAATACATCTGTTCCGCGTCGTCTTCACAAAGAAGACATATTTGTTTCTATTTTGAGCGCAATTGTAGATTTTATGTCGCTAAAATGATTGGCGGTGGAAGTGGCCTGGAGGTTTGGCGGATTTGCGCCCACTTTTATGGTCGACTGGATTTTCCGTAAGTACCAATATTTCTTGAGAGTGAAATTAGTGTTATAGTCCATTTCTTATATAAACTGTGTTTGAAATCCACGAGGAGCTTGGCCTCCTTACTATTCCAAATTTCCTCAAAAATTGAACTACCAACTTCCATAATTCTATTGACAATGAACTCCTTTTAAATCTCGCCAACTATGACCCTGCCGAACCTGCTAACAGAAGACGGCCAAGAGCCGTTCTCTGTTCTTAATTATTTTTAAACTTCACTTTACATTAATTTTTGTAACCTTACTCTTACTTTGGTAAGCAGTGAGCTTTATTTTATTAAGTTTTTCTTATTTTTAAGTTTTTCCTAACTATTTTTTACTTTGCTCCCAAGAGCATCGCTTTATCTACCACATTAAACTTCCTTTTCTCAAGCCACTCCCCGGATCCAAATCCAACCTATCTCTTTTCACCTTTACTCTGGTCATTTCTATGCAAGCCTACGTTGGAAGGCGTGGACTATGTAACGTAGTTACCCCATTTATCTGATGATCTGATGAAACTGTGTTTGAGAGTGTTAATTAATATAATCAGTTGGATTTATTTAAAAGCTTTCGAGGTCGGTACAGGTTCTTTAATTTTGCCGTGAGCGGTGAGCCGGTGAGCGTGATCTGCGTGATTTTCTATAAGGGTGATTGATTGTGAAAAATCATTTAAAAATAAGTTAAGTGATTAACAAATCAGCTTTACATAAATTTAAGACTACAGGAGAAAAACAAGAATGTCACAAAATATCAAAAATTGAGTTCATACCGTCATCTAGTAGAAAAGTATCTATATTTTTATGGTACTTTTCCGTTAGCCGGGCGCATTTGGCGTTCGTCCTATTAAGTATCGCCATTGGCGAGTATGAAAAGTCGCCAATATAACAACTCTAGGAAATCAGTTTAATAGGTAATAGATGGACTAAATTTTGAAGAAGCATTGTTATACACGAAACGTTGGAAGAACATGATAGATCAACGGGTACGAATCATGGGAGAAAACATGATTAAGTTCAGAGACCCAGCTATATAACCTCGAAATTCACACGAATAAAAATTGGAAACAAATTAACCACAAACTTTATTAGCTTTCTTCACAATCGCACAAAAGATTGAGCAGTTGCAATGAAGCACCGTATGGCGACATGAAAAAACACTGAGGAACAGCAAGCCACCATTTGAAATCGTCCTGGCTGAATTTCTTAGGCGACGACAAAAAGAGGTTCCTTTCGAAGACGTCATGAAGGACATTAAAGATTTTTGGTCTCCTAACTAATTATTTACTTAAAGAACAGAATGAATGCTTTCTTATATATGTATTTTGTTCGGTACTTTTCCGTTAGCTGGGCGCATTTGGCGTTTGTCCTAACATGTATCGCCATTGGCGAGAATGAAAAGTTGCCAGTCTAACAACCTTAGGAAAACGATATAATGGTAAATAGACAGGCTACACTTTGAAGACGTATTGTACCACACGAAACATTGGACGAAGAGGGTGGATCAGCGGGTTTAAATCTGGGAGAACATGAAGTTCAGAGACCCAGCTAAATAACACCAATATTCACAAGAATAAAAATTTGGAAACTAATTAACCACAAACTATATTCGATTTCTTCACAATCGCACAAAAGATTGAGGAATAGTGGTAGAGTACCATATGGCGATATAACGCTGGCGATATAACTGGCGAACAGCACGCCACCATTTGAAATCGTACCTAGCTGAAGTTCTGTGGCGACAGTCTTTTTGATGACACCTTGAAAGATATTAAAGATTTTTGGTCTCCTAACTAAATATTTACTAAATTAATAAAATATCCATTGTTACTTATATATTCTGTTTATTCACGCACAAATATTACGCGAGTTACAGTTAATTAAACAAAACAACAGAAAATGTTACTTGTGAACCATATTTGTCGATAATATCCCTTGCGCTCGACTAACGGAAAAGTACCATTTTTATTATTCAGGCACCTCAGAGTACTGGACAGAGGTACTTCCTTTTGAACTAGGTAATTAATTTTTTTTTTAACATTCCCTCTTTTTGGGGTGGAAAAATAGTCAAGTTTATTGTACATTATTTTTCATAAAAATGCATTTTCCGTTAGAGTCGTTTCAAAAACTCAATACAGATACCTTTATTTTATGAATAAAAATTGATTCACTTTATTTTGATACAGGGTTGATAAAAATGAAGATTTAAAAAAAAATCAAAAATCAACAATTTTTTTAAAAAAAATCATTATTTTATGATTTTTTAGATAATTTTAAACTGATTTAAATCATCTCAACCCTGTTTTGATACATATTGTGTTTAAGAATTCTTGGAAGTTCTAAACTTTAAAATGGATGTTTCTCGTAATTGATATTATGTGACATTACGTCTTTTTCCCATGTAGTTTTTAATAATAATGCTTTAAAAAAATTACATAGTTTTAATTATACATTCAGTTTTTCTAATTTTAAATTCTTAACGAAATCTGGGGTTATAATATTTCAGTACTATTATGGCAAAACACGCTATTTGCTTTTTTTACAAAATGTAGGTACTTTTTCACATTAAATAGTCACAAATAGGGTAAGTATAGTGAATTTAGTTGTAAAAAATGAAAATTAAAAATCACTATGTACTATTTACATGACGTTTTAAATTAAAATGGCAAAATACTTATAAGTACATTTTGTAAAAAAGGCAGATAACATGTTTTGCTATAAATAACAACTGAATTACAAAATTTTATATTTTGAATTTCCATAAATAATTTTTTTATACAAAACAAAAAAACTTTGTGTTTCTTAACTTTTTATTGATTTTATTTAGATGGCCAGAGAGAGAAGAAAAAAAGAAATTCTCTGGTTATCAAAACTTGCTTAACAAGCGAAAACGGGAGGAAGACTTGGAGAAGAACAATTTAAAAATTACCAACTTTTTTCGGAAGCCCACAGATTTTCAAGACAGTACTGCTACTGAGAAGTATAACAGTGGTTTTCCAACTCCATCAATATCGAAGTTGCCATCCGAATTAAGAAAAAAGGCCAATGACGATCCAATAGATTCAAGTTCTGATACGTTTCACTCGGTACCATTATGGCATTATGTTCGAGTAAGCAAGACGAATCATCCAAAGACACGTATTCACCTCTCTCTAACGATCCAGGTCTTTGGCCGAGTATATTATCTCCAGCCCAGGTGCAAGAACTAGTCGAAAAAGGTCCTATGTATTTTCAAAATAATACTATGTATCCTAAAGACAAAAGTGGACCTAAGTTTTCGGATATACATTTCACTCGAATTCTGTCAAATGGTGAAAAGGTTCAGCGAGATTGGTTACTGTATTCTATCAAGAAAATTGTAGTTTTTTGTTTCTGTTGTAAAATATTCAATGACACCAGTAATCCATTGACCTTTAAAAATACTAAATTAAGTAATCAAGACGGTTTTAATGATTGGCCTCACTTAAGTGAACATTTGAAAATTCACGAAAAAAGTAAATCTCATTTTCAAAATTTACGTTTCTGGTCAGACTTACTGGAAAGATTAAAAGAGAATCGAACTGTAGATTCCGAAATGCAAAATTTATTAAAAAGTGAAACTAAACACTGGCGGAGTGTCATTGAATGAATAATTTATACAATTCAATTTTTAGCTGAACAAAACTTGGCTTTTCGTGGTCCTAGTAATAAATTATTTGAAAGAAATAATGGAAATTTCCTAAAATGTGTAGAAATGATAGCAAAATGTGATCCAGTTATGTCTGCACATATTAATAGATCTCAAAAAAGTATGCCACTTTATCTTGGAAAATTGAAAATGAAACGATAAAATTATTAGGTGATAATATAAGAAATAATATTTTAAATGAAGTTAAGAAAGCAAAGTACTTTTCTATATTACTTGATTGAACTCCGAATGTAAGCAACCAGGAGCAAATTTCTGTTTGCATTAGATATGTTAATTTAAAAAACAATGAATTTAATGTTGAAGAGTGTTTTTTAACATTTCGTCCTGTAAGTGATACAACAGATGAAGGTTTAACCAACTTTTTACTCAAAACTTTAGAAGATTATGGTTTAGACATTTATAATATGCGAGGACAAGGATAGACAATGGTTCTAATATGAAGGGTAAACATCAAGGTGTACAAAAAAGAATTTTAGACATTCACGAGCAATATTTGTACCTTGCTGTAACCACAGTTTGAACCTTGTTATAAACGATGCTGTAAAATCCAATATGTTCAGTATAATATTTTTCTCACTTTTTCAAGAGTTATATAATTTTTTTTCTGCCTCAACCAATCGGTGGTCTGTTTTGAAAAGTAACGTTTCAAATTTAACGTTAAAACCTTTGTCGGATACCAGATGGTCTAGCATAATTGATGCAATAACCCCTCAATAAGATTTCAGTTGGGCGAAATTTACGATGCTCGTTACGAAATTTTGTCTGGAACAAATTTCGATAACAGTACAAAACATTTGGCTATTGCTCTAGTTAAAAAAATTTTAAATTATGAGTTTATGTGTATATTAGTCTTGTGGTACAGAATACTTAGTAAAGTTGATATTGTTACCAAGATTCTGCAAACAAAAAAATTTAATATTTTGCAGGCTTGCGAAAGTTTGAACAACCTTAATGCCTTTTTAAAGGAATATCGTTCAGATAAAGGGTTTAGTAACATGCTCGTAGATGCCAAAGAATTAGCATCTTGCTTGGAAATAGATGCGAAATTCAAATATTCAGAAATTTTAAGACCACGAAAAGTAAAAAAAACAATTTTCCTACGAAAGTGAAGATCAGCCAATTGAAAACCCAGAATTAAAATTTAAAATCAATTGTTTCTTTGCAGTGTTAGACATTACTCTTTTATCTGTTAATGAAAGAGTAATGAGCTATTATCTTCTCATTCTGATGTTTTTAAATTTTTGTGGAATATTGAGGATTTTGGCAAGTATTCTGACCAAGACCAATTTAATTTTTGCAGAAAGCTTGATGAACCTTTAACCGACAAAGATCGAAACGAAAACAATATAGACGGAACAGAACTTTTACATGAATTGCAATTTCTGCAAAATTGCGATAAAAATGTGACGTCGTCTGTAGTAGAAACACTCATTACATTATAATACATAATTTAACTCATTCATTCCCAAACATTACTATTGCATTACGTATATTATTAACTATACCAATTTCTGTAGCTACAGCTGAGAGATCATTCTCTAAATTAAAATTAATTAAGGAATACTTACGATCTAGAATGGGCCAGGAGCGGTTAGAAAATCTTGCTATCATTTCTATAGAGTCTGACTTTTTAAAGCAGCTAGATATTGAAAATCTTATTAACGAATTTGCCAAAAGTAAAGCTAGAAAAGTGCAATTTCTATAAGATATTTCAGTCTTTTTCTATCAAATGTGTCTATTTAAAAAAGCGGGCAATCTAAATATATTTTATTTGACCTTTTGTTTTTTAATAATTTGGAATACATGTTTTATAACTTTAACACTGTTCCTTTGTTACTGAGCAATAAAAATTTTAATAATACTTTTTGTGTGTGTGTGTACTTACTGTTTGCTTCAAATAAAAAATACATACGAGCAACAAGTCAGAAGTATTAATTCTGCAACGATTACCTACGTTAAATTTTAACGATCATCAAATTATTGTCTTTTTTCAAATCATGTAAAAAGTCAAAGGGCTAACGAAGACAAAAACGTAATCATACTTTTGGCTCAATAAAGGCGCTTATCAGTATTTCGCACGACGGCGCAGAAGATGCTTGGCGCGTCACTGTAAATATCTCACCAATATCTTTAGTTGCTACCAGAAGCATGCATCTGCATATTTTTATTTCCTTTTATTTCCCAGTTACTAAACAGCAAAGAAAAAGGTTTGCTGATTTATGTCAGCCCTACTCTTTCTCGTATTTGTGTTTTGCCTAGCACTAAATATAAATACCTGATTGTCATAGCATTTCTATTTTAATATTTAATTATGAATAAACCCTTTGCAGTCCTATTTTCAGTGTGACAAACGATAATGAAACTCTAGTTAAAAAACAGGAAATCATTTACGTACAATTTATAATTTTTTAAATATTATGTAACATTTTTGTGCGATGATATTCTTTAAAAGTGTTTGAACACAAAAGATGCTAAACAATCAAATTAAAAAAATAATTTATTACAATTACATAAAAATCACAATACATTACATTAAATAATTACATTATTATGCTATTCAATTCAGTTATGTGGCAATGTTTAACTGGAGAGTTTAATTTTTCGGCGAAATGTTCTTTAAGACATTTTTCTGCTCTCCTCGAAGTCAAAGAAAACATTTAAATGTCTGCCCTCTATTAAATCTAGATTGAAGGTCCAAGGTAGCTTAGTGGTAGCGCGTCAGCTTTCGGTACTGAAGGTGCTCGGAGCGAATCCCGAGCGCCATTAAATACCTTCGTGTCTAGGCCGGATATGGGCACGTTACGTTCGTAGACCGGAAAGTAATTCTATGAGGTCAAAGAGGGTGGGAGAAGGTACGATCCTCCCAGATACGTCACCTTTGGGGATGCTCGGTCAAAATTTAGGTGGCACATGGCTAAGTTGGACTGTATTGAATACTATATTCAACAATCACTTTATAACAGTATAAATAAATATGTTTCTATAAAAATCAATAAACTTTTTTATGTTTACTGACCATTCAGCTTTTTTTTTACTACTGGGACAATTAAAGTAATATTTGGTGTCCAAATAATGAGATCACAAATATCTCTATCAAGTATATGCAAACTACCTTGAATCTGATGATAGTAAGTCTTACCTTAAAGAGGCGGCATTTTACCTTTTTGCCCGGGGCGGGGAAACTGCTAGCGCCTTCCCTGATTTAAGTTAATAAAGGCAATACAGTAACCATGAAGCTACAGAAGGAGGAGTAGTTCAGTGTTAAAAATGTGTCTCACATTTGGTCGCGTCCTCTAGATGGCGCGCGCGCCTAAATCAGGGCTTTGACACGGAAACCATAATATGGATTTTTCGTATTTTTCAAGAGAAAACATGTTTTTTTACTTACTTACACACACACACAAAATATGTATATATATGTATATATATATATATATATATATATATATATATATATATATATATATATATATATATACACTCATGGACAAAAAAATTAGCGCACCAAGAAGGAGTCGTCAAAATGAAACGAAATTTTACATACGTAATGACTACTTTGATATAAGTAAATGATAAGAAAATCAAAGAAAAAGGATAATTTATTTCAGAGAAAAAGGCAAAAGAACGGAGGAGTTAATACTCCGTTGGACCCCCTCTAGCGCGAATGCACGATGCGATACGATCGGGCATTGAGTCATACAAGTTCTGTATGATGTCTTGAGACATTTCGTTCCATATTTGCTGTAACTTTGCCTCTAGTTCGTTCAAACTCGTGGGATGCCCAACTCGTCGTCCCAAATGATCCCAGATATGCTCGATTGGAGACAAATCTGGGAATCGGGTAGGCCAAGGAAGGGTAGTAACAGTGCGGAGACAGTCTTGTGACACCCTTACCGTATGAGGCCGAGCATTGTCTTGTTGAAAAATGGCTCCTGGGAGCCGTTGCATGAGTGGCAACACATGTGGTTGCAGGATTTCATGAACATACCGCTGGGCTGTCATGGTGCCACGGAACAATACTAGGGGTGACCGTGTATTGTAGGCAGTGGCACCCCATACCATCACACCAGCTGTGGGAGCGATGTGTCGCTGTACAGCAAAGGCAGGATTGAAGCGTTCACCACGGGCTCTCCACACACGAACACGATTGTCATCACTGCCGAGATTGAATCTGGATTCGTCGCTAAAGACGACCTGGTTCCATTCCGCTGCAGTCCAGTTTCCTCGTGCGCGGCAAAACTCCAAACGGAGGCGTCGATGGGTGGGCGTCAAGGGCAGCACACGTAACGGGCGCCGCGATACCAACTGTCCTTCAGCCAGGCGCCTTCGTATGGTTCGAGAAGACACAGAGGCCCCTAGTGAAGGTGCTACCTGTGCCTGGATGGCGGCCGATGAAGCAGTTGGCTGTACGCGTGCATTTCGTACGATGTGGCGGTCTTCTCGACGACTGGTCTGTCGAGGGCGTCCTGAGCCTGGTCTTCGTGTACATGACATCTCTCGGGTCCACTGGTCCCAACACCTCCTCACAACACAATCAGAGTGGGCTAATTGACGAGCTACTCGCCTAGCTGACCACCCAGCTTCCATCATCCCGACGATTCTCCCCCTCTCAAACTGCGAAAACTGCTTATATTGTCTTCGAACACGGCGTAATGGCATGTCTATCTCAGCTCTTCCTTTGTAAATGATTCAGCACACTCAAACAAGTTTTGGTTACCTCTTTTATACTCCACAGAGTACGATGTTCAACGCCCTCTACCGGCTGTACGTAATGCGCAATCACGCTGCATTTCTAATCATTTGCATGTCTCCCCGACATGTACCTTCATTGCAAGTTTCGTTACGATCCCGCAATTATTTCTTGGTGCGCTAATTTTTTTGTCCATGAGTGTATATATATGCATATATATATTTATATATGACACAAATTTCAATCGTTTTCCTTCATTAACTTTGTCCTATCGCAACAGAACATTATCTCGCATTTAAATTTGACCTAGGAATAACCAAAGTAATCTATTAGTTTCCCCTTAAGCAAGCCACGCGCCTACATCTTATATAAGTCGAATCTCGTAGAACATTCGAAAATGATCACCCCATGTGACGCGTTATAGTCAGGTGCTGATTCTAACCAATTAAAGTTCAGCCCTCCTGTACTCAAGGCCAAATAACTATTAGTTTCGCGGGTCTTTTGTGTGGCTGTTCTTCGTCCTGGTAACATGTCGTAAATTGCGCTGCGGTTTTTATATATTCCATGTGCTGTTCCGGCAGCATCATGCCTGTTTTATTTTGCCTGGAATTTCTTCCTATGCCATGCCAGCCACTCGTTAAACTGATGCCAGCTACGACTACACTACGTCTACAGCTACGTCTGTTTTCCATTCGCCCACCCCGAATCTGAAGTACGACTTCAAATCGGACCTTCTACAGAGGCTGTTCGCACATTTTTTAGACGATTTTGGTAAGCGGTAATAAAAAATCGTTTGCTGCAAAAGAAATAATTGCAATTGTACTATGTTTTTAAAAGTCAAAATTATTGTCTGCGGCTTGAAAGTTTTGTTTTTATTCAAAATGGCGTTTTTAATAAAGCAGTGGTTCGAAGGCTACATTTATGCTCTTTCCGAAGAGAAATATGCATACTCCGTTATCCAAAAACGATGTGAGAGTCATGGTTTTGTGATATCTAAAGCGTCGATAGGTAATATCGTCAACAAGAAAGGAAAAAATCGTCGAATTGGAGCCTCAAGTGGGACAAAAATTCCAAACAAGTATCCAAGGAAAAAACGGACATCTTCGACGATTACAAAGGTACGTTGTTTAATGTTAAAAGAAAATCCCCCTAGTCAAAGGACAGTTGCAAAATCATTAAAATGCTCGGTGTCCACTGTAAACAAAATGATAAACGTTGATTTAAATCTTAAGAAAGCGAAAAAACGCAATGTGCATAGTCTTCTTCCAAATCATATCGCTGAACGCAGGACACGCTGCAGAATTCTATATGAGAAACACTTATCCAAAGAAAAATGGAAAACAATTGTCACAATAGATGAATCATGGGTGTATTTAAATGATTGCAACAAAAAAAAAGCCATTTATTATCATAAAAGGGGAGAAAAAATTAAGTACATGGTTCAAAGAATCGAAAGAAAGTTTTTCTAAGGGATTCATGATTGTTGCTGGTTTTTCTTATAATGGCAAGTTAAAAATAAAGAGAGTGGAAAAAAATGTCAAGATTAACTCCAAATACAATCAGGAACATATTTTATCGCCAATTTTTCTGAATGAAATACCATCGCTTTACCCACAGTGCCATCAATCTGTGAGACTCCATCAGGACAAAGCTAGCAGTCACACATCAAAATCCACTGTAAATTTCCTAAAATAAATGAAACAAAAAACTGGTATCAAGGGCATACCCTTCACTGATATCCCTACTAAATCTCCCGATGTATCACCTATGGATTTTTGTGCTTTCGGACTTTTAAAATCTGCATTATCCAAACGTCGTCCCAAAACCCTTACAGGACTCTGGAAAGCTGTTCAGGAGGAATGGGATAGAATACCTCTTCTGACACTTCAAAAGGCATTATTATCCTGGAAATTGCGGTGTCGAAAGATAGTTCAGAATAAGGGATGTCAAATAGAACATTTAAAACATAAGAATTTTATGTAATTTAGTTTTGTGAATACAATATACATCGTCTAAAAAATGTGTGAACAGCCTCTGTACCTGTCCTCCGATCTCTCTTCCTTGGATTCATCACAATCGTAGGATACTCTCACCATTACGCGGGAAACACCCTGTGTGGATTTCCAAACCAGAGTGAGCGGTTTGTCAAAGAAGCGGCTAATTTTTTCGCCAGTGCCGGGTGACGGCCAGCAGAGAGAATTTCGGATTGCGCGTTGTGTGTTTTCGGTGCCAGTGTAACACGATTTTTCCCCCTTCGTTCGTCGTGGTACGCGTTGTGTGCTTCCGTGTTTTTCGCCAAGTGAGAGAAAAAAAATCTGTGTGCCAGAAAATGTTCTGTGTTTATTTTTTCAACGTGCTGTATTTCGTAAAAGTGCCAAAATGGTGGGAAAATATTCCGTTGTGTATGTACAGAAAATTTTTAATGCCAAAACAACTACTCGTTATCCACCTGTCTATCATCACTAATTTTGGCATAAAATGAGTCTTGTCTTGTGTGTTCATCATGTATGAGGTGTTAATGATCTAATGCAAAACTGTATACATAAAAGAACATCGCTGTACATCAATCTTGAGCAAGGGCGGCTCCAGTCCAGAGATTTGGGGGGGGGGGGGATTGGGCAATTCTTAGGGTTATATACACTGCTGGCCACCCAAATTGCAACACCAAGAAAGACAAGAGATATCACAACAAAATTTATTTTGTAGATAACATGTTGACCAAGTATCAAATGATTAAATTTATAGACTTCTGTGAAGTGTGGTTCCTGCCACAATCAGTAGCCAGAGTAGCCGCCATTGTTGGAGATCACCGCTGCCACACGCCTCGGCATTGATTCAAAGACACTTTGGATGAGTTCTTGGGGTACAGCAGACCAAGCAGCTTCCACACCTTGCCAAAGTTGATTTGCTGTGGCAGCTGGGGATGGAATCTGGGTCAATCGTAGAGCAACCATGGACCACATGTTTTCTATCGGCGAAAGATCCGGAGAGCGAGGCGGCCAGGGAAGCAGTTCAATCTGGCGATTGACGAAGAACCGTTAGACAATGCGTGCCACGTGTGGTCGCGAATTATCCTGTTGAAATATGGCTGTGGGCAAGCCCTGAAGGTAAGGAAGGACAACTGGCTCCAACACCTCGGAGATGTAGCGCTAGCTGTTTAAAGTACCGGCAATGCGTACTAGAGGTGTGCGAGAGTGATATCCAATACCGCCCCATACCATAATACCCGGTGCAGGACCAGTGTGGCGGTGCATAACGCAGCTGTTCAGCATCCTCTCTTCACGGTGTCTCCAGACTCGAATGCGACCATCGTGGTGTTGCAGACAGAAGCGTGACTCGTCAGTAAAGACAATTTCATTCCATTCTGCCGTCCACATCCTTCTGTCATCGAACCATTGGCGGCGGAGACGTCTGTGGTTCTGCGTCAAGGGTAGACAAAGCAATGGACGTCTTGCGGACAGACCACTCTGCTGTAAACGGCGTCGAATGGTACGCGCAGACACTGGATGATGCGTTACAGACTGCATGTGCTGTGCTATGGTTCGTGATGTGACTGAGCGATCCGTCACTGCCATGCGCACAATTTGCCTGTCATCACGTGAAGTGGTGCGCTGAGGTGTATGCGATCGAACACGCCGGTCCGTCGTACCCTCCTGCATCCAACGATCACATATCCGCATTACAGTTGTTTGGTTTCGTCCAACACGACTACCGATTTCCCTGAAAGATAATCCACAATCTCGGTAGGCCACTATCCTTCCTCTGTCGAACTCGGATACTTGATCAAAAGATGATCGCTGTTTTCGACGAGGCATAATTGATCGTTTTTTTGAAAAACCACAAGAAAAACACAATTGCCGAATTTGAAATCGTCGAAATCTCCAAGCCTTAAATAGCGCTTTGAAGTGGCGCCACAGGCGCGCGTGATGTGCGTCTGCGCTGAAATTCTAATCATTTGCATATCTCACCTCTGCTAATGCATGTTGTAAATTTCATGTTATTTGCATGTTTCCGTCAGGCTGTTGCATTTACAGTGGCCAGCAGTGTATATACAGTGCTAGATTTCTAGAAATAGAGGTGCCGGAACGGTAACCTTCCGGGGTGTGTGTGTGTGGGGGGGGGGGTATTCCACATTATTGGCCTGGAAAAAAGAAATCGTTGGTTATACAAAAACTTGAACATTTTATTTAATTCCGAATTTTATTTTGCAAGACAAGTACAAAAAAATTTGATGAATCTAAATACCTTGGTACTATAATTAATGACAAAATAAACTAAGAACAGAAATTGATAACAGAATCAAATGGCTAATAAATGCTTCTTTGGGCTGAGAAGACAATTGAGATCTAATCTCGCAAAACTAAATTAAGAATTTATAAGACACTAATACTACCTGTCTTACTTTACGCAAGTGAAACATGGACCTTGAGCATAGACACGCAGCGCTCACTGGACATGTTTGAGAGCAAAATCCTCAGGGCTATCTTTGGCCCAGTGCAGGAAAAAGGACGTTGGAGAACCAGATATAATTTTGAACTGCATAGGCTTTATAGGCAATCACAAATAACATAAGTCTTCCGTAGTAATAGATTAAGATGGCTTGGCCATGCTTGCAGAAGCTCGGAAGATAATCCCTCTAAGATCCTGACATTTTTAAAACCTGAGGGATCCCGAGATAGAGGTAGACCTCCGACTAGATGGTTAAATGACATTGAAAAAGACTTAAAAACTTTGAAAATTAAAAATTGGAGAGGAGTCGTCGCAGATAGAAGACGCTGGAAGGAGCGCGTGGTTGAGGCAGCCAGGGCCTGTAAGGGGCTGTTGTGCTGGTGCTTGTGAAGAAGAAGAAGACAAGTACAAAAATGTGTTGTGGAAAAGTAATAAAAACAGTAAAAAAGCACAGTTTCATGATTGTGAAAGTTTTGTGCCCATCCTAAAAGATTTTCCAAAACTTTAACATGTTTTCATCATACTTCTTGTCTCTTGACCTCACCTTACTTTTGACGGCTAATGCTGAATGGCGTCCAGACTAAAGCCATAAATCAACATACTTAGTTGGGTTAAAGAGCCGAAGAGGAGGTCCATTGATCTTGACAAACAACGGGGCAGAAACTGTTGCAATATTCAGTGATGATCTCAATGGCGTGATAATGAGGTTCATCTGTGAGAAACCTCTTTCACATTCACTCGACGATATGACTATCGAATTGATTGACTGTTTCAACGGATTGAGACTTTCCGGGAACACTCTGAAGTGGAGATACTCTCGGAATTCTGTCATTAGTTGCCTTTCATTAAGTTTGAACTTGGAGGCAAGTTTCCGCATTTCATTTTCCCCAAACGTTATTGGGACATTTTGTGGCCAGTTTTCTTCATCCATTATTTTGATGGTGTCTGCAAGCTCAAAGTCTTTTCCACTGAGCAGTCTTGTTTCAATAGACTTTTTAAGTGTCTCATAAAACTTTTTGTAGTTCAAAAGCTGGTTGTTTTTCCTACCTTCTTTTTCGTGGAGAGGAACTCCGAAAACGACAAGTTGTTTACTGCTTCTTGAGCCATCGATGAGTAAAATCCTGGAACTGATTTTCTTTCCTCAAACAAAAAAGCTGTAATTTTTAACTTTTTGTTAGCATAGCTTAGATCAGGGGTCCCCAAACTTCTTGTATCTAAGAGCACATTCAAGAATACCGGTCGGTCGGCGGGCACCATTTAGTTTTCTAAGGTGAATTTATAGTTGGACATAGTTAATAATACATACACATAATGTACAAAAATACATTTAATTTTCAAAATATAATTTAACCCATTTAAGACTGGCGTTGCGAAAACGCAACATTAATTTCTGTATTTTTTAAAGGCATGTTCTAAGTTTTGTACGCCTGAAGTAACATTTTTTTTTTATTCTCTATACATTAATTGATCATAATAAATTTTTTGTTTCCACACTTGCCCTCTCTTAGCACTTGCAAAAATTTTTTTTTCTGGTGTTTTGAAAGGGAAAAAAAATGACTAATTTCAAATAATAACCTTAGATAGCAGCACTTGTTAAATTTCCGATTTGATGCTTGTTCCGAGTTTACTAGAGACTAAAGAACAAAATGGCTTCAACAGGTAAGGCATAATTTTTGCTTTTATGTTTCTCAATTCATATTTTTAAAAATGTTGCGAAAACGCAACATCAGTCCAATGCATATTATTTAGGATTTTGATATGCGGCCTAGTTTTTATGCAGTAGATTGGTATTTTTTTCATTTCAAATAAGTTTGTCTCTAGAAAAAAAGCTATTTTTGACATTGGAAGAGACATTGCAGTATTTTCATGGGCTAGATGATGATGATATTTCAGAATCGTCCTCAACAGAAGCTAATGATGAACCATAATTCATCATTATCCCTCCAGATTCGGATGATTTGACGGATGAAGAAGCTATTGATGACAATATTTTATGTGAAAATGTCGAATCCCCTAAAGACATTGCAGGTGAAATCGACATTTTTTTCTAATAAATGTAAAAGTAAACAATATAGTAAGAAAAAGGAGCATATCGTATGGGAAAAATGGAGACTCTACATGGATGTAATGAATTCTAAAATAAGTTTATTAGAGTTTCAGAGATCTATATCTTTGAGAGAGCCATATCTTTGATAAAAAGGCTTGAAGAAATGCAGATGAATTCTGTTTTACCTGAAACTTCACATATTGGAAGATCATCTTCAATTCAGAATCTAATTCTCAACGAAACTCGGAAAGACTGTATGGGCCATATTATTACTAAAAATAAGGAAAATAAACAAAAAAATGCAAACACTGCAAAAGTCAAACAATTACTGTATATAATAAGTGTAATGTATCTCTTCATGTGAAATGTTTCAAAGATTTAAAAAAGAAATTTAAAAAATTTATAATTTTAAATTTTTATATTTTTTAAATTTTTATACCGTTTTGGACTGATGTTGCGAAAACGCAACATTTTGTAACTCTCGTAAAAATAAATTTAATTTTATGGAAACAACTTATTTGTGTAATTAATGTTCTAAGAAGTGTTAAAAAACTGTTTGGTGCATTTCCAATAAAGGAAACATGGAGCGGTCCTAAATGGGTTTTAACATATACAAATTATTGTTAATGTTCTTGTGTAAAATAAATAATTACTAAATAATGCTTAAAAAATCCACAAAGTATAAAAATTCTTCATAAAAAAATATAAATCTCAAAGTCAATGTGATTTTTGGAGTTTTATTTCATTGGCCATTGCTTGGTAATTAGGAGAGTATGATAATATTCCTGCTCGCTCGCGTAAGCAATCGTCAAGGTGTTCGTCTATAAGTCGTGATCTGTCCTTTGATTTTATGATGTTCACTGTCGAAAACAATTATTAACACAAGTATCTGGAACCGAAAAACGATTTTATTTTATATGCTGCTCTTTCAAGAAACAAGATGCTGCTCTTTCAAGAACAAATGTTGATGAGTTAATTTCCCCGTCGCCTATCATTTTTTCATATTTGGAAAATGCACAAAGGACTTAATCTTCAAATGTGATGTTCACAAAGCCAGTTTAGCTTTAAACGAATTTATAGACCCTATCATTGTAGCTATATGTTTGTCCTTTCCCTGCAGTTCTAAGTTTAAATAATTCAGTTTTTCCATTATATCTGTTAAAAAAGCCAAATCCGCTAGCCAACGAGGGTCTGTTAGTTCAAAAAATTTTGATTTTTGGCACTGAGATAATTTTTTATTTCTTCAATTAAATCTACAAATCTAGCAAGAACTTTGCCTTTACTGAGCCAACGTACTTCAGTATACAGAATGAGATCAGGATCTTCAGGATTTTCTAATAGGCCCTTGTATAGGCGGTGTTGCAAAGGAACTGCGTGAATTAAGTTGACTATTTTTGTAATTATTTTCATGACGTGTCCGAAGGGTAGCATTCTACCACATAAAACTTCCTGGTGGATAATACAGTGATACGACATAAAGTTTGGAAATTATCCATCTTTTATGCAGAAGGCAATGAATCCATTGACATTACCAACCATTGTTGGTGCCCTATCAGTGGTTATCACAGACAGCTTCTGGAGAGGCATATCTATCGACTTTGCACGCATTATAAATATTTTATAGATATCCTCACCTGTTGTTCGTCCTTTCATGGGTAATGTTCAAAGTAGATCTTCTTTCACAGTAAAGTCACTAAATACCATTCTCACCATAACTGCTAACTGTGCTGTGTCTGATATGTCTGTAGACTCGTCAAATTGTAGTGAGAACCACTCACATATTTCCAAGTCACTGTTTAACTGAGTTTGCATGCCCTTTGAAATGGCTTGTATTCTTCTTGTAACGGTGTTATCTGACAACTGTAAGTCTTGTGTCACTGACATGATTTCACGTTTGTTGGAGAATCCCTCAAATAAGCAATCGGCGCCAGTAAGAAATGCTTCTTTTAACAAGTCACCACCCTGGAAAGGCTTTCTCTTCTTTGCGAGTATGTGAGAAATTTTTAAAGCAATAGTGGCATTTTTAGATCTTAACAGAGGTCTAGTGAAAACAGACTGTTGAGCGGACAGATTCGGTTTTAGCTGATATATTTTCTTACTTATTTCAGATTTAAGTGGATAGTTCGTATTAAAAGTAGCATACATTGTCAGGAAATGACGTTCAACATTATGTATTTTCGGCACCGCGACTCTATTTCCACACAACAGACAAATATATTCGTCTTTTAAATTGACAAAGCAATATGAATCTTCCCATTCAGTATTAAAATTATAGATCCGGTGTCGTTTACTTGATCCACTCATTTTGGTGTAAAAAATAAGGAAGTATTTAAAAACAACGAAGGGAGAAACACAGTATACAAAAAATATGAGCATATATATATATTAATAAATAATGAAGTAGATACGTAGAATGACCGTTTATCTCACAGCACAAACCACACTACTAGCTCTCACGAGATGAGCTCCAGACAAATGTTTGTGTTGTGACTGCAGAAACGGACCGGTTCATTTCATTTTAGATATGGTAAATTAGGTTGGCGAAGATTTGGCGCGAGGGGGAAAAGAGATCGGTCGCATTACGCTTTGTGCTTTTGTCTGTGTTGGATGCTATTTCTACTTTTGTGTAGTTAATCATTAAAAATTAAAAACTTTTACATAGCATTTTATTGAAAACTGAAATATTTTTATCGTGGTCGCACAGCGGCGGGCACACGTAAAACGATTGGCGGGCGCCATGGTGCCCGCGGGCATAGGATTGGGGACTCCTGGCTTAGATCAACGTTGCGATGTTGCAAAGCTTCACTTAACTCTGAGAGTTCTTGCAATACACCAGCCATCAAGCCCAGGTCTAAAATGAAATTAGTTTCAGTAATATTTTTGAGGAGGCCTTCAAACGTACTTTTTCCTTTGCTGCCTCTGGTTGGGTCATTTGAAGCTTCTTTTAAATGATGGACTAGTGCTTCAGAAGACCTCCAAACGGCTGAAACAGATCTGAAACTAGACGCAAAAACGTCTAGCCCAACGTGTGCTCAAAACTTTTCCGATTTTTAAAAGTTCTGTCTCTAGTAAACTTGCACAGGTTCGCAATTACCTGCTGTTCTTTGGTGAAGCATGATACACAACATACAGTTTGTCGATGAAGGATTTAAATCTATCAACTGCTGAAACTGACTGAACTACATCTGACACTGAAAGCTCAAGCCTGTGTTTAGCACAGTGCCAAACAATAACAGAAGGGAATTTTACACAAAATAATGCTCCAACACCTTTGTTTTTACCAATCATAGTAGCAGCGCCGTCACATGTTAAGCTCGTTAAGGTTTTACTTAAACACGTCAGTTATTCCATTAGAGTGAAGACAGTTAATCAAAGAGTCAAATACCGCCTTAGCAGTAAACCCATCAAGTTCTACTAAATCTAAAAAAACGTCGGTAGAACCACACATACCAGTTTTAGGGAAAGAACAACGAACGTAAACAATCAAACTTGACTTGTTACTAAGGGAAGTTGACTCATCAATTATCAGGCCAATTTTCGTGTCATTCTTCATTATTTTATTAACAATGTTTTCTTCATTTCTTTACTTATGGGCAAAGCAATGTTAGTACAGGCTTTGTATGAATGTAAAATGCGACCCATGTCAACCCCATTAAGTTCTTGCAAATGAATTTCTGTTTTAAAATTGTGAAAGGACTGATTTTCTTTAACAATCTTATATGCAGTACGAAATATATTTTCAGTAGCTTGTTTATCGTGAGCACGCTGCTTCAAAACAACTTTCTCCAATACTTCATTTTTACCTTCACATAAAATTTTGACAGCTGCTCTATGACCAGCACTTTCTTTGTGTTCATACATTTTTTTCCTTAACGAATTTTGCTTTTTTTCTTTAGTGTCGCCGTAGCTATTTATCTCACCACTTGCCCACGCTTTTAAAATTTTCATACTTGTTTTCTTATGGACAGATAAAACCCCAACCTTTTCACAACCACTGCATCCTAACGTTCCATTTTTAACAAACAACTAGTCATATTTTTGGCAAAACTCGTTTTTTTTTAGAGTTAGTCCAGCAATCTGGCAAGACATTGTCGCACTCAACAGGTGTATCTTTTTCTTTAGGGTATTCTACATTACAGTCAAGCTTTTCAGAAGCCATTGTTTCGCTTGCAGTGTTAGAGAACGGTTGCGAACTTAGGCTTTTCATTTCGCCGTCATCGTCATTAACCACTTTGTCATCACTGGTATCGTCACAACTAATGCTGTGCTTGAGTCTTTTTACTGCCACCCGAAAGTGAGAAAAAATCGGTTAGTTTTTTGCTCATTTCACTTCAAAATTTATCGCACTCACACAGACTTGACACTGCTCAAACGCAACTAACCTCAACAACACAACATGGAAGAAGGGTAGGTGCCTCCGGGAGGTCGATTCTCAAAATGAGGGGTCGGGACTAATCAATACCTCATTTGCAAACCCGCGAAAAGTCAGTGCAGTCCTGCAAAAATGAGTCAGACTACCTTCCCGTCAGCCGGCCAAGATCAAGCCACAATACCACCCGCTTCAGTGAAATAGTCGCAGTTCGCTGTACTCAATAGTAACGCTCAATAAACTACCCTAGCCTCATATCATAATCGATCGTTACGACCTGCGAATGGTTCTTTTACGTGAAGTGTAAAGAGTAGTAGGTCAGGCTCACTCACTAAAAACAGAGTAATTTGTGATTAAATAAATGTTTTTAACTATCGTAATTTTTTTTTCCTAAAGAGAGGTACCGGCGCGTCCCGTCTCAAATCTAGCCCTGTATATATATATATATATATATATATATATATATATGTGTGTGTGTGTGTGTGTGTGTGTGTGTGTGTGTGTGTGTGTGTGTGTGTGTGTGTGTGTGTGTGAGTGTAAAGGATTTAGTGGGAAAAGAATGATTATTCTAAATTTAAAGGGGGCTTGGGAATTAAATTATATTCGTGGCGTAATTCGCCTCTAATTGTTCGTATTTCAAGACGCGAATTGGGAAACGGAAATTCCCTTTATATTATATAATCTTCGCGCGCCTCTGAGTTCTGCGGTCGAGGAGGAGCATTTACATTTTAGCCTTGAAAGATGTCTGGCTCGGGCTCTGCGCATGTGCAGGGAGAGTTGGCGCGCGGAGATGCCCGCGAATTTGGTTAGAGCGCGGAATAGAAGTCGATGCTATCAGATGTGTTTCGTCGCGGCTCTAAAAAAGAAATGGCGACTAATGAAATGCGTAGATCTGGAGAGGTGGTATTATGACATTGAACTGAATAAACTCTACTTAATTTAGACGATGCTGAGTACTTTTTGAGTGTATGCCTTCCCTCGATGACATGGACTGTAAAACAAGAAGACTGCAAACGACATAATAGCAGGCAAAAGCCAACGCCTGTCAGTAGCCAGTAGGATTCGAACCTACGCGGGGAGATCCCAATGGATTTCAAACAATACTAGCAAAATTAAGATGTAAAGTAAATTCTTCTTCGAAAAAAATTCCCTGGACAAAAATTTTAGAACAGGAACTTCTGAATACAACAATCAACCCCATTCTGTGACTGGTTTTTCCCCAAACTACCTTTTATTTGGAATACTACCATATGATTCACCTTTGCCCAATACAACTTCATTAAATTACCTACCTGTTGAGGAAGCTAGGAAAATTGCAGTGCAAAGAACTATTCAACACCATAAAATTAATAAACAAAGATATGATAAACATTTTGTTCAGTCAAATTTTAAAATTGGTGACTTAGTGATGTACGAAGAATTTAAATACCCGAATTCAAGGAAACTAGATCCCCCTTATTCAGGCCCCTACACAATTTTAAATCAACTATGTAATGTAAATTTTGAAATTAACAGACCAAATCAATATACTGGAAATGCCACCGACATTGTACATTCAACAAGATTAAGACATTTTCATCCACAAAATGAGTTTAAATTAAAATAAACTTCAGTTCCTGCAACATTTCTTGGGGGGAGGGGGGAAAATAAGGAAAGTTTTGTACTAATTGCAAATAAAATTGAAATTGTGAATTTTGAATGTTAATAATAAAACTATGAAAATTAAATTGTATTTCTGAAATTAAGGAAAAGCTGTAGTATGATTGTATTGATTTTTTTTTACTTTAACAATTGTATGATATGAGTTAAAATTTAAATAACTGTTGAAAGAACTTTTTCTAAATCTACAAAATCTGAGTATGTTGAAATGTTTATCACTAATTTATAATGTTTTGAATTGTCTTAAAGCTGAACTGTATGTGATATTTGCCCAATTATGACAAGTCTAATTCTTTTACCTTTTTAATTTCCCTCTTTCTTGAAGTCTATACTATCTCCCACCTCTACCCACGCGTTGGAAGTCATCCCAATTACCTAATCACTTGTATATAAGCAATTCTACGTGTCAGTCACTTTAGGTGCTGAGTTAATCCAAGATAAACAAAATAATGACCAAAGACAGGCTGTGGAATGACCGCTCCTTTGTCCTCCCTTTTCCTTGAGGTTTCTGTTGACTCATGTTTTCCCCATTGGAATTCATGAGTGAACGGATTACCATTTTCCTCTTGGTTGGCTGGGTGTTAAATCCTTTCCTTTTTCTGGAGTCAGTGAGTGAATACTGATCTCTTTTGAGCCTTTCCCAACCTAGAGTTTCAGTGTCGTGCACTATACGCACCAATTTTTCACTCTGAACTTTGTTTAGAGTTGTCGGTTGTGGTTAAGACGGTGGGAAATTGTTGAACCTGCTCTCCTCTGACCCAACTATGCACTTGTTCATTCAACTACACAAACAAAATCATACACCTTGAATTAAACAGAATGTACACACATGAAGGAGTTGTACACCAGTACCAGAAGTGAATTGTTTTACATAATGAATCTATCATTGTGAAATATTAAGGTGAATGAAGTGTAAATTATAAAATGTTTGATAACTTTGAATTGTGATAAATTTGAATCAGAGTTTTGTGTTATGGAAAAATTGTGAAGTATAAATAATATGTAGAGTATTTTGAATTTCATGTGTAATTTCATATGTTTGTATTCCATATGTAAGTCGAAGGTAAAAGAGCTCT
Source organism: Dolomedes plantarius (assembly GCA_907164885.2). Taxonomy (NCBI): domain Eukaryota; kingdom Metazoa; phylum Arthropoda; class Arachnida; order Araneae; family Dolomedidae; genus Dolomedes; species Dolomedes plantarius. The sequence continues at coordinate 12,500,634 of OU015496.1, forward strand.
AAATGAAAAATAAGTTAGTTGAATTAATGTAAAAATTTTGTGATATTCAGTAAATAGAGGAAAATGAGAAAATTCCCATGGGGAAAAAGGATAAAATGTTTATATTCTTTTTCAACCACTAATATGTTTTTGTCTTTGAGTCTTACAGGGATAATTGATTCCAGGAGGCCTCCAAGCAAGACGGTCGACCGCTGTTTCTTTTGTTTTTCATAATTAATTGTTCTTTTCATTTTACCTCCATTTTCATATTACCATAATCTGTGTAAATAAATTCAATATTTGTAGCAATGTAAACTGGAACTGTTGTAAAATAGAAGGCGAGTGGACAGCTTACAGGACTGTCGATTACATTACCACTCAAAGAATTTGATGAAAATCTTAAAGCATGGACTTTAAATTGTAAAATACTACTGACAGTCCACGTTAATGGTCAACATTTTTATTCTATTAATTTAATTTAATAATAATGGTAATAATAATAATAATAATAATAATAAAAGGTCCCTAAATGAGATTTTGAAGTGACATTATTTTCAGGTGATGTCTTATTGAGATGATATTTAAGGATGATATTATTGGTATAATTAAGGTGATATTTTGAATATTTATGGTGATATATTTTGATATAATGTTGTAATATCTTCCTATTTTGTTTCAAGTCATCAGTGATATAATATAATATACTGTATAACTCAAGAATCTTTTAATGTAACTTGTAAAGTATTGTAAACTGTGTATTTTTTTTAAAAAACCACTGCTCCAGGTCTCACAGCTCAGAAAGAGATTATCCAGGTGTTATAACGGGGGCATTTGGTTTTAATAATGGGGTTCATTGGGATCTTTGTTGTGTGGGGAGACGTCCCTACTCAGCATGTTTTCCAGTTGGCTGATTTGATGATTTTGCTCTTCTGAGGCGTTGCCACATGGAATTAGCTACTCCTTGTGTGCGCGCCTTCAGGGGGACGGGGGGGGGGAAAAGTTGTAAAGGATTTAGTGGGAAAAGAATGATTATTCTAAATGTAAAGGGGGCTTGGGAATTAAATTATATTCGTGCCGTAATTCGCCTCTAATTGTTCGTATTTCAAGACGCGAATTGGGAAAGGGAAATTCCCTTTTTATTATATAATCTTCGCGCGCCTCTGAGTTCTGCGGTCGAGGAGGAGCATTTACATTTTAGCCTTGAAAGATGTCTGGTTCGGGCTCTGCGCATGTGCAGGGAGAGTTGGCGCGCGGAGATGCCCGCGAATTTGGTTAGAGCGCGGAATAGAAGTCGATGCTATCAGATGTGTTTCGTCGCGGCTCTAAAAGAGAAATGGCGACTAATGAAATGCGTAGATCTGGAGAGGTGGTATTATGACATTGAACTGAATAAACTCTACTTAATTTAGACGATGCTGAGTACTTTTTGAGTGTATGCCTTCCCTCGATGCCATGGACTGTAAAACAAGAAGACTGCAAACGACATAATAGCAGGCAAAAGCCAACGCCTGTCATATATATATATATATATATATATATATATATATATATATATATATGACAGGCGTTTGATTTACGCCTGCTATAAAATAATCAATTGCAGTCTTCTTGTTTTAATCCATGGCATCGAGGTAAGGCATTCACTCAAAAATGACTCAGCATCGTATCCAATAAGTAGAATTTATTCAGTTCAATTCCATATAGACCACCTCTCCAGATCTATGCATTTCATTATTCGCCATTTCTTTTTTAGAGACGCGGCAAAATACACATCTGACAGCATCGACTTTTATTCCGCGCTCTGACAAAATTCGCGGGCAGCTCCGCGCGTCAACTCTCCCTGCACATGCGCAGAGCCCAAACCAGACATCTTTCAAGGCGAATTATATAAGATTTCCTCTTCGAACGCAAAAACCACAGACGCACCAAGATTGTATAATGAAAAGGGGAATTTTCCTTTCCCAATTCGCGTCTTGAAATACGAACAATTAGAGGCGAATTACGCCACAAATATAATTCAATTCCCAAGCCCCCTTTAAATTTAAGGTAATCATTCTTTCCCACTTAAGTTCTGACATATATATATATATATATATATATATATATATATATATATATATATATATATACAAGTAACCCTCCTACAGCACGGCTTCTTACAACATGGTTTCGCTCTAACACGATAAAAAAAATTTGCGAATGCCTTTGTACAACACTGTTCTTCTACAGCACTAGATAACATGATTTTAGTTTAACACATTTAAAAAATAAAATTCCTTAAAATAATGATGGGAAGGAATAACGAACTATAGTGGCTTTATATGAAAATGCATAAACAAATTATAATTTATTCATTTATAACTCTATTCCGATGTCATAGTGGAAAGCGTCATGCACAGTTTACACGTGTGACGTAATACCCTTCGTGTACGAACGCTGCATCGTTCGAATTGATGCTGATGATGTCAGCAGATGCATTTTTGATTTTGTTCAGATTAATGTACATTTTGGTGTTTGTGAGAAGCTTTGATTTGATCTGGTCATGCCAGTGTAATGTAAATAATTTGTAAAAATGTACATTAAACTTGTAGTTAAAATATACCGCGTGGTAGGATTTATTTCTTTCGATTCGTCTACCCTTCTGCTGAAAGAAGCCGAAAATTCAATTGGGAGCTGCAAAATTATCATCTCTATAACTTGAAATGTTCAGTTATTTTGTAAGAACCAGCAGTCAAACAAAAATTACAGATTTTTTTTAAGAGAATAGAAGGTGCAAAATATTTAAATGAAGAAAGAGTTTCTGAAACTGAAGGTGATATCGTTCAACCGAAAAAACGTTCTCGTTTGATTGTACTGAGAGCGATGAGGAAAAAAATTTATTAAATTAAGGTCGCATTAAATGAAAATAATATTTTTTGTTTCTTTTCATTTTGTGTTATACATACATTTATATTTTTAATAAAAATTAGGTAGCTTATATGAAATTTAAAAAAAAAATGTTTGCTTTAATAAGTTTTCGGAACGTAAACCCCCTTTTTGTATTGGCTCTGGGTCTCATATAACACGGTTTCACACAACACGGCATTTTCTAGAAACCTATCTACCCTGTTATAGGAGGGTTACCTGTATATATATATATATATATATATGTATATTGACACTTGATATATATTGCCATATTGCCACTATATATATATATTGTCACTTGACTCGGTTCAGAATTCATGGACCATCGATCCTAGGCTCAGTTTTCCCAACCATTAGAGAAAAAGAAGAAAAAAAATTTGGTGCCAATTTAGATGTACGTAATTTTAGCTGATCTTCCAAACGTATATCTGTGATATCAAAGAAATTTTTATTTGAGCTAGAAGAGAAAATGGGGATTCACTACGATATGTTGAAACAAAGCATGTAAACATCTTACGAACATGATCACGAAGACTGGGATAATCAACAGCATTCTTTCAAATTTCTAAAAGATTTATTTATTATTTATTATTATTATTATTATTAAACAACGATATTTTCTGTTGAAAGTTCTATTATCTACAAATGAAATTCTATTAACTCCATTTGTAGATTTATTGGAGTATCTGAAATTTCTGCAAGATGTGGTTGAAAAGCAAATCTTAATAGCAGATCTTTTGATAATATCTTTTGATAATTTTTAATAATACCTTTGAGGTTTATTATATACTCTATCTATATATATAAAACAGTTCCGTAACTGACTGACTCACTAACATAGAACACAATAACAGACCAAACTGCTGGACCTAAAGGGCTGAAATTTTGCATGGCGATTCTTCTTATAGTGTAGGGGTGCACTAACAAAGATTTTTGAAAAATTCTTCTTAGATTTTTTTAAATTAAACTTTTAAGCTGTTTTAATAACTTTTTTTAAGTTTTCATTTAAAATAATAATATGAGGGTTATAAAATTTATATCACGAGAAAGATCATAAAAATTCCTTTAAAATGAAATCATTTTCGAATCTTTACCTCCATTTTCTGATTTTTTGTGAATTTTTAAAGATTAATTTTTAGAGTTTAATTTATTAAATGCTGATCACGTGATTTCTTTTTCTGGTACTTTAAATAAATTTATCGTCACGTGCATAACTACTAAATACACAAAAATAATATATATTTTTCTATATAGGGCAGTGTCTCGCAGCATGTCACATCGTGTTCTATCGTGTTACCTCATCAGATCATCAGATAAATGGGGTAACTACGTTATATAGGCCACGCCTTCCAACGTAGGCTTGCATAGAAAAGACCAGAGTAAAGGTGAAAAGAGATAGGTTGGATTTGGATCCGGGGAGTGGCTTGAGAAAAGGAAGTTTAATGTGGTAGATAAAGCGATGCTCATGGGAGCAAAGTAAAAAATAGTTAGGAAAAACTTAAAAATAAGAAAAAACTTAATAAATTAAAGCTCACTGCTTACCAAAGTAAGAGTAAGGTTACAAAAAGTAATGAAAAAAAGAAGTTTAAAAATAATTAAGAACAGAGAACGGCTCTCGGCCGTCTTCTGTTAGCAGGTTCTGTTAACAATTTGTCGAATAGTAATATTTTGTGCTACGGTAAGCTTTTTAATATGAGAATCTGCTGCGTATGACCATGCCGGAGCTGCATAAGTAATAAGAGGTCGAAGAAATGATTTGTAAATGAGCATTTTATTATTTATAGATAATTTACTGTTCCGAGCAATTAAGGGGAATAGTGAACGTTTAGCAACTCGAAACTTGTCCCTAATTTGAGTTATGTGATGCCTCCAGGTGAGATTTTTGTCAAGGGTGACTCCTAAATACTTAACGGTGTCAGACCAGGGGATAATAGAGTTACCAATAATAAGTTTGTATTTGTCAATTGTTCGTTTAGTTTTTTGTGTAAACATAATAGCTATACATTTATCAGTGTTAATTTTGATTTTCCATTTGTCGAGCCACTGTTGGATAATTTTCATATGGTCATTAAGGTATTTGACGGCGTACTTGGGGCTATGATCAGTTGCATAAATTGCGGTGTCATCGGCGAAGATGGCAATATTAGTTTTATTATATTGATAAATATCGTTAACGTAAATGTTAAATAAAATTGGAGCAATAATAGAACCTTGGGGAAGACCGCTATAGAAATTTAATTTGGAGGATAATTTATCTTTAATTTTAATTTGGAAAGTACGATCTTTTAAGTAGGAGATAAGGAGTTTAATAAGATGAGGGGGAAAATTGTAATTAATAAGTTTATGTATGAGGCCATCAATCCAGATTTTATCAAACGCTTTAGCAACGTCAAGGAAAAGGGCAGCAGTGCCCTAATTGGCCGATAGCTATCAGGAGAGTTCTTATTTTTTCCAGGTTTAGCTATGGGCACAATGATAGAATTTTTCCAACTTTGAGGAAAGTGATTCAATTTAAAGATAGCATTAATAAGGGCAGTGATTTTGAAAATGAACTTAAGGGGGATGTTTTTAAGCATAGTATTAGTAATTTGGTCTTCGCCAGGCGATTTACGATTAGGGAGTTTTTTAATTATTTCCTTAACTCTGGAGGGGGGAATGTAAATTTCAGTAGTGGGGTGATTAATAGAATTAAAAAGGTTTATATTAGTTTGAACAGTATTGTCTATGCTAGTATTGGGGCTGGGATTAAGGATGAAGTTGTTGGCAAGGGTTTGAGCGATAAGGTTAGATTTATCTTCGTCAGAATAAATGAAGTTATTGTTACTAGGATTAATGAGGGGGGGGAATGACATTAGGTTTATTTTTAAGGCATTTAGCGGCTCTCGAAATGGAATTGTCAGTTATGTCAAGTGAAGTAATGTAAGTTTCCCAACTTTTATTGGCTTTGTCATGAATATAATATCTTAAGTTTTGTTGAGCGTTGTTCATTAAAGTTTTATTATGTGTGGTTTTGTTCCTTTACCAATTTTTACGCGCTCTATTTCTTTCATTAGTGAGAATTTTAAGTTGGGTGTCGGTACGAATTTTATTAGTAGGAGGAATAATTTTGGTATTTTTGATGAGGGCGGAGTTAATGTCATTAGTTATGCTATGAACAAGATTATCGATGTCGTTATGGGTATTAATTTCAGGATGGGTGTAGGGTAAGTTATGCAGGTCTTTTTTGAAGTTATCCCAGTTGGTGAATTTGGAATGATTGATAATTAAAGGATTAGTGTTTAAAGGAATGGTGAGTGCAACTGGGTTGTGATCCGAGGAGAGATTGCAGAGGGGTACTTACGTATTATAGCTGAAACTTGGCAGCTTTTTACCCTTGGCGCAATATCCACCCGCCAACACCTAATTTCACAGTGGCAACCTATTTTCTAACCGGAAGTTATAAACAACATTTCCAGCAATAGCATGTTTAAAAATTACAAATGTGTAGAAAACGTGCCAGATGAAGAACAAGATTTCGATTATAAATAATTTTAGCTTTAATTAAAAATTGCGTACTAATGACAAAACAGAAATGCATGAAAAATATTCAAAATGAGTATGTTAAAACAAACGCAAAACTTTCGAAGCTTAAGGGCCTGTTCACATAGGAGTCCGTTGCGTTGCGTTAAGGAAAAGATGACGTTGAGACGAAAATAAACCAATCATATGCCTCCAAACGATTACTAATGAAATTTTTAACGCCTATGATTGGTTTATTTTCGTCTCAACGTCATCTTTTCCTTAACGCGACGCAACGGACTCCTATGTGAACAGGCCCTAAGTCTTTGGATGCTAAAATTTTGCATGGTGGTTACTCCTAAGTCTTACGTGCCCACTAAAAAATATTTTTAAAAAATTACAAATTTTCAGTGTGTTAAAAGGGGCTTAAACCCCCTCCCCCATTAAAATACATCCAATGTATCTCTTGAACAAAAGGGTCCGGAAAGTTGTAATTTTGCATGGTGTCACGGTTAAAGAGTGACATTATATAGAGTACTTTCAGAACCTTTTTCTTCATTTAGATTTTTTGCACCTTCTATCCTCTTTAAAAAATATGTAATTTTGGTTTGTTTGCTGATTCTTACAAGGTCATTGCAGATTTCACGGTATGGAGATAGACAATTTTGCAGCTCCCTTTTGAATTTTCGGCTTCTTTCGGCGGAAGGGTCTGCATTCAAGAAAAGTGATTCAAGATTTTCAGCTAAACGTAGGCCGTCTTGCAAGTTTATAGAGTTATAAATGAATAAATTATAATGTTTATACATTTTCATGTAAAGCCACTATAGTTTATTGTTCCTTCCCGTCATTATTTTAAGGTAATTTAGTTTTTAAATGTGTTAAACAAAAATAATGATATCTAGTGCTGTAGAAGTACAATATTGTACAAAGGTTTTCGCAATTTTTTAATCGTGTTAGAGCGAAACGATGTTGCAGGTTGCAGTGTTATACGAGGGCTCCCGCAAGTTATTCTATCGTGTTAGAGCGAAACCGTGTTGTAAGATGCCGTGCTTTAGGAAGGCTACCTGTACTCGAAACGTCAAAAAGCTCATAAAATGCAGGATTTTTTAGATTTTGAAAATAAAAATAAAAAATTGGGGAATAAAAAGGCTTCCTTCTCAGTTTTAAAAAATTGTTTCAATTTGTGGTCGATTCGAAATGATCAGACCATTTTTTTATTTAAATATATCACTCCTGATCCCGCTGACCACTTCTTGGGTTGTTTTGGACTAGCTGTTCGGAATCCCTGCTTTGGACGGTGCACTCATAAAGCATTACCTGAGATCGAAATAATAAAAAAGAAAGCATACAGTCGAACCCCGTTATTACGAACTTCAAGGGACCGAAGGTTTAGTTCGCTTTATCCGGTGGTTCGCTATATCCTAACCGTTAAGAAAAATGCTAGAGTTCACAAAATGTTTAACTCAATAGTTGCAATGTGTATTCAATAATGATGTATTAAAAATGTTAAAATCTATTAAAAATGATTGTTAATGAATTAAATCAACTAAAATCGATGACATTAACTTGACATAATACTCATTAAATTACGTAGAATAGGAAAACGGCGAGACCAAAATTTTCGTTCGTTATATCCGTGAGTTCGTTATATACCGGGTTCGCTATAACGGGGTTCGACTGTATTTGCGTGTAAAATAAGATTGTTTGAAAAAAACAAAATCCGCAATATTACCAAAACACTCAATCAATGAGTACCAGTGACGCACCCAGGATTTTTTCTTGGGGGGGGGGCAGGACCCCTTGACCCCCCGCCCCCCTGGGTGCGCCACTAATGATTACTTACAGTTCAAAATTTTGATATCTTCTTAGATTATCTCTTGCTTTTTTTATTTCAGACACTGCACGGCGCCCGAATCTGTAGAGGGGGAAAATTTAGAGCATCAGAAAACACTATTCTCTCAATATTAATTAATAAATTAATTTAATTATGGGAGGCTTCATATTAAATATCTCAATAATGAAAAGCAAAATGATGTCTGTTTGTCTGTCCTCCTTCCGTCAAGGTCAAGGTAATTCGTTTCGCGAGGGACCTAGAAAAGAAACTAAAGAAAGTTTTAGCTTTAAACCTCGGACGGTAAGGATAAGTGAAACCTATACATGGATTTCGAAAATAAAGAATGCCAAGAGGCAGCCGAATTTGGGGGGAGAAAAACACGCGGTATCTGCATGGATCAGATAAAATGTCCAGGCAGATACAAGTGCGGGAAAACCGTTACCACAAAAAGCTTGTGGCAAAACGAGAACGAAAATATACCTTGACGATGAGAAATGCCTTGAAAAATTAAAATAAAAATTTTAATGACTGCAGATAACTGAGAATGGGATTTTGTACAATTGCCGCCATCTGTCGGCGGAGAGAGAAACCAAAAACGAGAACTTCCAAGTGAAGGTAAAGTAAAACGTTAAACCAAAGAATAAGAGTTAATAAAATTAATTATTAAAGAGTAAATTAAAATTTTAGAGCCTGGCGAGGAAAAAAGATGGGTCAACAGGACGAGAATCCAAAAAGAGTACAAGAGCAAGGATAAATTTTAAATAAATTAAAAACGATGTTGAAATTTTAGAAAAAATGGGTCCATAGGGCAATTTGGATGAACCAAATAACGAATTTGAAAAGGCAGGAAATTAATCATGTGCAGAAGATAGCAAAACGAGATTTTCATAAAGGGGAAAAGACTGTCGATGGGTTGCAAAGCACCTCGTATGGCAAGCAGAGCTTCACGGAACGCTGCGAGAATTAATTTCTTGTCATAAATGGCTTCAAATGCCATAATATTATTTATGAAGTCGACGTCCGAAAAATCCGGACTGTTTTTCGGGGGTGAATAGGGGCCGTGTGCTCTTATTTACAGCAACTATTTGTGCATAGGAGATCGATGAGTTGACCGTTTGGAATTATTGCTTGTGGCATCAGAAGAGCTACTGTCACGTCGGATCGGTTTGGAGGGAGAGTGTTTGGATTTTTTCCCACCTTGAAATTTGGGACATTTCCTATAATTAGCAGGGTGAGGTCCACCGCAATTTGCGCAAGTACAATTTTCTTCCGGGGATTTTTGACAAAATTCGGAATTCGTTTGGTGGGGGCCTCCACATTTAACGCAGCGTGGGAGGCATTACTCGAATGGAAGAATCCTTGACAGTTGTTTGAGACCTGGGACCTTTCATTCCCCTATATCTCTCAATGTAGACTTCAATGTCCGTGATATCGGTGATATTAAAGATTTTAGCTATGTCAGAGGTTCGATCAACCTGGACATAGAAAAGGGGCACGGGAATACGTTTTGACTTTGGACCTTTACACATTTGAGTTACTTTAAGATTAGTGTAACCCTCCAACTCTAGGTTAGTTTTAATGTGAGAGACCGCCGTGCATGCCGGGAGACCCCGTATGACGACTTTAAATGGTTTCTCATCATCAAGAATATAAGTTTTATTTTCAATTTCATTGTTATCAAGGTATTTAGTGAGCTCACGAAATTCGGATATGCTACTTATAGTTAATTTTAGGAAACGACTTTTCAGGACAGAGTAAACAGTGGGTGCCACGTTTTCTCTAATAGAGTTTAAGGTAATATGACAAGATGGCATGGGAACAATAAAGATGGGGGGGGAGGTTTATTAATTTTAACTTGGGTAGGTGGGTCAGTAATATCAGAATCCATAGTTACATTGTTTTCATCAGGATCGATGTCAATGGGAATATGATCATTACGAACAATAGGAATGCCAGACTCCTTCTTAACGGTTTTGTTTTTCCTGGCCTTATGTCGAGAGGACACAGGGAGGAAAGGATTTTCCTCGACGCCGGCGGATTTCTCCATATTAGAGGCAGAGCCTGCAGCCGCGCGTTTCGCACAGGCATTAGCTTTGAAAGCTACTACAGTACTAGTCCCCTCTTGGGGGAAAGGTTCAGAGATAGGAGTTACAGTTGGCATCTGAGATTCAGAGCAACGAGAAAATGGGTCCTAACTATATTAATGGGACTTAATAATCTCCCCCCTCTGGGGGGGGGGAAGATTATTAAGTCTCACATCATGTCCTGGAGGAAGTTAGAGAGGTTAAACATCTCACCAGACATCTTCTTAAGTTGATTGATTTCTTCGAGAGGCTTCTCGGCAGCATGCGTGTACTGGAAGGTGAAATTTGCGGCCCAATATTCGGCTGAGGTGTGGTAGAAATTGAGCTCTTTGTAGCTTATTTTCGATAAGTGCTCAGGCGTCAGCCTCTTCAGATCGACGGCCGTGGCATAGCTCACAAGCGTGGAGGGTGGTGGTTGAACCTCGCTGTTATTGATTCGAAGGCTTTCGACGTCTGCACACCTAGGTGACAAACGTAGAACTCCAGTCCTCTATGTCCACCATGATGCACCAAATGATGCACATATACCCTCTATGAACCAATGAAAATGTACTCTTCTTCAAAACAACCTGACCCCATTTCATCCATTGATGACTCATCCTCCACATTTTTCGGACGCTTTATTTACCCCCCCCCCCCCATAACTTCTTTGTTTTTCTGAGTACTTTCAAAACCAGATGGTAAAACACATCAGGCTTGTCAAAGATGCGAAGCATGAAGCAAAAGTGGACCTCTCCAGCATACAGGACCTGGGTTTTGAATTTGCTATGGGCGCCTCCGCAAGGGCTATGGATCCTCAGCAACCGATAGGTTTTATCGGTTATGTCTTCCCATTTACAACCCACCATACAGGGGACGCAGGAGCTAAGGCCTTCCCTGACGAAATACCTGCAAGTCAATAGCCTGCCACCCCAATTTAGACCGAATACCCTACTGGGCGACATCTGGTGGGTTCGTATCTTTTCCCACCTTCTCTAACCTCATGAGAGGACTTTCCGGTTTTCAGACTTAACGTGCCCCTGTCCGGCCTAGACAAGAAGGTGTTGAATGCAGGGATGCGACATCGATGTCGATGTTTTCAAAACATTGATGTTTTGATAAAAAGATCGATGTTTTAAACATCGATTTATTGAAGCCGATTGTTTTAAACATCGATGTTTTGTGCTCGATGTTTTACATTATCTCAATATTTTTTTGTTTTTTTAATGAAAAAGCACCATAATAAAAAAAAATTAACCACGTAGTATAATTTTCACACTCAGTAAATGTAAGTCTGAATTCCGAAAAGGACGAATACTAAAAGGGGAACGATTTCCTAGCAATGAGACAAAGGGCAATCAACAACTAATGAACTAATCAGATCGCTTGGAATGATCTCGGCACTCCAGAACCTTCTATGGGGTTTTATTTTATAAATAGTATAAAGACGAGAGCGGCAATTTAAGTTTTTGTTTTGTTCTGGTTTTATATAAGTTAATGTTAATATTACTAGTAAGATGCTTCCCAAAAGTACCGTTTGGAAATATTCAACGGCCATCAAAAAACTTTGTAGAAAGTTTCACAAACGTGATTTCTTTTAAAGATGGTGGAGATATGCACAACAAAGTTTCTCATGCTATTCTTTACATGATTTGTTGAGATTTTCAGCTGATTTCAATCACTGAAGACGTTGTTTTAAACGCTTGTTAACAGTAACTGTGCCTTTATATACTGTTCCATCACGAAGAACAATAGATTCAATATTAGATCAGAAGTACGAAACAGTCTAATTTATATTAAAAGAGTGATTGAGCAATGGCTCAAATGTGTGTCTCACAACAGATACTTGGACGGAAACTTACCGAACGAGAAGCTCTCTTGGAGTAACAGCTCATTTTGTCCGAAATTGGGTACTCGAGTCTGTAATTCTTGGAGTTCATGAGCTACATGAAAATCACACATCACACGTCTCAGCCACGGACATGGAGTTTTTACAAGAATTTTGTACATTATTTCAAAGTATAGAATTCGCAACAACACAAGCATCAGGAGAAAAGTTCTTGACAGCAAGTTGTGTTATACCGATAATAAAAATAATGAGTAATAAAATAAATGCAGTGTCGTGCGGTTCAGAGCTAGGGAAAAAAAGCTGAAGGAAGTGTTCTAGCTCAATGGAGTAAGAGATCTGGTGGCATTGAGAACTGTCAATTTTTTTCAATGGCATCTTTATTGGATCCATGATTTAAAAATCTTCACTTCCAAGACAAGGTTGTATTGGGTACCTGGATCAGAAAGTTTAACATTGATATCAAGGAAGAAAGTGAATCATCGGATTCTGAGAGAGGACGAATGTCTCCAACACCAGCTTCTTCTCGAGGTAAATCAATTTTTCTAAGATTGTGCTAAATAAATTTAAAACTTAACAATATTATTTACATGTATGTATTTATTATTATGTGCAGAACATGATTTTTGGGAGAATCACCACAAGAGGGTTGAAGATAACTGGAGTGTAAGAAAGAGGTCGAAACTGTTGGAATAACTTGACACTGGTAGTTTGGTGCCCGAACTTGCAGTTTACTTCAAAGCTCCTGTTTTTAAACTGAAAGACAATCCACTCTTATTTTACTCTGACAATTATAATTATAAGAATTCTACATTGGTTAAAATTGCAATTAAGTATTTGTCAGTAATGTCGACATCCGTTTTATCAGAAAGAGTTTTTTCCCCAGTTGGTGGGATAGTTAGTGAAAAAAGAAGTCGATTTAAGGGGGGGAAAGTTGATAAACTTCTTTTTTCACAAATTGTAAATAATAAATATTTGGGCATATAAAGTTTATATGCCCCAATAATTGTTATTTACAGTAAAGAAAAAATTAGCTTGATCAGTTTCCCCTATATGCTGGTTTTGCATTAGTACTTCAAATTGGTGTAAATATATGTAATTTTCTTTTCTATTATTTAATTTGAAATTAAAATATTTGGTAGTAAGTTTTTCTTATTAATTTTTTTATATTAAACTCTGTTGAACCAAACTCAAAAATTCTTTTTAATGATTTTGCCTTATACTTCATTGATATTAAACTAATCCTTTTTGTCTTGTGTTACAGTCATGAACTTCAGATTAAATTTTTTTTTTTTTTTTTTACTAAATTATTTAAGTCTCCTGGAAGCAAATTATTCTCCAACTTGAAAATAAATAGGACTTGATATTTACACTAATTTTTCACATTCAACCAATTTAAATTAGAAAACATCACTCTAACAACCCAGTTTGCGTCAGCCCAATCAGAGAGTAAAATTAGCCCCCCCCCCCCACGACTAACCGAAGTAACATTAATGTTAGAGGTTACTAAACCAAACCAGTTTTTAAAAAATGGATGTTCAAAAACAACGATGTTTAAAAATATCGATGATTTTTGGGCGATGTTTTATTAGCATCTATGCTTTAATACAGTAACCACCGCTTATAGTGATCAGTGGTTATAAGAATCAACCGTTTATAAGAATCAATATCGCAAAAACAAAAACAAATGTATTATTTCCATGTTAAAATTTCCGCTTTAAAGAATCAATCCACCGGTTATAAGAATCAGTTTGTAATCTTCCCCTTCCTTTCATTTTTCCAAAAAATGCCACTTGAACTCTCAAAAGGTACGAAATTCTTTCTTAAGTTTTTGAAAAGAAAGATTGATAAAACTTTGGGGTAGAAAACAGTCGTAAAATACATTCCTTTAGACATAACATAAGAGTTTCTCCTTATACGTTTTTGCTAAACACTGTCTTATTAGCTTTACCCACGGGCATCTAACCCGCCCGGGTCCGATTTCGCTTTTCTCCAGACAGGCACTCCTTTTTTCCCACCACTTACTTCCTGGTTGCGGATTTCTGGACCCTGAAACACATAAATCTTCCGCGAAGTGTCCACCATCACTTACGCAAACGGGACAGTGGATTCAGCACTTCAAACCGTGAAACGTAAACGGATCCATTTTGCTGAATCAGATGAACCAGATGCTGAATGAAACGTTTCACGGTTTGATTCAGAATCAAACCGTGAAACGTAAGCTATAAAGTGAATCTTCGTCTGAGACTGTAATAAGCATACGTCGCTAGTATTCACTTTAGTTTTCTAACAAAATTGCCAGTTAGTGTTAGAACTTTTTGATAGTCGAATTCAAATATGATAAAAACAGGGAAAACTCTTAGTTTTTCTGAAAAACAGAACTTGTTAATTAGATATGATGCTCTTCCAAAGTATAGTCAAAGAGAAGCTGCCTCTTGTTGATTTTATAATCATGTGTTGTTACTTATAGGTCTAGAAATTGAGTTATAGTATTTGTTTAGAAATTGAGTATTTTTAAAATTATAAAAAATAATTTTAATAAATGATAAATAATGTAAATTAAAGAGTATTTAATGGTAAATTATGTATATATGTGCCTGTGTGTTTATATATATGTACAAGTATATATTTGTGTATGTGTGCCTGTCCAAAGGGAAGTTTCGGTTATAAGAATCAACCGCTTATAAGAATCAAAAACAGTAATAACAAACGTGATTCTTATAAGCGGAAATCACTGTATTGCATATCGATGTTTTAAACATCAATGTTTTGTTGTCGATATCGCATCCCTAATCCAGAGACTGCAAACTATGCGAAACAAGACTCTTCGTAGTACCAGGAAGGCGCCATGGTACCTACGTAACGCTCTTATTCATAGGGATCTGGCTATCGAATCTATTCGGCATAATATTACAGATCTGGCTACGAACTTTTGCAATAGGATATATTCAATCAATAACGAAGAACTTGCTAACCTGCCTGATTTTGATCCTAGGGAGTGCTTTAGGCACCCGAAAGTCACTTTGGTTATGATTCCTGGCCTTGTTCCTGATCGTTAACTCCCTTTCCTCCTTTTCAAAATTCAAAATTACAAAAGCCTACCTACTTCTGGTTTCTGACCTGTCATCCTTTTTCGATCGTTCCTCTTTCTACCATGCGATTCCCCCCTCGAACCAGCTGATTGCTGGAGAAGGGGATAACCTGTTCCCAGAATTCCAATCCTGCTCGCTTTCCTCTTTGAATTTGCTTCTCGCGCCTTACGGACTTCGGAGTATCGCCCTTTTGTCCTCTTCCACTGATTTGTTTTTTATCCTAATGTTATTCCAAATTTCCATTTTCCTAGTTTTGAAAATTATTTAATAATTTTTATTTTGTCTCACCCACAGGGCCTTTTTATCGCATGGGCAAATTGGGACTTTTCTCAGGGCCCCCTTTGCTAGGGGGCCCCAAAACCCCCTTGGTGTATGCACCTAGTACTTCTAATAGTATGTATAGCCCATGGATAGTTCTTATTTTTATGAATATTCGTAAGGGGGGGGGGGGCAAATAGCATCTGCCCAGGGGCCCCCAGCGTTCATAATCGGGCCCTGCTCACCCATAGTTAAAATTCTCCATTACTATTTAAGTTAGCCATGCCACATTGGTTACTCGTACTCTCTCTAGTTAATTAGTTGGTTTATCAACAAATTTATTTATTATTTCTCCCTTAATCATTGTCAACACGATTTGTAACCTTGAGAACGGTAACCTTATGTCACATACTAACATTGATACTGAGGATAAGGAGCTCTTGCTCCCTGGTGCCTCTACAGTTTTTTATGTCAATGTCAGGAAATGCTCCGAGAAAATTCGCCCTTGGTTATTTTTTCAGGTCGAGAATGATCTCAAGTGCGCATCTGAATGTCGTCGCACTGCTCTTGTTCTGGTGTCGCGAAGCGGTTTCAGTTCGATGACGCTATTTTGCATGCAATTTTTTTTGTGTTTTAATGCTTAATCCGGACCAAGTGGCTTTTGAGGTTGCTCCAGTAGAAGTCTTAAAACCAGAGTCTCTTAATCCAGAGAGAATTTTGCTTGACACTGAATTTCAAAACGTTACACAGCATCTCTCGGTTAAGATAGGCAGCGGTCAAAATACTGACGTTATCTATGCCTCAGTATCTTTCTTTTTAGTAGTTAATTTGACCCTTGGTGCCTTATGGGTTGCTCCTAGAAAAACCTTAATAATTTTTTCTGAAAGATCTCAACTCGAAACTGGAGGCTACCGTCTTGGGATTATTGACGATCGGCGGTGGTTTAAGTTTATAATGTCATCCGATCCCCACCATTTTACGATTTAACGGTTAGTTCAGCCTCTCAATTCAAGGGGTCTGTTCACATAGGATTCCTGTAGCGAAAGTGTAAAAGGAAAGATGGCGGTCAGAAGGAAATAAACCAATCATAGGCGTTAAAAATTTCGTTGCCAAACGTTTGGAGGTTTGTCATTGGTTAAATATATTTCAATACTTTAACTACCGGAAACACCGGTTGACACAGGAGTCCGGTGCTTCCGCTACCGGATCCTTATGTGAACAGGCCCTAGAAGGGGGTCCGATAAAAGCAATCTCAGTTCGAAACAGGAATCCATCGCTAAAAGCCGCTGGCTGGTTGATGGACGATTTCTTGAAGAGAATCTAAATTTTTGTTGCTACGGATAACAAAAATTTCCTTTAAATATCCTTTCCTATGGATTCTCATTTTTTTTCACATTACCTGATACACTTTTCCATACCACATATCCTCTTTCGATGCGAGGTGAAGAGACAGTTTTAATTTTAAGTACTCCTATAAGCCAATATATCATTGCCTTACGCTTTTCTTCAAGGACTATATTGAAATCATTTGAATATTGAAAAATTTTTCATATTGAATTTCCAGGAAAAAATCCATATAATTTTCTACTGCGACATTTCTGTCCGAAACATTCAAGTGCAAAATTCTGTTGAGGCTACATGAATTTAGAACATGGCTCTAAATGAATGGATTTTGTACATTATGAAGGATTTTGTAGTAATATGGTTAATTTCTACTGTTCTTTGTGGAAAAATTATCCCAATTTTGATGAAAACAGAACTTATCTGAAAATTAAAGATAATTAAAAATACTTATGACCTCATGAGATAAGTGAAGAAAAGAAAGAAAAAAAGGGTTAGTTTATGAAAAGTTGCAGTTATTTCTGATTTTCTAAAATTACCCATGCAAATCAAACTAATTGATTAATCATCTAATTTTTAAATGAATAGTCCTTCTATTAAAATATGTTAACGATTAGATATGAAATATTTAAAAATATATTGATTGTTGAAGACATTGTTGAAATAGTATCTTCATCTTCCGTTCTTATGAAGATTTTTATTTAATGGTATATTTAAAGTTAAGTTAAAGGTAAAGATTTTTCCCGAACCTATCAATGACATGATAAAACGAAAACGAAAGCTAACAGTTTTTGAAGCTCCCAAACTGTGTTCGTTAACTACTTCCGTGACCTTTTTCCCAGGATTCCTCAAAAATTTAATGTCAGCCATATTAGTTGAGAATTATTGCCCTTCGGAAGGCGTTGTTTACCAATAATATTGTGTTTATTGTGAGTAAAAAGTGTGATGTAGGCAAAAAATCTTAGCGATTTGCCCCAGAATTCAAGGATGGACTTACCTTCTCCTGGCTCACCGGATAAGTATGTTTCTGAACCTCTTTCTAATGTTTTGTTTGTATTAATGTTTACATATCGCTTTGAAATTTTATCAGGTTAGTTACGGAACTCATTGCTATCAAACGATGATTACCTTTTCCGAATGTTAAATAAATGTTCTTTAGACTTTGTTACTAGCATGTATGTAAGCATTTTGATGCTATTTTTGTTTAAAATTATGTGACAGCTTTTATACAGCCGTATCTACACTAGAAAATATTGGTTTTATTTCTATTTCACGACGACTCTCAATTTATGTGATAACGTAGCTAGATTATTTTGTTATCATTGTTAGATAGATCATAATAGATCTTAACTCTTGATGTTATCGCTTGTATTAGATTTCAGTTAGCACGCAGTTAAATGTACCAGTCGCCATTCATATGTCATTACTGTAAATTTTCTCTGAACCTAATGGCAATTATTTTTGTTTAGATAGCTGTATGTTTGTGTCTTACTTGCCGTAAGTTTTCAATATTCACTTTATTCACAATCTTCGTTTGGAACAATATAATTGATGTAATTGAAGCAACTGGGATATAGAACTCCGAGCGATAACAAATTTCTGTTGGATAATATAAAAGTAGTGCATTTACTGACTGTATATCATAATGCTATTGTGATATATTTTACTTTCTTTAAAATATTTTATTTTGTGTGGTCATGCTATATAGTGAAGTAATATGTGTGCAATGTATTTAAACACACAGTAAATGCATATGTTAAAGCTAAATGCTACTGTGAGTCAAAAGTTATTCAGGTATTAAATTTATTTTATCCTGTATCTGAATGTTTTGGTGTTGCACTATATTATATAGTGAATGGTATTTATGGTTCTATATAACTTATATACATGTATGTTGTTTTTGATATTCTAAATAGACCACAAAGTCATCTGTTTAATAACAATTAAACAATATGATTCCATTCCCCTATAATAAGAACAAAATGTTTTTTTAGGAGTTAACATTATAATTATGTGGGAAAATTGTTTATATATTAATTTAGTAAAGCTAATAATTTTAGTCAAAACTTTATTACTTTTCAAATTATTCATATAATTAATTTTTAAACTTTACCGCTATATTATGTCAATGTATAAGTTATTAGCATCATAGGTCTATATTAGATTTTTCCTTGAAAACAACAGTTTTGGTGGAAGTAGTTTTTGCTCATAATTTGTAGAATATATGTAAATTAATTTTAAAAATAAATTAAGCACTTAATTTTTTGTTTTGTAACAGTTTTATTTTACGTCTAAAAATTTTTCTTCATTGATTTCTAAAGTATCATCTGAGAGAAAAATGATTTAATACAAGTCTAGTGGGAAGTTTGTATGTTACATATCTAACCATATAACACTTTCAAAATCAAATTAATTAACTGTACGTGTAAGATAAAATAAAATATGGTCTATATTATAATGAAGAATTAAAAGCCTCTCGAGCTGAGAAATATTTCCATGTGTTGTTCATTATAATATAATAGATGAAAAAAGTATTCTGATATATTTATAAAATGTACATAGTATATATTCTCAATATTATTAACAATACTTTTTAAAATTGCACTTAAGTTTTGTACATGTTGTCTTTAATTGGGAATATTTTACATTAGATTATTCACATTAGAAATTTAAGCTTAAAAACAACCAAATTTATGTGTCTAGGTACTGTGGTAAAATAAATATGTTCACTTTAATATTTGAAAGTTAGTTTTAGTTATTTATTAGTATAGGAATTATAACTGTGTAAAGTTGAATGTTATTTGAAGGATGTTATATTGTTTAAATGAGTAACCAGCAAGTTAAAAAGTAATATTTTATTTAAAACTAGTTCATGTTTGATTTAATATGATCATAAATTTCTTGGTCTGTTTATACGGTTAAAATTTTATGAAAAAGTGGTTAATTTTGTAAAATTCAGAGTTTTTCTGACGCACCCTTTTCCAAATATATGAACATATAACTCACATTCTCTGAACTGATGTATAACATGCCTTATAAGATATCAATGGAATCATAGTGTTTTATTGTAACATTTTCCTAAAAAGATAGCTCAAAGGTTTTGTGTGAATTAGTGTACCAAATACTACTCTTTGTAAACCTGTCTTCTTTATAAACTTCAATATCATGCTATATTCAAAGTATGAGAGGATAAGAGAGACTTTTATTTAACAAAATAAAAGTTATGATTATTTTTTGATAAATGCTTTTATTTGTTGCATTAGGCAAATTATTAAAGCTAAGAATTCAAAGATTACGATACATAAATTTCATTCTGCAAGAAAAATTTTTAGTGATTATTTGTTAATATTTTTAATCTTAGGTCAAACATTTTAAGTCGAAATGATTCCTGTTTGCACAAAGAGAAAGATGAGCTATCTCATAGTTCTGAAGTGAATGAATCACAAGGTATGTGTTTTATGATATTAAATGGAGTAATTATCAGTATTTATTAAAGTTATTTAAATGGTATAAATCAGATCTATTTTCAAATGTTTTCTATTTAAACTATAGGTTATGTATGTTGAACATAAAATTTGCTGAATGCTTTTACTCAGTTTTTTTAATGTTAATTGATGTTTAATAATTATATAATATTTTTTTAAAAATTAGACTTTATGGTTCAGCGTTGTGTCATCATTCAAAAGGATGAGAAAGGATATGGCCTTACTGTATCTGGTGATAATCCAGTTTTTGTGATATCTGTAAAAGAAGGTAAAGACTTATACTTTGCTTCCTCAGTAGACATTATGAAATTATCTTCTCTATGTTGTTTTTAGGTAGTATAATTGATTGAAATTAGTTTAAAATTAGGAAATAAACACGGTATTTTTTTGTACTAAACCATGGCACAAATATTTTACAGTGTTATGTAGTATTTGTGTTAGTCTTTTATAAATGATATAAAAGTTATTTTAATTCACTGATTTCAAACTTATGAAAGAATTTACTTGATTGTATTGACAGTTGTTTGATTTAATTCTCGTATTGTGTAATATTAACTTTATGAAATTGAAATGATTTAAAAGTGTGATTTACCAGTTATTTGTAAATTTGAATATGTATTTATGTACAACAGCAACAACAAAAATAAAATGAATAAAACTACAGCAATAACTATAAAATGCAGGTTTCAATTGTACTGGTAATTAATTATTATGATCAAAATAAAATTGAATTCATTTTTACTTGATCATAAATTCAATGTACTTCATTTCAAATTTATCTGTCTTTGGTAGATGGAGCAGCTGCAAGAGCTGGAGTACAGAAAGGTGATAGGATCATTAAAGTGAGTTTCAAGGTTTTTTAGAATCTTTTGAGTTTATTGTGTATAATAGATTGTGTTATAATTTAAAGAAAATTTCAAAGGTTCTATCTTATAAAATTACGGCTGCCTAGTATTAGCAAATTATTAAGGAGATTTTAAATATCTTGCTTAATTTATGTAATTCTGGTATATTTTAATACTATCTAAATTATCTTCAAAATTTTAAAATCTGTTATGTGTAATTTTTAATTTTGTCTTGCTTTAAATTTTTTTTTAAGTATACAATTCTAGATGGAGAAAAATTATCTTATGATGTTAATTTTTTAGGTTCTCTTTTTACATGTTCTTTAGTATTCAGTTACTAAAATTTTTGTTAGGGCAGTTTTGTTTTGCTGCTCAATGCATATTTACTTTGGCATTATTATATTATGTTGAAGCTTGTATTGTATTATTTTAGACAAATGTACAATTTCTTAGTTATGGCATATGTTCCGTAAGACATTTTTTAGAGTTCAGTCAAACAGTGCTTTTTGATTGGGTAACAGTACCTGGTTGTTACTATTGAACTTTCATATTTAGGTGACAGGTATCTTTATAAATAATCTATGCTTGCAATCATACTGTGTTTATTACAGTGATATGTTAATATAGTCTAAGTATGTATTACAAACATTTGACTGATAAATAAATTTTCAATAATTTATAGTTTTCCCTTTAGAAAATTAAAAAAAAAAAATTAGCTTTTTTCCCCTCATCTTAATTTTTCTTAGTTTTTGTCTTATGATGTATATAGATAATATTGTAATTTATTAATATAATACAAATAGAATGTGAATTTTTTTTTTTTTTAAGTGTGTAAGAGATTTATTCAAGGATGAACCTCTGCTAAAATGTAATTTATTTATTTATTTATTTTTTATTTTATTTTATTTTATTTATTTATTATTATTATTATTATTATTTTTTTTTTTGGGGGGGGGGGGTAAAATATGCAACTTCTTGCATGTATGGTGGAATCAAAATAATTTGGTCCTAAGATTATATATTTACTTGTTGTAATATAAAATATTGAGCATTAGGTGTTATGAGATGCAAGATGTTTGAGCAAGTAAACTTTAATGCTCAGATCAATTGATAAATTTTTAAAACTCTACAAAGGCGTATAGTTTCTAATTTATGTTTACAATATTTGTTTATCTATAGATTTGTTTGATAAAATTTAAGAGGTGTAAAACCTTTTTTTAACCTTTCAGGTTAATGGTACACTTGTGACACAGTCTAATCACCAGAAAGTTGTAGAGCTTATTAAATGTGAGTATTTTGTACTTAATAAATGCTTCCTCTTAAACATTAGATTTATATTTGTACATATTAAACAGTGTTTTCCAATATGTATTCTGCAAAATAATTCTGATACTCTGTAAGGGAAAGGTGTCTTATAAATTTCATAATATATTAGAATTTTTTGTCTGTAAAATATATAAATATATTCCACGATTGTTTATAACTCACATATTGGTTAAACAGTTAAGTATGTTTTGGAATCACTGGTACTCTAAACATTTTTTTCATTAAGTGAATAGAGATTTTATGTTATACTTTTCAGTTTCTCTTATTCTAACTGAAGTATATGAATGTAATAAAACTAACTTAAAATGAATGAAAATTCTTTTTGCTGTTGAATGTAATAAAATATATCGAATTTGGTTAGAGTCTTAATTGAAACAAGCATTGTCTATCTAAATTTAGGCTGCAAACTCCGTGTAGGATGTTGAAAAACCTTGTTTGTTTATATTACTATTTGTTTCTAATGGTTTTCATAAAGTGAGGTAGGAACCATCATTAGCTTAAAAACACTCTTGTCAGCAGTTTTCCTAAAATATTGAAAATGTGATTCTTTAAACAGTACATTACATTAGAAGTTTGCTTATGTGATTAATGAAAATAATTTTGTGTTAATGAAGACAAATAGAAAATGACAAGGTAGCATACTATCTGAGTAAAATATTTGATTGTATTTTACTTTTCTAGCCAACTTATTGCTCATGATTGGCCAATTTTATACACTGAAGTATATATACTCAAGTTTTATAAACTCAAGTATAAAATTGATTAGTAATTAGTAACAATATTTAATGTTTGATTATTACTAATACAGTACAACCTCCCAAATCTGGACATCTCAAATCCATAAACCCCCCAAATCCGGAATGTTTTAATAAACAGCCAATTTTACTTTTCCATTTTACTGATAGATGTTGCTACTAAAATGATCAGTTTAAAAAACCCTTTTCTTTCAAGGAAGTGACAGCAGCTATTTTGAAGGCTTTCAAGTGTCTGGGAAATAAACTGAAATAGCAGAATTAGTAGAATGTGCAAATAATGGCAACATTAACTTGGATAAATTGGACATACAGGAAGTTTTAGACATCGACGAAAATGTGCCGATTGTCAGTTCTCTGAGCAATTCTGAAATTGATAGTGTGGTAAATAACAAAGGTTATGATGACAGAGATCGTGAAAGTGATTTAGAATGCCCTGAAAATGAAAGAATGTCAACGGAAGACCTGATAAAATCATTAGATAACACAATTTTAGGCTAAGAACAGCTGAATTTTTTCTCAGAACATGAAATTATGGCAGTATATAGGATTTGAGAAAAAATAATTTCTAATAAGCCGAAACTAAAGCAACAGACAAGGACTGAAATGTTTAAATTATAATGTAATTATATGTTCTGTATTCAGGTTTATTTAATAATTAAACCATTTTACATTTTTTTAAGTGTGTTTATTTTTTTTCCTAAAATTTTGTAGTTTTATTTAAAAATCTATCAAATCCAGAAAATTCCCAAATCCGGAATTGCCGTGTTCTGAACGATTCCAGATTTGGGAGGTTGTACTGTATATTGAATTTAAAAGATAATTAGTTGTCACTTCCTGAAATATTCAATTTTTAATGTTAAAGTTACTTTTATAGCCACCGTTGTGTAATGCTTTAATGTAAGGGTATTGATATATTTTTTTCCCTTTATAGCTGGTTCCTATGTGGCTCTTACCTTATTGGGGAAGCCTGTAGGCCATGGTAAAGGGTCTTTGAGTCCTCAACAGTCATTTAGCATACCAGGGAGCAATGCCAGTATGAATAATAGTTCAAATAAATCCCCATCTTCTGATATGATTACTGCCCCTCAGCCTGTTGATGTGAGTTAAAATTTATTAAGGTAATATTTTATAATTTTCAGCTGGAGTGCATTTTATTTGTGTCTTTTTCTACTTATAGCCTGAAAAACAGCAACAACTTACCAATTCACGTATACATACTATACGAAAAATGTTGGAGAAAGAAGTTGTGTATCTTGAGGTAATGTTTCATTTTAAAATATTAAGATTTTAGGGTTCTATTTTTTTTAAAATTTTTAAATGTCTGTACTTGTAATCAGTGTAAAATATCATTTAATCTGAGAAATTGTTTTTAATGTTACTTTAAGAATCTTCGATCAGAATTCTCCAAAACCCCATCGGAAAAAATTCGTTCTGAAGTCAATGGTGCTGTGAAGCGAGTGAAAACTTTAGAAGAACAATTGTTTAATCTCACTGGTATTCCCCATGAGCATGTTGTAAGTTGTTTAGTTTTGTTTTTGTTTTTTTAATTAGTTAATAAAATTACATGCTAAAAAAAGATTCCTGTAGTTTATAGGGAGACTTCTCTTCATAAATAAAATGTGTTGTTTATTTGTGGAAATTTCCGTATAACAGATTTTTTTTTTGTAATTTTTAGTATAAGTTATAATAATTTTGTACTTGAAAATAGACTCTTCCTAAGTTCTAAATTTTTTTTTTTTGATTTTGTCTAAGATATTGTTAGGTTTTGTTGTTTATATACATGATCTAATATTTGAATTATTTCTTTCATTCCTTAATTGCTGTAATGAAACAGATTTTGTTGATGGTTTGATTATTTTATGTTTACTAGCATTTAATATATATATATATATTTTCTTTTTCATTAATTTGTGTTTCTGTGGTTTAAAACATCATTGATTTTTCTCGTAGGATTGACATTTATTTTCTGTGTTTCTGTGTTAAATAATTGCTTATTATATTTCTTCTTAAGTTGCTGTATAAAAAAAAATTTTGTTCTCTCTTAATTTAATTTTTTTTATGTTTACTACTTATGACCGTCAAACCTTTGGACAGGTGGCCATACCAGTATTTGCAGGGACACATTCCTTGTGTTTGAAAGTTTTTCATTTAGCTTAAGTGGCTAGTATTCTTGGTTCTCTAGATGGCCAGTTGTTTTAAGTTTTATAAAATTTTTATTTCCTTTGAATTATATATAAAACAATACTTTATTTTTAGTATTATGATAATATTTAAAAAATGCTGCAAGATACACACACACGTATATATGTATAATAATATTTGTTGTTTATTTTATTAATTTTTTTAATTGGATAGTTTCAGTTCTGTAGTATTTTGGTTTAAGTTCTTTATATCTTTATTATTTCTTTTGTTTCCCTCTTTTTTTATTCCTTACCATATAGCATATTCTGAGAACTTTAGGCTTCTGAGTTTCTGATTAATTTTGACCTTGTATCTCCTGGAGTCTGTAAAACACAAACTTCTTGCTTCCTATGTGTAACTCAATTTTTGTGAAAGCTTATTCAAGGGGACAAAAATGAATATAAATGATATTAAGACATTGCAGGATGTCATGTGCATGTTGAATTGATAGAAAATTCTTTTGAAAGAGATGACCATATAGTATGGTGGTTAGTACACCTAATTCTGTTTTTACACGAATTTGATTTAACATGAATTCAAAAAAATATTTCATTCTCTTTTTACACGAGTTATTTTGATTTAACACGAGCAGTCCAATCCAATTTATCATTTTTTTTTTGGGTTTAAATTCTAAGAAGAAAAATTTTTATTTGTTTTGTATTATTTTTGACGATAGTATATCCAGTTCTGTTTTGATTCAAGAATTCTGTCTGCAAAAACATTTTCTTCTTTTATTCCACCAAAAAGGGAGAAAATGATCCTGTTCTATATGTAGATTTAATAAAAGAAGGTTTGGAACTGGCCAAAAAATTCGGTAATCATTTTGTCAAACATTACCCTAATGAGGAACGTGCTAGGAAGTTTCAATGTGAACTGAAGTTGTTGACAGTCTCTTACAGAGAATGCCCTAACCAAAACACGAATGCAACAGTTAATAACTGAATTCATTTGTAAAACCAGTGATTCATCAGTACCAGAGGAGACTCGTGCTGATTTTGCTCAAGAGATCACAGAAAGAATTTCATTAATAGAGGAAGAAGATGATGTCCACAACATTTCTAGTGATAGCAGTGCTATTTAAATCGTATGCAAACGTATACGCCATTTATTGTCAGAAAGTGAAAATGAATAAAAAAAAATTTTATGTGTAAAACAGATTTATTTGTTCATGACGAATTTTTTTTCATTTTCATTACATATCATCACATGTGTATTTTGTTGAAATAAAATAATAAGCTTAAAACGAATTTGTTCATATGGTTTTTTAAAATTGTTTTTACTGCTTTTTTAGACCCGGAACCAATCTTCTTTTCTTCCATAGATACAATGTCTTTTCTTACAGGAATTTTTTTTACATGTATTCTTCAGGAACGTATCTATCGTGTAAAAACAGAATTAGGTGTATTACTGGCTTCCACTGCATGGTCCCAAGTTCAGATCATGGATGAGGCATAGACGTTCTGTTTGCTGTGCCTTCGTTGGTGTTCCCATTATAAAGTACACAATAAATTCAGTGTGCATGGGTAAATGTCCTTGTTTTAAGTATAGGTTGCATTAAACATAAGAAAGTTTTGAAAAAGATAACAGATTATGTGCTAACACATGTTCATATATGCACTCAGAGATGTGTATGAAGTAACTGAATATTGCTCACTCTGTAATTACTAGCTTACATATATATATTATACATAAGCTGGTTATTACAATATGTGAATTTGTCATAACTCAAAATAACATTATTAGAAATCCAGTTGAGTCAATTTTTTTTTCTCTGAAAGGATTTTGACAATTTTTCTTTAGATTTTGAGTCATACATACGGAAAGAAAATAGTATAATCCTTTTTTTTGTCTATACTAGGGGACAAGATCTCCAAAATCACCTACCACTGGTCGCCATACTTATGATAAAGAAGGTTATCGATCTGTGTCCTTTCCAACTCCTGGCCATCATAATCGTCCTTTAACTCATCAAATCTCAGCTCCTACATTACCTGCAAATCAAGACTCTAATCATCCTTTGACTTCATCACCTGATTCTAGTGATCCCAAGTATCATTTAACATTATCCCCTTGCACAGAGTCTCATGAAAGATCAGATAAAAATAAATCTGATGTACAAAAACAGTCATTGTCAACCTCCTTGGAGAACATTGTGAAGCACCTAAACCCCCGAACTACAACATGGGTAAGTAATTTTGAAGTTGCAATCATTAATGCTTTCCTGAATGTTGTTTTGTTGAAGATGGAACACTTTAATTTTTTATTACTAATTCCTTTATTATTATAATTTTAAAATGCTCTCATTCCTTATTTATGATATAAATATTGTCACATAAACTTTACACATTTCTTCTTAGAAAAGCTTTCACAAAAAGTTTCCTGTCCAGTATAATATATTTTAAGCGATGTATTATGTTTTTCTTGCTTTAAGAAAAAAGAATACTGACGTGGCATTCCTATAGAGTGATCATACACGTTTTTTAGTGAGTACAAGGAACTGTGTATTGAAATTTTTAAAAAAATTTTATCCCAGTGTAATTTCCCAAATAAACGCTCAAAAATTAGTTTTGAAAAATGCTAATCAGTTTTGAAAATTTTTTTTGAACACTACAGATAAAACATCACTTACATCATATGAAGTGGAAATAATTGAATTTTTATGCTTATTTAGTTTAAAATATGATGAAAAAAATTGAAACTAGTTTTATTAAGCTTACTGAATCCTTATCAACTATATTGCAAATTTGATATTATAAAGTTATTTAATTTTTTTATCCCATTGCCTGATAATTTATTTTCAAGAAACAATGTACTTCGTCAAGAAACAATATACTGCGTGAAATGTGATAACTTAATGGTAACCAAAGAAAAGTTTATAAAATGACATTAATATATGTAACCAGAAACTGAATTTAAAATGATATAAGTTAACAGCAGTGAATCTGGTTGCAAATATGTTAAGAAATATACATCTTTCCTTCCAGGATTTTCTTTTCAGGCAAACCCTGAAAGAATTTTCCTTTTCCTAAATTTTCTTTTCACTACTAGAAAAACTACTGAGAGGAAAATTCCCCCATAATTTAACATAGGGAATGAAGATTTGTGAGTATGACTCATTCACTGCCTTAAATTTAGTGACTTTTTTCTCCAAAGCTATTTTTAGACCAAAGGGAAAAATCGGCCCATTTTTGCAACTTGCTAAGTAAAAGAGTTTATTTGTGTGTATGATTAGACTTAAAAAAAGATTATATCAAGTGAATGGAGTATACCCATACCTCGTTTTACGGCCTAGATACATTCCGGAAAAGTTGGCCATAAAGCGAAAAGCTGTATAACGAATCAATTATTTTGATACAAACCCATACAAATTTTATTGGATGTGTTCCAATTTTTTATAAATAATATAGTTTCTAGTTCATAAAGAATTTAATTCTTTTTATTTCCTGTAAAAATGCTTACATAAGAATAGAAGTACAAAACAATGTAATAATAAACAGAAATTTAAAATATAAACATATAAACAAAAAACAAAAGAAATCATGCACATATGTATACATATAAAAAAAAACAAAATGAAATGTTTAAAAACTGTTTTAATGTGATGACGAACATTAACATTAAGAATCACTAAGCTATAATATGCTGCCAGCATCACTTTCTGCTGTTGTGGCTGTATAATGAAACATCGTGGGCCGTAAATCAAAAAAGTGCCATAGTTAAAAAAGTCCGTTATAGTGAAATGCCGTATAAAGAGCGGCCGTATAGCGAGGTATAGGTGTAACTGTTTTTTGAGAATTAAATCATAGAGCAGTGAAGCAAAGAGGTTTGTTAAAATGTATTTTAACATCTGAGTAAAGCTATGATTCCATGCTGGATGAAACTAATCAGTCGTTCATATGTTCTGTGGTATAAGCAGTTATATAGATGGATTTCTCTGGGTATTTCTATTCATTAACCCTTCAGCAGGTGCACCAATTTTTGGAACACCAGTAGGTGTGTGTGGCACAAAATGCAACATGTCTCTTTCAACCTTGATTATTCCTTTTGTAATAAACTTTTTTTTTTCAAATTGGAAACAATAATTCTGCGTTTTATGACAAGATATAAAATGTTGGTAATATTGAGATATATTTACAATTAAAGGCCGAAGAATGGAGATACAATCGCCTTATTTCAAAACTGTCCGGTTTATTGGATCTAAGGACAACTTGCAAATGGATTCCTATTATGTCCAAAAACCTAAAAAACAATGAGAGAGTCCATCTTTGTGATATGTGGGATACTGTGTAATACCTGCACATTTGATTGACTATATTAACTCCTTGTTTTGTCGCATTGTAATCCAGTATAATCGCTGGTTTACCGTGGTTAAATCACGACTAACAATGAATGGAAAGGAATGCAAGGGTTAGAAAATCATACCTGCATTAGAAAGGGTGTAGCTATAAATAGAAACTGCTTAGAATATTCAAACCTTACATGTAAAAACAAACCATTCAAAATTATGAAAATGTTGCTTTCTGTACACAGGCATGCCTGCTGAAGGGTTAAAGATATATATATATATATATATATATATATATATATATATATATATATATATAAGAGTGTACAGTAAAAATTGTAAACAATTTATATTTTTTAGCCCCAGCCCACTCATACTAGACAAAGTTCTAGCCCTGAAACACTAGTTCATGGACTTGAAAATATTAAGTGCCAAAAAAGCAATGGATGTACAATACCAAGATCAGAATCATTATATCACTCACCAAGTGCTGTTTCACCTTCTTATGGAGGTTATAGAAGCTTAAGTTCTGATTCAGAATCAAAATCCTCTCATCCTGCCATTACATCACGTGTGAGTATTAAAATACTGCTTTATTTGTATATCATTCTATCTAAACTTCAATTTCTTTGAATATATTGAAGTTTACAGAACAACCTATCATTTTATTCTTTTCTTTGTACTTGATATTGATGCATACAATTTTTTTCCTTTTGTGTTAGAGAGTGTGATAACTGAGAAAAGAAGATATTTGTATTGAATTCTACCCAGATTTCTTGTTATGTTATGAAAGCTTTGCAAAATTTCTAGAAAATTATAAAGAGGAAAATATTTTTCTCCTATACGTTTTAAGCATGTTGCATCATAAATCATTGCTGGCTGTGTAAAATATTAAAAGTACATTTGTCTTTGTATAATAATATATCAATCTATTTGAATGAAGGGAATTTTTTTAATTTGAAAATTCTGAGGGTAACTACCGTTTTTTTTCCTCAAGAACAATAAAAAAAGTACTATGTAATCAATAATTTTCTACTTAGCAAATATATGGACTTTTTAAAATAAATTATTATTTTTAAATTAGCAGTGTAGAAAACAGTGTGTAGAAAAATATTGTGTGTATTAGGGTATGAGGCTAACTCTTGAGATTTCTTGTAAGTTTTTATATTTTCTTACTATTTGAAAACTGACATGATTGTTTAATTATTTTCTGCATTATCAATTTAATTGAGGTTAGTACCATTCTTTTTTTTGATAAATAATATAGTTCTTATTTGTTGACACAGTTTGTATTGTGTATGCATAGATACTCATTATTTATAAAACTTAAAATCAATGAGTTAAAAAGACCTAAATCAGACCTAAAAATCCAAATGATTTGAAATTTGATGTTAATATCAAAATTATTATCATATTAAATTATTGAAGATGAGTGTAAATTACTTTATTATATTAGTTGCTGAATTTCAAAAAGAAGGTAATTGAAAGTATTTAATCCAATTTATTTACAAAGCTACTGTTTTTAAAGGGTTCATCATTGGGTCAGTATGAAAGTGCTGTTGAAAGTCCAACTACATCTCCAGCAACAATGCCTCTTGAGTCAGAAGAAGTTCGACGCTCTGGAGATGTTTTGGAAGATGATAGTGCTGCACATGAAGAAGTAATTTCTTTTTATTGAAATAGTTTTTGTTTCTTAAAAGTGACAATTTAGAAAAAAAAAATATTTTGCTCTTAGTCTTAATAAATATTTTCGAGGCAGTGTCTTTCTAGTTAAAAAAATTTTTCATGACAATTTATTAGAGCTTGTTCTATGCATTCCAAATACTGTAAAATCTTGACTAATAATATGCACATGTGTATAATACACATTCTTGATTTCGCTTGAAATTTTCGGAAAAAATTATAATTCTACTATAATACACACCCATAACTTTTCAATATTTTATTTAAAAATTGCACAAATACTTACTAACATAAATAAAATTTGTAATAAAAATAAATGAAAACGTCAAATTCGGTAGCAAAAAGAACTTAAATTTTGAATTCAAAGCAAACAATGCTGTCAAATTATCAGTCTTAACCACTTTCACTAGAATACAGCTCATCTATTGTTTGTCGTTTATTCAAAGTTTAAAATTACATTTTTTGTACACGAGTATAATATGCACCCTCATTTTTATGGACTCATGTGAAAAAAAAAGTGTGTATTATACTCAAGATTTTACGGTATGATAAATGTACATAGATGTATATAATGTATAGTCTTATTTCTATAATTTTCAATAGACTTTGTATTGACTTGTGGCTAAATTGTTTTAAATAATTTAATGTAATTAGTTTAAACATACCCAATGTTAGTTTTAATTATGTAAACACAATTGTTTGATTTTATAGTACGGCACTCCTCCTGAGTCATCTACAAATGAAGTTAATCTTCAGTCAGTGGTATCAAAATTAGGACAAAATCCAAACATAATATGTATGGAAGATGATGACTTTTCATCTGACACAGAAATGGTAACTTTAGTACATTGTCTAAAACTTATTGTCTGAACAGATATGTAATTAAAATACTAAATTTCAATTTATGTTTCAGGGACATTTAGAAGACCATGGTCCATTCAGTGGACTATGGAAACTTGTAAGGCATCCTGCACACCTGTCTGTTTTTTTACATTACCTAATGTCAAATAGTGACCCTTCTAGTTTGGTAAGATTTTGTGATTATTAATTTAATTTTTTTAAATGATCTTTATAGTTAACAAATGGATATTTGTTTATTTATGTAAAGGATTAATATTAAAAGATTTGGTCCATTTTTAAGCATATTTTTAATTATTTTTTATACTTGAATTGTAATCAAATGAGGAGAATTTCCTGTCCTCTTAATTTATCTGAAAATTCTTGGTCTTATTTATGCTGCTTATCCAATTCTAATGTCTAGATTAGCTGGTTTAAAGGGAAAGCTTTTAGATGATTTAGATATGTATTGTTTTAATAAATTATGAGTTACATCCTACACCACTCACTTAGAATATGAAAGCAGATAGAGGAAACGTCTAATTTTTTTATGGAAAATTAAACATTAAAATGTTCTGAAGTGCAGACCAATATTTGTATGCATTCTTAAAGTTCTGTTGCAAATTTAGAGTAAGGCTTTTTTTCATATTGCTTCTGGAGTGTAGGGTAGTGTGCTTCTGTTAGCGCTGTGATGAAATGACTGTTCACATTGCCAGTGGTAAAGAATAGCATCAAATGCATCTGATTACCAGACAGTCACTCCAGTATTTTTGACATTTAGTGGATAATTGTTATCTTGATCAGTGATTGGTTTGACTTATCACATGGTCTTTGCACCATCTGTCAGTGTATAACTTGATTTAACTTCAGAGCTACAGATGGCATCATTGCATTGAATTCAATAAATGGTTAAAAATTTTAACACTTAGACCTTGTTGACATTGCTTCCAGAGTGTAAGTTTTAATTTGAAGCTAGATATCATAAATGACTATAAAAAAACCCTTATTTGAATTATAAAACAATTTAAAAATATTTCTTTTATTTTTGTCAAACCCTTCCAGCATAATTTTAATTATTCAACATAATAAGAAAATTTAATATTAAATTAAAGTATTAGACCTGACAAAGAGTAAAAATCTTAATCTTCAAATTAAAGAAAATATATACTTTAAATTTAATGCAAACTGAATCTTTAAATAAAAGAAATACATGCTTAATAGTAAACATAAAGCTATTCGTGGAAAAAAAATGCCAGAGAAGCAAACATGGTAAAAAAGAATCCAAGTTCAAAATCAAAACAAAGTTTATTTTTTTGTTTCTCGAAAAGTCATAAAACAAACGATGACAGGCAAGCTATCTTCTGTTGAAGGGCACAGTAAAAGAGAGTAGACCAGCCAAAATCCCCATAAAAGTTTTTTCTCTTATATTTTTCTACAAAGTATTAGTTTATATACTTTGTAGTTCCTTAAAAATTCCTTAAAAATTTATAAGCACAGTCGATAAGACATGTAGGTCAAAACTTTTCCTTTATAATTTTATGATTATGAATCATTCAAAATTGAATGCTATTTATATTTTTAACGTCAACTTTATTTTTCAGTTCTTTTACCTCATATCTAATATGTACCAACAAGGTAATTTAAAAGAAATGAAAAAGTGGGCTTATGAAATACATTCTAGTTTTTTGGTGCCTGGTGCAGTGAGTATATAATTTCTTTCTCATTTAGTGTCAATTTTTTTCCTAATTTTTTTTTTTTTGTTTGTTTCTGGTTGTTGTTTAGTACTGTCTGTAAAATAAATACTGTGGATATATGTATAGGACATACCAAGATGTATATATTGAAAGATGAATTTGTATAAAATCTGCTTACTTAGTCCTGAAATATGCTAAATATTTGAGCTTTTAAGCAATGTTCTAGTTAGTATTATCTGTGGTCATTTTTTGATATGTACAGATAGTTTTCTTCTCAAAAATGTATTACTGATAAATTTTCTTACTTTTTATTTATTTAAAATGTACTCTTTAGTATTAATCTGGGGTAAAGTTGATACTGAAATTTCTTAATTATGTAATGCTATACTATATCCCCTTTCAGTAAACACTAAAAGATACATTAATTCATCCCTTTTACAGTGTTTCCCTGAAAGTAAGACCGGGTCTTATATTAATTTTTGCCCCAGAAGACACATTAGGGCTTATTTTCAGGGGATGTCTTGTATTATCATGTACAAAAATTTACATTTATTTAAGTACAGTCACATCATCTTCTGGAACATTGCCATTGTAAGGGCAAATGCTTGAATATCAGCCCTACAAACAATGAAAGTCTTTAGGGCCTGTTCACATAGTGTCCATCATGGTTACTCATACTGAAATATATTTAACCAACTAGCTGAATTTCGCTACAGAGTACATTCAAATTAAATACAACGGTCAATGTATGCAATTAGTGAAAAAAAAAATTTATAAAAAAATCGTAACGGATGTTTTTATAGACAAAATAATGTAGAAGAAAATATTCAAATTAAATCGAATGGAACATACTAAAGAATATAGTACAGTTTGAGGAACATTTCTTTTACTGTATTTTAATATTTTTTTGGATAATGTCCAATCGTTTGCCACATTAGCAAGGAAAAAAAAAATTCTCTTTGTCAATTTATTTCGTTGTTATGCACATGATGCAAAATTAGTTTAAAGTATCACAAAAAGAAAAGAAACCATGTGATAAGCATTTAATAAATTAAATTCTAAAAATGAATCTTTAAAAATTCACCAAAAATCAGAAAATGGAGATAAAGATTCGAAAAAGATTTCATTTTAAAGGAATTTTTTAGGATTTTTCTCGTGACAGAAATTTTATAAGCCTCAAATTATTATTTTAAATGCAAAATTAATAAAATGCTACAAAAACAGCTTAAAAATTTAATTAAAAAAAATCTAAAAAGAATTTTTCAAAAATCTTTCTTAGTGCACCCCTACACTATAAGAAGAATCGCCATGCAAAATGTCAGCCCTTTAGGTCCAGCGGTTTGGTTGTGCATTATCTGTCAGTCAGTCAGTCAGTCAGTCATGGAACTGTTTTATATATATAGATTACAAACCTCCAAATGATTAGCCACAAAATTGTTAAAGTCTGTGATTGGTTTAAAATATGTCAATACGAATAACGCTGATGGATTTTATGTGAACAGGTCCTTACTCTTCTGTCAGCAATCCATTCACAGATGATGGCTTTCAATTCAGGAAACAATGGTTGCTGACCTGATCCACGCTTGCACTTCTTAGCATTTCCCATGTCCACCTGTTGACTGAGGTTATTGTACTCTGATCGCCAGTTTTGGACCCTTCAGAGATCCAACTTCTTTTCTTTGTGGAAAGCTGTAAGATTCGTATTCCAGGAGTCCCTTGTGTTTCCTTTCTTGCACTCGATGAAATAGCTCATTCTTTTTGCACTCATCTTGTTTGGGGATCGAAATATTATTCCTTTTAAATCTATTATTCAATCAAGCATTAATTGAGGTCTTACAACACAGGAGTGGCAACAAAAACTGTTAAGAATGATGAACTACACAAATGCATTGAAAAATTGAGGCACAAAATTCAGACAACGTTTCTTTATTTCACAAAAATGCATTAAGTACGTTTGTTACAACACTTGACATTTTGAATTATGAAGATTCTAATAAGTCCCAATCAGGTCTGTTCATTATCAAGCGTGTATGTGTATTGTGACTGCACTCTGATTGGTCATTCAGCTGTGAGTCTGGCATCTGTCTGTCTGACTATTTTAACTGGGGCTTATTTTTGGGGGTAGGGCTCATATTACGAGTATCCTGAAAATCATGTTAGGGCTTATTTTCTGATTAGGTCTTATTTTAGGGGGAACACGGTATTCTCGCATAGAGTTATGTTATCATAACCTAAACTTTATCTTATTCAAATTATTATTTTTATTGCAGCCACTTAAAGTTTCTCTGGTTGATGAAACAGTTTTGCATGAAATAGGTGAGTATTACTTTGCATATTTTGTTTCTAGAGATAGTTTACTTTATTGCTTGCTTGAAAATTATTGATTCATGTTTTATGAGATTTTGTCCTTTAACATCCTCTTTCAGTATTAGTCAAATTTTTTTAAGTATTGTTGGTGTATGAGTTTGTTTGTATAACTGCAATGGAATTGAAATAAAAACAGTTATTTTAATTTATTCGTATTTTTAAAAATCTTTTTATAAAACATTATCTAATTAATTTTTCAATGTGCTTAGGTCTGACTTTCTTGCTATTCTGTTAGCTTCATAGTTGTTTAATTAGTTGTTCTTTCGGTAAGTTCAGGGAAAAGTAATGTTTTTACTTCCCACTGAACCATCCCTAAAAAATCATCCACATACTCTGAAATAAGGAGATATATATTTTTAAAAATCATGCTATAGGCATGCTTTATCTTGTGATAATATATATACTCTTTAATGTTTAACAGGGCAATTAAGGATAGTTAAAGTTAGTATGGTTTTAATATTGAAATGCTGTCATGTATTGTGTATTTGATTTTAGTTTCCAAAAAATTTTACTCATTTTTTCTTGCTTTATAGATGAAGTTCTTCTTAATCACATTGAAAAGGAGGATATTCTACGGGAAGTGTTTAAGGAAGCTAGGAAAAAGGCCAAGGAAGAATTAAATGATTTCCTTGCTGATTTTCGAAATAAAAGGACTATGGGTAAGCAAATTTTTGAATAATTTAAAATTATGTTCTATGTATACATTTTTGGGATTTGTATTTTACATTTTTATCACTTTTCAGGGTAAAATTTCAGTATTCTCTTCAAGGATCAATTTTAATTTGTATTTTCAGTTAATTTCTTTTTTCAACTAATCCCGACCACTATAACTTTTTTTAAAAACCAATGTGGAGGCTCTTATCGTGAAGACATTTGCCTATAATACACCACAGTTTTTCTGTCCATTTTATTATGGGGGCACCATATAGGCAGACCAGGATTACCCCCTATGAAGGGACGACACAAACAGAGGCATTTTAGTGGCGCAATGCCAGGATTCGATCTGAGCACCCTCAGCACGGAAAGCCAGCAAACAAGGCCGCTACAGGTCCATGACCAGTCTAACTTAGAATAGGCATTGTAACATCTTTTGGCGGGTAACTGAGGCATTTGATTGATTTTGTGGCAAATAGTAAACAATGTCTGAGTGGTTTCGATGAAAATAGCAGACCAGAATTTAACTAAAACTTAACAAATTTATTATGAACAAAACTTTACAGGTTAAATGTTGAATTGAACAGTTTACAACAGAACGAGACGTCTGGTACAAAAGATTTTAATAGCGTCTTCTTTCCCCAACTAGTTTAGCTTTCCGGGAGGCAAAGTTTCAACCATCCGATCCTGATCCAGATCTTAATGGGACTCTCTTAAAAAAACACAAGGTCTCCATATATATCTTGCTGAAAATTCCTTGGCTGCGACATGGGGGGGTGGGGGTCTTCTCAGAAGTGCTTGTTTTCGAGAGAGGTACTGTGGGATTAGCTCAGTGATGACAGGCCTCAATCCAGTGGATTGTTATGTGAACTTCCTGCTTCTAGAGCATCAAAATCTCTGAATAATGGGATAGCTTTATGAGTACACAAGGGTGGCCGATGATTTTTACCACACATATTCTCCTAAGCTTTCAGGAATGATGAGATGTGCAGCTTAAGACCCCAGACCAAGGAATGTTAAAATTTAAAGGGGAATGCACTGATCATTTTTTAATCCTAACATATGTTTTCTTGAATTTCTCCATTGCTAGGAATTGTCCCATTAGGTTTTACGTGGTGCTACAGCATACATTTTTATTATTAATTTTAGATAATAGATGCATTTAAGTGAGAGTTAAATGCTATCAAGTTTATGCATTGTGGGAGTCATGTTAGTAGCAAGTCACATGTCAATCACATTGAAAAAACAGTTATTTCTTTGTTTAGTATGCTTACCAAAGGGACACAAAGGCATCCACATTTTCTCTTTGTGTCACATCTCTCTATTGGTGCAAATGACATTTTTATGTTTTATTTAAGTTTTGAATGACTTAAATAAAAGATAAAAATATCATTTGCATAATGTCATTTTTCTGTCATTAAAAGATTAGTAAGAAAAATCCTTGTAAAAATGTAACTATTTTTCTGCAATAGATACTTAAAATATTGAGGGATTTTGATAGTGTAGTTAATATTACATTGCTTTTTTTTTTAAGTGCTTTGCTAGGATTTTAAATTGGTCTATTGTCTTATGATGTTAAGCATTGTTAATCAGTTCAAATGAATGCTGTGTTTTAATATCAGAAATCATGCAGAAGCTTTTGTAATTTTTAAAAAATTTTAAATTTAAATTTTTTTTTGGGGGGGTGGGGGTGGGAGGGGGGAGAGCTGCTAGGATTATAAAGAAATATCTTTAATTTTTGGCAGCTCTGTTGTCAGAAAATTGAGATTTTCCATGAGCCAGCATTTATGTATATTGATTAGTATGTGACAGTTTAAAATTGTTGTATTGTTTAGTATTTTTACTCATTTTTAAATTTTATATCTATTCTTGCAGGTTTAGCTAATATATTTGGGCCACCTGATTATCAACTGGAAGAAGCTATGCATGACAAAATCAAAGAATTGAAAATAATTGAACAAGTGCTAGTCCCATGTCTAGAGAGTTCAAAGCCATACATGTGAGTACTATTTAAATGGATTTAAATATGAGACACATTTATTACTGAACTGCATTTCATATTATGTTAAATCTACTCTGCAGGTTGATATTAAAAAAAAAAAATTGAATATTTGTACTGAAGCTGTGTATTTTTTTTATACACTTGCAAATGCATTGTTACAGCTGGAGTATACTTGATCTGTTTATTAAGGCTTTATAGAGAACGAAGTTACTGTGTTTTAGTCAGTTAATTATAATTTTAATTAATGCTTATTTCCTCCATGTTATTGGGTTTAATGTGCCTTTAGTGCACAGCATTGGGTTATTTTTTTGGAAGCGTGTTTTGGAGGATGAGCATTTGAAGGAACTTCAAAAACGCAAGTTCTATACAGTTAAGTTATTTAAATCAAAATAAATAGTACAAAATAAGTGAAACATAAAATTTTTAAGAATACATATGTATATTTATATAATGTACAGGTTTTTTTGTCCATAAATTTCTTGTAGTATGATATATTTTAAAGCAAGATAATATGCATAAACCCACTTCACAGTCTTTACACTATATAGTTTATTCACTTAGTCCCACTATAGTCTTTTCATCCCTTTTTTCATTGAATAAATCTGAAAAATCACTCTCAGAATAACTTGAAATGTCAGTTCAAATATCCTGTAGCTTTTGAAAACCCAAAACTCCCGCCATTTTATACTGTGCGTATTCTCAAAATATCACCTAAAAATCTACTTCTTATCAATAGAAATTGTGCTATTAAGTTCTACCATCTATTGATGAATGAAAAAAATCAATTTAGAACGTGTTAAACACGTTTGTAACGTGCAAAACATTCGAAAATCCAGTTAGATGCATCCAGCGCATCCATAATGCTAGGGGAAAGACTCTGATGAACGTGCTGAGTGCCTTCATAACGGTCTAAGGCAGGGGTGTCAAACTCGCGGCCCGCGACGAACATTTTTGCAGCCCGGCCAATATATTGGCACACAATAATATATTATAAAATAACCGACACAGAATTATAATAAGATAGGAAGAATTCGCTAAATGTTTTTTTAATGATACTTTTTTTTGCTATTATTAAACAAAATGCATATATTTAAGTTGAATATACTGTAATTAGGTAAATAAACCTACGTTTCTATTAATATTGATTTTTTTGCGGCCCACCTATAGTTAAACCTTGTTTGTTTGGCCCAATTTAGCCTTTGAGTTTGACACCCCTGGTCTAAGGGTTAAAGTAATACTGTATAAAATGATTCATTAAAGCAAAATGAACAAGGGCCAATAGTTTTGCATTTAATTTTTGTTTGATGATAAGCATTAAACACTACATCTAGATTTAAGAAAAAAAATTATTGTAGTAGCATGTTTTTAGTGTTATAAGATTTATAAGATTGTAAACTCCATGTGGCACTGACTT
Organism: Dolomedes plantarius; assembly: GCA_907164885.2. NCBI lineage: Eukaryota > Metazoa > Arthropoda > Arachnida > Araneae > Dolomedidae > Dolomedes > Dolomedes plantarius. The sequence continues at coordinate 12,540,980 of OU015496.1, forward strand.
CTTGTGAAACATTGATAGTTATGTGATATTTGGAAATACAATGACTGAAGGTAATGGAAATCAACTTTTGTAATATTTGTAATTTGTTTTCATTTTAAAGAATTAGCATTTACTTTAAATGAGTTCAAGAACATGTATATATTATATGTGTATGTCACTTTTAATCTGTGAATTGTTTTCCTCTGTGTACTTTAGAAATGCACTGATATTTCTGTGGCATTATGGCAAATGTTGATATGCCTTTTTTTTATGTTTTCGGTAAATTAAAAAAGTAACTTTTTTGTGAAGTATAAAATCTGTCAATTTTTTTCAATCCAAATATTCTTTAGTTAATATTCATATTCAGCCACAAGCACATGGCTGGTTTTTTATGAACAATTTGGGTCTAAAATATTCAATTAGGGACCAAGTATTTCCTCTTTTATACATAACAGCATTTGCCAATACAAATAACTTAGTATTATTTCATAATTCCACTACCAGCTTTTGCCACATTAAAGAACCAATTTTAAGTGTGACATATTAACTTGAAACATAAAATTTAATTTTTCGGACATATCACCATCTGCCATAATGCCACAGATTTATATCATGTCTAAATTGTTCATCTTTGACCATTCTGATTTTAGTGGATCTTAAGAATTTTTATTTTTATTTTTTTAAACTTCCTTATAATTTTATATAAGAGGATTCATGTTTTGCACTGCATAATAAATACAGTGTGTCTAAACCAAGGGTTCCCAATCGGTGGTCCACGAGAGCATCGTGAGTGGTCCAGCACCACATATAGAAAAGTTGCCAAATAAATGGGAATTTTGAAAGCTATATTCATTGAACTAGATGGGCCGAATATATCGGATGACTAACAGGTTTTGAATTAATTTTTATGATTTTTATGTAATTTTTATGTATTAAATTTAAGTCATACTGTACAATAGCAATGATAAATAATGTGTTCTAAAAAACTGTTTTACTTAATCACCCGTGAATCAATATGTTTCAATTTCAAGCTGAGATCTAGGGTATCTAATTCTAAAGATTGAAAACAAGGTTGAAGCAAAAAGTGAGTGCATTAATCCCTTTTGTTTAGGGGATATTCTATACCCCCATACCCTCCCCCCCTTAAGTCGGTGTGTGTGTAGGGTGGGGGGGACATAGTTCAATTTCTGGCTTAGTGGTCTGCAGGCTTCTATGGGTTGGGAACCACTGGTCTAAACACAATTTTTTGCATGGCAGTTATCCTAATGTAAATATTTTTAAGAATAGACTCTGATGATTATTTGCTGGCTGTGCAATTAATAAAAATTTCTCTTTTTCCATCATTCTTTAGAGAGGATTTAGAAGGCGATGATCGTGCAACTGCTAAAGCATATGCATTAGCAACTATACTAAAGCAGTTTGGTGCAAAAAGTCCTCAAGCAGTTGCCATTTTAGAAAGATGCCCTACATTTGTAGCTAAAGAAAAATCCCTTTTTAGATTTCTACAAAGGAATAAGAAGGTATATATATTTTATATATTCATACTTTTCACAGATAGTTTTATGTGTGAAATTTCTAAATCAGGAAATTTGACTTTGCATTTGGGTACTCCTTGTTTTGAAAATAAAGCTATAAACATCATTCTTTTAAAAATATTGTTCAATATTTTATATGAAAGACTTTGAAAGTGAATAACTTGTTGAACTTAACAAAATTTTAGCTTATCTTAAATCTATTCTTTTGTAAATTTGATATCTGTAAACATGCATTTTTGACAAAAGTTTATTTGCTCTTGAATTTTTCTTTTTAAATTTCCAGTATCTGCAGTATGGATAAAAATGCCTCACTGGAAAATTAAGTAGTATATCTGAGTATATAATTGCCTGAATTAAATATATTAAAAATTTTTAGTAGTGTGTTGGCATGTAATAGATATAATTAGGTTTCTGTACATTAAGCATCAATTATCAGTTTCAGTTTGTGAAAATTATTAATTTTTTTAAAGTTAAGGCTGTATTTATTTTAAAAAAACTATCTATTAGAATCTAAAGAAAGGTAAATTGTTTTATCACATACTTACACATATATATTCATAGTGTTGTTCTTTGAAGAACATAATTCAGTTGATTCCGGTTAATTGAACCACATCAGGACACGGTCATTTTGGTCCTAATAAATGGCTGGTCTGATTACATGAACTTGCCCTATTAGGCTTATACAATAGGATTTGGTTTGGTTCTTTAGGATTCGGTCCGAATAAGCGGCTGGTCCAATTAACTGGATTTGACTGTATAATGATCAGTCACATGTATATGCTGTAGATTTATTCTGTCACCACAAGTCCCTTACAGATAAACTTGTTTTAAATAAGGGACACTAACTTGTTTATGTAGCTCAAAGTGGTGCTAAGCCAAGGGTGTTTAATTCTATGTTTAACACAATATTAAGTCATTTTTCATTCTCTTCAGTTTTTATGCCTTAAAGCAAGTTATTTTTTATATAGAATCAGCCGGGATCTGATGTAAAATCTTAAACATTTTGTAATGATATCTGTGACATTCTTTTTGTTTTACCCATAAGCTTTCTACAATTACTTCTTTCATTAAAACTTGCTGTTATGTTTTTCTCCAGAAGAAGAGTTTTATGTATAGATTCTTGATTTTACAACATTAACAAGCAATTACTTTTATACATGCAATATTCTATTTTCTTTTTACTGACTTTGGCATGAGCATATGTATTTATTCATACATTTTTAAAATTTATTTGTAGATTATGCTTATACAAGGCCATCAGTTTGTACCTCAACATTATTACTCTGTTACCTTTTGTAATCATTGTCAGTTAATCATCTGGGGAGTTGGTGATCAAGGCTATCAATGTCTAAGTAAGTTTCTCTCTTGATTGTTTAGTTTTTACTATTTTCCCCTTAACCTTACTGTTGATTCATCCTGTTGTTCTAGCTTAATTTTTCTGTATTAATGTTTTATAATAAATGCTGCCTTAATGATATATTTTGTACTTTATTTTAAAAATAATTTATAGTTTGCAATATGTTCATAGATATAATTTCATCTCTTATTCGCATGTATACATTCAAAGAAGGCCTAAGTTTAGATGCCATAATTAAAAATACAAATACCTATACATTTTTTATTTGTATACATTGCACATGCAATCTTTATCTTACTACCAGTGGTAAAATTATTAGAGAATTATCAAATTTTCTATTTATTTGAACTGCACACTAGGCAGGAATTATATAAAATTGAAAATGGAATTTATCAATTCTATTATGTGGAATTCCAAGTCCATATGGTATATGTGGCAAACTGCAGTGGGATGACTAAAAACACAAGTGTGAAATATAAGAGTTAATAGATACGTCTGTATAGCATGTCATATTGAATTTTGTCTTTTTATATGATACTAGCTGAATACCCATGCTTTGCTAGAGAGTACATTAAAATTAAATACAACGGTCAATGTATGCAATTAATGCTAAAAAACAAACAAACAAAAATTATAATAAATGCAATGGTCAATGTATGCAATTAATGCTAAAAAACAAACAAAAATTATAATAAATATAATGGTCAATGTATGCAATTAATGCCAAAAAAAATATATAGCCAAAATTATAGACAAAATAATGTAGAAGAAAATATTCAAATTAAATACAACGGTCAATGTATGCAATTAATTTGTATGTTTAATATCCATAAAACATACTAATTTGAATTAAATTCTTAAAAAACTTCCATCTCAATGAGTCTGGTGGTTAAATTTTATCTTTTACTGTATTTCAAATTTTTTTTTGACAATTTATATTGTTCTTATTCACTGATGCAAAATTAATTTAAAGTATCACAAAAAGAAAAGAAACCATGTGATCAGCATTTAATAAATTAAATTCTAAAAAATAATCTTTAACAATTCACCAAAAATCAGAAAATGGAGATAGATTCAAAAAAGATTTCATTTTAAAGGAATTTTTAGGATCTTTTTCGTGATATAAATTTTATAACCCTCAAATTATTATTTTAAATGCAAACTTTAAAAAATGTTAGAAAAAAGCTTAAAAATTTAATTAACAAAAATCTCAGAAGAATATTTCAAAAATATTTCTTAGTGCACCCCTATATTATAAGAAGAATCGCCATGCTAAATTTCAGCCCTTTTGGTCCAGCAGTTTGGTCTGTGCATTATCTGTCAGTCAGTCAGTTATGCAACTGTTTTATATAGATAACTGTTTTTTATATATATATATATATAGATAACCATAAGACATTGTAACGGTAATCATGACGTAAGAGTTAGCAAGAGGATACTTCTTGATCTCCTGGAAATGAAATTTATCTTAGGAGTTATATCAGACAGCCATTAAATCTGTTATCTTGTCAGTTAGAAGTATTTTATTATTATTATGAGACTCATACATCTTTTAGTTTTTCTTTTATATCATTTCAGTACACCTATACCTCGCTATATGGCCGCTCTTTATATGGCATCTCGCTATAACGACCTTTTTTAATTAAAGCACTTTTTCGATTTATGGCCCACAATATTTCGTTATACGACCACAATGGCAGAAAGTGATGATGGCAACATATTATAGCTTAGTTATTCTTCATGTTAATGTTCGTCATCAGATTAAAACAGTTTTTAAACATTTTATTTTGTTTTTCATATGTATGCATATGTGCAAATGATTTCTTTTGTTTTTTATTCATATGTTTATTTTTTTAATTTCTGTTTATTATTACATTGTTTTGTACTCTTATTTTTATGTAAGCATTTTCATAGGAAACAAAAAGAATAAAATGCTTTATGAACTAAAAACTATATTATTTATAAAAAATTGGAACAGATCCAATTTAATTTGTATCAAAATAATTGATTCGTTATACGGCTTTTCGCTTTACGGCCAACTTTTCTGGAACGTTCTAGGCCGTAAAGCGAGGTATGGGTGTATTTCATATTTTAGAGAAAGTTTCATGTCATTGGTATTTGTTTTAAATGTCAGTGCTTTTTCGCACAAAAACACTTTTTGGGGCTAAGCTATCTTCTTATTAAGTTTTAAAAATTATTAATTCTTATTTAGAGTCCAAAAAGAAGGCCAGTGCTTATGTTAGTTTCGTGTTCTTTGTTGCAGATTGTGAAATGAATATCCACAAAGCTTGTGCAAAAGTGGTTGAAGAACATTGTATTGGTGCTTTGAGGCATAAGAAAGAGAAAAAGAGGGATCGAAAGTCATATATTATGGAGAATATCATCGGTAAAACTAGAAAGCCCAGTCATAATGTACCTGCAGCTAGTAAGTTTTGTGTCTTCTTTTTATCTTTTGAAGTATTTCTAAATCTATAAATACAATCTGATATTGCTACGGTAATACCGAATTTTTTTAAAAAAATGTCAAAGCAGTTTGATATTGTTCACTGTGTTTTGTTATTTATGATACCTGTGTGCTGGAGGTAAAAGGCATCACTTTTAAAAAAGTAGACTGTTTAACTTTATTCTTTCATATTTTTTGCACTAATGACGACAGTGCAAAGCTCTAATTTGAATATTTATACAAAAGAGACCTTGTCAGTTGAAAACGGCATCAATTCCTATCATTGTATCGAGTTAAAGAGCAGTAAATGGATTTCATTGAGCTCTCATGTAAAATTTAATAATTGTGACCTAGTGCCTTTTACCTCTGGTACACAGATATGTTAATCATTTTAATTGGTCAAAATCTGAATTTATAGCTTTAATACTTTTTTCAGTCTTTCTCATATATTTCAATCTTTGTAGCTTCACTCACTCTCTGATTTTAGCTTGATTTGATCGTTCATGACTTTGAAATAGAGATTAATTTCATACCTGCAAATTCTCATTAATTTTCACTGTAAGGTATTAGTTCAGTTTTAAAAACCACTGATGTTAACTTGATGTGTAGTGAAGGAAAGTTGTATGAGTTAATCTCTTCCGCTCCAGGCAAGTCATAGCTGTACGGTCCAGGATACCAGATTAGCTAGATGAATATATAGACCTGTACAGATATTTATTTATCATTATAATTGGATATGGTAAGCAGTATGGTGTAATAGAGGTAATTTAACATTACATAGCCAAGTATTTCAGTTACACAAGTCAATATAAGTTATATAGTATAGTCTTATTTGTTCTTTGCAGTGAAATGTTCAATGCTACAAAATGCTGGATTTCTTGGGCAGCCTGTGCACATTTTCCTACTGTCCTTACGAATTTTAGTTTCAGCACAGACAATGCATTTCTTTTGTGGCCATTTTTTCTTTTCTGTTGGTGGAATTGGCACCAAACAATGATGGATCCCTTGAAGCCTTATCAGGTTGAAGGTTGCTTCAGTGCCGCATAGTGAATGGAATTTTGCTCTTAAATTTCATCACTGCACTGGGGAATGAAGTTGACAAATGGAACTTTATCAGTCTTGGCTTCATACAAAATTTTGCATTTACGAGCATTCTTTGCAAAAGAAGAAGTCCAGTTTTCCTGAGCCAGGCTCTGGTTTTTCTGCAGCAATCATATGGTTTAATATCCTGGTTACACAAGTCAACAGAACCCATAAATTGGTTGTAATTTTCTATCTGAGCAGGTTTTTTGAAATGCTGCTGCTTTCCACTAGGAAGGTACCTTTTTTTTCCACATAGCCAGCACTATAGTAAGCACACAAACAGATTTTTTATTCTCATACTTGGCAAGAAGCATATTTCCATTTCTCACAAATGCAGACTTGTGTTCTACACAATGCACAAAACAACTTCGAACTACCGTTGGCTAGAACTACTAGCCCATCTAGTTGCAACGCGATAAACCATATCCCAGACTACCAGCAGACAGATATAATAGCCCTGTTCTGCTACCACAATAACGCTTATGTCTGGTAGGTGATTTGACCATGGTATTAATATAGGGGAATCGGGAGTCCCACTTTTTAACAATTTGTCCCGCGTCCCGCGGCGTTTTAAAAAAGTCGTGATTTTTAGAAAGAATGCACGACAAGCTAGGGAACGGCGGGAGAACGGGAAGGGAATATACGGTTTTCGGTGGCCATGTGGCTATTTAGCCAGAATATGAGTTTTATATTATTTTTGCTAATTTTATAATGTTAAACTTTAATAATAACAAATAATTGTTGAGAACTGATTATCGAGAACTGCTTATCAAAGTTCGCATTGCTGATCAGTTGTTAGAATTCAACCACCATTGTTTGGACTTAATGAAAATTGAGTTATATTAAAACAAGAAAATAATTGGAATGATGTGCAAAAATTATTCGATCATATTACTAAAAATTTCCCGTATAGTAATATTTACAAAAATGATCATTTTAATGAGTTATCATTATTAAAAAAATGTATCGATAAGGAAAAGGTTAAATCTTGGGCACCAGCAAAAATCACAATAGAGAACAAATGGTTAGAAATATTTCATCAATTTGAAACAAACCATGTTCCATACAATAATGCACTAAAAATTGTGGAATATGCGCTGTCCTTACCAGGAACTAATGCTGCGACTGAACACGTTTTTTCTACGGTAAATAAAGTGTGGACATCAGAAAAATCACAATTAAGGGTTGAGATTTTGAAAGCCATTTTATATGTGAAATATAATTTAACAAATTCTTGTGAAAAATTTCATGACCTTTTTAACGACGACAGCAATCTACTACAAAAAAATTCACGCAAATGAGAAATATGCCAAAGAATAAAATAATACTATACATAATTTTTTTTAACTTATTATATTTGTAAATTGTACGTATGTTGAAATTAAAAAAAATATATTACAATACAATTTTTGCGTTCTATGAAAATTTATGTTGCTCCATATAGACCAAATTTTTAATCAAGAAACCCCCCCTCCCCCCGGTCAATGGTGTCTCGTTTTACCAATGTTAAAATCTGGTCACCTTATATTAATACCCACAAATATCAAAACGTACGCAGATTCATCCCTGGTGCAGAAGGGATTAATGTGAGAGTTACAGACAAAAAAAAAAAAAGCAAGCATCTAATTCAAATGAATTATGTGCATTTCTGTTTCATTTCATTGAGTTTTCATTGTCACAAGTTGCGTTCAGAAGTTCTTTATTTGTAATATATATTTGTGGTTTGTGAACTTGTTTTAATTATTTGAAAAGGATTTATTTTTTTGCCGTGTTTAATTGGCTCATATTATTTATTGATCATATTATTGTATAAACTGAAAATTTATTGTGTTGGGATTGTTTTGAAATTAATTTATATTAATTAATATGTTCTCCAGAATAATATTTAACTTATTAAAATGTAACATGCACTATTTTTTTTTTTTGCTCTACTCTTTGATTGTTTGATATTCTATTATTGTTTGTGTTATATATAAATTTAACTCAGGGAGTATTTTTAATATAAATTGAAGTCCTTGAAACTGTATTATTGTAAATGAGCAAGTTTTATTAAGTATGTTTTACTTATATCGTTATTGACTCTTTATTTTCATCTGTAGTTGAAAAAGCTAGGAGACTAAATGAAGAAATGAATGCTGATAATGGGCTTCCTGCCAGTGACAACAATTCAAAATCTGAAACAGGTATTTAAAATTTTTATGGAGTTTTAAACTAGAATACATTATTTTTTCATTCTTATCACCCCGATCTGATGTGTTTCTTTATCAAATAACCCCCTTAAGATTCTGGAATAGCAGTTTTTAAAATCTTTTACCCTCTATATATATCTTCTATACTAATAAAGAGACAAGTGGAAGTCGAGAGATCACGTGACCATAACTCATCCGGGTGGGCACCGATCCTCGAAAAAAAAATGGCCGACAAATATACAGGAAACGGTGTAATTTTTTTTCTCATGAAAGTACATAAATGTTACATATTTGGAAAGAGCTTCGAAAACTGATAATTTTTTCTGCGTACACTTATTCTGTTAATTCAATAGTTTTAGAGATATTTTTATTCTAAAATCACTCACTGCTGAGAAACAAAATCATCTAGTGCAGTGGTGCTGCCATCTGTCGGCAGCGATGGGAATGAAAATTGAAAGGAATTTATTCACTTGAATTTAATACATTTGTAGGCTTTTTTTTTCTTTTGTGGGGCCCGAAGTACATAAATATGTTACACGGATGGCTTGAGCGTAGCTAGGCGAAGTCCGAGCCTAGCCGGGCGAAGCCTGGCTTGTAAGCAATATATGTGATAAATTTTACCATCCACATATAAATATATTTAAAAAATGTTATATCTAGTCTATACTTTGTATATTAATGTAATTATAGTAACATACTTAAATGCTTATAGAAATAGCTGGTAACTATTTTATAGATCTAACCAAGACTATTGATATTTCAGGTGATAGAGTTGGGGAAGACGGTAAGGAGTCATCAGAAGTAGTCTTTCACAATATTGTTAATTTATCGGACTCAATGGAAAAATCTAATCTGTAAGTATTTTATATTTTCTAGTTATATCTACAAAGGTTTAATTTTGTTATTAGACTTTTTTGCTTGTTAATAGACCTGTTAAAGGACTGGTTAATTTTTTCCCCCCAGGAGAGAGACATTTTTATTTATAAGTATGCTTTTGGAGCTTTTGTATAATTGTACTTTTCAGTTGTGGGTTCTAAATTAGTCAAGCTAAGTCAGAGCGGTGAAACAACTGAAAGCCAATTTCTAAATTTATTTTTTATCACAGTAATATTATTATTGTAACCCTTTCTCTGCTGAGAACACTCCGTCCAGTAAAAAAATAAAAATACATTGCGAGACGTAACAGGTGACAAATGTGAGCACACTCCAGTGTTGCCAACCTTCAAAGACAAAATTATGGATTCTAGATCCTAAAATTATGGCATTAATGTAAAAAATATCGTACAAAATTCTATTATTATTATTTTTAGAATAATAAATTTTTTTAAGGCGGTAAAGTAAAAATCTCCGAGGACCGGTCAAATTTTTCCACGGACCGGTGTCGGTCCACCAGACAAGGGGTTGAGAATCATTCATTTAGGGTAATGTTTTCTACATTTTTCAACAGTATTTTTCCATCAAGCCTTTATTAAAAATATATAAAAATAAGGCTATTTATCGGTTATTTCTATTGAAGGAACTTATGAAAGTTTTTTTGAGACCATCTTAAAAAAAAAAAAAAAAAAAAAAAAAAAAAAAAAAAGTAGGTGTTTGACAAGAGGGTGTTGAGTTCTGAGCTTTGAAAATTGTCTCTTTGTTTAGACATACATAGCCAAAATGGAAAACATACTAGGCATTAATGCTGATTAAAAAAAAAAAAAAAAAAAAATTAGATTAATTTTCAGCTAAGACTTATTTGTAATAGCTTAAAAAGCTTCTTTTTGGTGTGTAAATGGAATATCATTTAAATCTAGTTGTCAATAGTTTAGGAGATTTTTTGCATTTTTAAGGATTCAGAATTCAGTGCAGGCATTTTTTTATTATTTTTGTTGTAAATTTTACGTATGCATTAAATAGTTATCTCTAAGACTTTATTTTATGGGGAATCTGAATTTTTGTTCTTGATGTTATGGGTAGGCAGCTTGTTTTTTATACATTGTTATGTGTAATTTGAGGTTATAGACATTAAACTTTTAGGGATTTCCTTAAATAGTTAAAAAAAAAAAAATTAAGCATACATATACTCTTGACAGAAAATTTTTTTTTCTGCTATCTTGCATCAGCAGTTGTACTAGTTGAACTATTGCTGAATGGTCATCAGTCAGTGAACACTGGGAATGGGAGCTGCTTCTGTGCTGAGATTGAACCTCAGCATTTACATTGTTACTTTTGCATTTGTATACCTGTGAGGATTAGGATGATCAGGAGTTTTCAGAATAGCTCTTTTGCATGTCATGTCACAGGTTTTCAACTTTCCTTTTCCTCCTAAAATTTATACAATTCTGTAGGAAAAGGAAATTAGTAGTCAAAAAGGAAAGTATTTTATTGAGACCTCTTAAATGTTGTCAAAAATTCTTGAACCCTTTACTTAAATATCAATTAAAATCCTACATAAGAAACACAGTGAGGGAAAGATTGTTACCCAATGTATAGTTAGAAAAAAAGTGGCTTAGCTGATGTTGCATCACAAATGCAATTTGAATGAAATGATATGTTTGGAAAATCGCAAAAAAATTTCTCCAGAAAAATTCTTGAAGTTTATCTAATGAACAAAATAAATATACGCATTTTAATATAGCATGTGCTTCAGTTTTTTTATGAGTTTTTAATTAGAAAAATCATTTTAAAAAAATCCGTAGCTCCCCTTGAGAGTGTCAAAATAACTTTATTTTAAACACATGTAGTTTAGATTTCTCACAATTTCTCTTGCTTCCTTCAGTTAAAATTTTAAAATTAAATCCACACACCTGTCACATATTTTTCATCCTTGTCCTGCTTTGTGTGGAACATAAATTTGATCATGACTGTTTCAGTTGACTTCAACATTCATATTTTTTTTGCAGTTGATCAAGTATTTATGCAGGTTTCATAATTGTTATAAAATTATTAATTTATCATTATTAATTCTATTAATTCTATTAAAGTTCAAACCTTGTATATAATTTGATTACATTTTGTTTTGTGTAAACCAAATTATGCTCCTTTCAGCCATTTCAATATAGGACTGAAATATTATGTTTTGATTTAAGATTGCTTTAAAAGTTTTAATGTAAATATTGATTGTTTAAGAGTTTTGTGTTATTTGAAAGGCATTCATATTAGGTAAGTGATGCACAAGAAGATTTTCTTTGTTATTATATCTCATCTTTTATAGATAATATATAGTAATTTCTTTGAATTGCTTAGCTGCATGAAAAATTCAGCACTATCATAACAATGTTAATTTGTTACTTTGTTTATTTTTAAAATGTATTTTGTTCTTAAAAAATAATTAAGAAGGTTATGTATCCAAATTTATGGTGTATTCATTCTGATGAAAGCAGCGTTAATTTCCAGAAAGGGGGAGGAGGACACAGCATGAAAAATAAAAATTTCTCAAAAATATTTGGTTAGAAGCTTATAGGATCCATATAATCATGTATTATTGTGTAATATGTGTTATTCGCTTACATGTATTTTTGTGAAATCACCTGTTAATTTTTGTTTGTTATAATAATCCTGAAGCCAGCACCACAATCTAATGGTAAAAATTTTATGAGTTTTTGAAAAGTTTTGTATATTTTTTTTATACATTATTCCTTGTGGAAAATTTTTCTAATTTTTGGCATTCTACTTGTGAGTTTACCTCCACAAATGTTTACAATTAGGTTGTCATGCCTTTCTGTTTGACTATGGATCATTGGGGGGGGGGGGGGGGGCGTGCATTGCCTGTGTGGACAAATCAAACAGGAAAATCATTAAGCTGTCTGATTTCACTTTATCAACTCCCTTGGAAAATATTTGTACATATGTGTCCCATCTTGTTTCCCAATTTTCCTCTAAATATTTAATCATATTATTTTAACATGTAAATTCTATTTTATAATTCTATCTTAATTCTATTCCCCCCCCCTTTTTTCTTTCCATCTTGTTTTTTTTGTTGATTTCATTTTTGGGTGTGCCCTTTTCATGTAAATATTTAATCATTTCTTTGATATGTAAATTCCTTATTATAATTCCATCTTTGCAATTCAATTTTTTCTCCCCATTTTACTTTGTTTCATTTTCAGGTGTGTCCCTTTGCGTGGTCATGAGAGCATAAATTTTTAATCTCTCCACCCCTCTGGTAGACAAACCCCTTTTAAGCACTCTCTTCCATTTGGCACATGATTTTCAGAAAAATCTTGTTCTTTATCTTATTGATGTTTTAAAGAAACATTAAGTTAATTTTGTTGATGGAATTTCTGTGTTTTTCAAAAATGTCTGTGGTTGTTTGTTTTATGACTCTAACTTCTCAAATAGTTGTAAATCTCTGTAGGATAAATTTAACCTTTAGCTTACAGTGCCCATTTTTCGAATTCCCTGTTTAGAACGGGAAATTTCAAACCCCCTTCGCAAGAACGGCCATTGAGGGGGTTATACACCCCCCCACATATATATACCTATATCTATCTATCTATCTATCTATCTATCTATCTATCTATCTATATATATATATATATATATATATATATATATATATTCTTGGGATACATGCTATCCTACCCCATAAGGAAAAGGTTAACATAAATTTTTGGCAAGTGTTGAATTGGTGTTTAGAAAATCCTTAAAATATTCAGTGAATAATTGAAAATTAAACTTATGAACTTCAAAGGCACATTCAGCTTTCCTTTGCAGAAAGAGTGCAGGATAATGTCTATACCAGTGATGAGCAAACTGTTTGTTCATGACCCACAGAAGATCATTAAAAAAAAATGGGAGGGGTTGTGGACAATCTAAAATAAATTTATATCATACTGAATTCTTAATTAAAAAACATGCTTTACACTTTCTATTTTTTTACATATTTTTTTATATATATTTTTTACATGTTCCAAATGTACAGTATTATTAAATAAGGTTTCAAATAGTCTTGCAATGCTTCATTGATTCCATTCACTTTACTTATATGTGTGAGACTGGTTTTCAAAATTAGTAATTGTAATAACCAAATAACAATGATATAAGAATAGTGTTCTCAAATATTTCTCCTAATATTGAACAAATGCTATCTGAGGTCCAGGCTTGCCCTTCTCACCCATTTTTTCTAGTTTAGTTTTATATAGATAAATAAAATTTATAATTTTCATTGTTTTAATATGAAGCTTATAATTTTAAAATCATGCTCTATTTTAATTTTAATTTTAATTTTTGTTAGTTTTTATATAAATGAAATACAAATACATATTATTACTTAAATATGAAGTTTTAGTCACATAAGATTTAGCAATAAACAAATGTAGATCGTAAGAAAGGCTTTTTTATTGTTATTCAAAGTAAATATATACCCTAAATCTACATTTTATTGATTTTTGAAATAATTTATCAAAATTTGCTTATTTTGTTTTTGTATTCTTTTCTTAACATTTTCCTACTCTTTTTAAAATTTGCTACTACCAATAAACTTTCATTGGGTGTCACATGATTTTTTTATTTAAAGGAAATGGGTCAAAAAAAGTTTGTTCACCACTGGTCTACACGTTAAGCCAAAGCAGGCAAAAATTTGTAAAAGATGTATTTTCTGTAAGAAGCAGTTGGTTGGTAATTTTAATGACTGATATTCACCTTACTACTATTTGCTGTAATTGCTGCAATGTCCTACCTATAATCTGTGGATCATACGTTAAAACAACTCTTGAATTTCTTGATGTGGATTATACTCGTAGGTTGATGTAAATTTTCGCGGCTTTTTTCTCGGATGAAGTTCATAGTTCTCAAAATTAGCGTTTAAGATATTTTTCATCGTTGATATGAGATGGCTCTTAAAGTGTGAGAAAATCAGCATTTCATTTCAGGTTATGTGACATATCTTAGTTGTCACCTGCCAATCTCATTGACTGATACCCAAATAGCATCTGAAAATACAGAAGGTCATTCGCACTTTATGGAAACGATTTTGATAGTTAAGTTTTATGTATAAATGCCATATTTATTGTGGCAATTTGCTTCTATATGATAGCCATGGTTCTTGACAATAGCTCTAGCTCGAATTTTCCATGAAAGTAAAGTTTTTCTTAGTACTGTCATGTCAATTTTACTCTATTCCTCTTGGACCGTTTTCCAGAGTCTATTCAGTGTTCTTGGATGCTACTTTTGTAAGGCTCATTTTAATAAACCAAAAGCACAAAAGTCCATTGGAGAAGTGCCAGTGTCAGGTGATTTTACAGGTATTTCATTAAATGGTATACACTTTATTCCTGTTTCTGATTCTTTCTTTGCCAAATAAGCAGCAGTTGATTAAAACGTGTAACTATAGGCTTTGTCCATATGAAGCTCAACTTTATCAATGTCCTTTCCATATATGGCTGGAACTTCTTCAAAAATTGGCTCTAAAATATTCTGCTGATAGTAGAGTGAATTAATTTTGGCTTTACTTGAGACTTTTTGATTTTTAATTTGCCATTGTAACAAAATCCTGCAACTATCATGAATCCCTTTGGAAACTTTTCTGTACACTGTCAAAGCCATTTTGTATGGTCATTCCCGTCAGTTGAGCAGTAGAATTTTTTAAAAAAAATTATAGTCACTTAAATTCACCCATTCCGCTTCGAGTGCTACCACAAATTTCCGTTTTTCAGCAGCTAGGTGTCTTTCATATAATTTCCTGCAATTTTGTTTTTCTTTCAGTAATATGCTTTGGCAAAAGCAGATGAACTTTAGGTTTAAACATCTTTAACTTTAAATCTTTATGAAGGATTTTACTTACAGTGCCAGCAGACATTCCTATTTTTGACGCAATGGATCTTTGAGTCGGTGGATTTTCTTTTAGGATCAGACTTCACTTTCTTGATATTTACCAGCATTCGAACAGTGTTAGGATGAGGTTTGCCGGTCATGTTTTCATTTTTACTTTCAGTTAGTCTTTTTTTTCCCATTCAAATTTAATTTATTATAAATACCTTTTTTTGAAATGCCATAACCGCAATTTTTGCATCACTTTATAATTTATTGATACGAATATTTCTCCTTGGAAAGCACAGTTACTTACCCTCGAGTCATCTATCAATTTTAGAAGCCATTTTCAAAATAAACTTTCATCTTACATTCCAATCAAAACAAAATACTAGCAGGCGATTATTCTGAAGTTTCAAAATTTTTATCTCAAAATACAAATGCCAAAAATAAATTAGAAAATCATTTCCATAAAGTGCAAACGACCTTCTGTACAACCTACTGCTTGTAAAATAGTTGGAGGGAGGGGATGAAAAATTAGTTCATGCTGATGACTAAGAACCACGCTTCTCCTGACCTCGTTTACGAGAGTTTGTTGATACTTCAACCATGTCCTTTGAGCAAAATTGCATAGGCTGATAGAATTTAAGCTTAAAGTTAGTGCTAAAGCAGAGAATATTGGCAACTGAGAAGCTGCAGAATTCCCATGTTAAATTACAAAATAATTATGGCGATGCAGTATAGTAGTCTATTGAAATTTCCCAATAAAATTTTCCCCTCTTTAAAATTTTTATAATTTTCTAGAAGTGTTTATTGTTATAGTTGGAAGAGTACAAATCTCTCTCTTTTTTCAAAAGATTTTGTTATGGTTACAAAAATTTTGATTACTGGAAAATCTGCATCTTTTAATCTTTGAAGTGAAATAGCAAACTCTGAAACAGAATTCTAATAGTTAACAGTTTCACAAAACCTTCTTTAAAGTTATGGTAGAGAATTCCTAAATCCCACATTTGAAATGTCATAGCCTTACAATATGACAGTTAAGGTTGAAACTTTAGACCTTACAATTTTTTTTCTGATAGCAAAAATTTTTCAAGGTTTAAAACTAATATTATAAATTCTAAAATTAAGTGAGGATTATATGTAGTTTCTATTATAAGTTTTATTCCAAATGAAAGTTAAATGCTTTAGGCCTGTTGGTTATTTGTTAAAATAATGCAAGTTTTATGTCTTTTGAAGAATGTCATTTTTTCTTTCGTAGTATAACACAGTATAAAAGTAAAGTATTTTTCTCAGTGCTGTCACATCATACGGCAGAAATTCTAGGAATCTCATTCTGAATAAATCTGTAATAGGGTGAAATTTAGTATTTTAACGTAAGACTACGTTCCTCCATAACGGTCCTCCGGAAAGGAAAATTTCAGACGCTAAAACCGTCCATCCGTACCTCGCGAGTGATAATTTTGGCAGCGCGCCAAACCCAGTATGCATTGCTTGGACAAGCTGTAAACAGTTAAACAGAAAAGTACCAAAATGTGTTAAAATTTTGACTGACTGACTGACACACACACACACACACACACACATATATATATATATATAGATAGATAGATAGATACATATATGCATAACACATATAAGAGGTAAGCAATGATAAGAAATCCTACGTTAATAACCCGCGGTAGTTTCGTCAGAAGAGACTACATGAAAAATTATTTTTTTATTTGTTTAGTGGTGCTAAATTTGCATCATTGAAACAAATTAATTGTGAGTATTTTTCTGTTACACGTGTGAATTAAAAAATGCTGAGGGTTTTACCTATTGATAATAATTTATTAAGCTGTAAAATTAAGTTCAATTTTTTAAAATTACGATGTGCTATGAATAACTCTTTAATATTATTTTCCAAAAGGTTGAATACCTTTGATTTGCACATGGTTAAAAACTTAACAGCGGTTGGTATTTAGAGTTTTGTTATACGGTATAAAAATTATCTCTACGTTTTGCGAACGAATACCCTTCGATTATTCCATGTTCATGAGCCACGTAAACAATCCATCTTTCCTTCCTGAAACGCCTGGTAAGATCCTCAGTCTCTTAATCATGATTTTTGAATCCATTGATGCTTTTAGAAATTCATTCGACCGGTAGGCATACAAGCCTTTGAAACAACGAAGGATTTTCCCACAGCTAAAAGCTTCAAAATCGCTTCCGTATCATTCCCGGTGATGATGTTAAACGCACTACTGAAGGTTTTGGTCATTGCAATATTCATCTCGGAGTGATAAATTTTTGTCGGGTTGCGTGTTATAGAAAGTATGGTTTCACTGTTACTGTTGCATCGGTATAATTTCCACTGTTATTATTACGATAATATTGCGATTTTTATCCCCAAAACACTATAAAAAATCTAGTGTAATGGATGCAAAATAAAATGATTTTGGCAATTGCCCATTCGGCAACCAACGTAGCGCGCTATGATATGCGTTTCTGGAGATTTTTTATGTGCTCGTAAAAGAGAGGTCTTTGTATCATCAGGGTTTTACTCACCATAAAAGAGGTGAGGAAGAAAATATATGAACGCACGTTTTTTTTTATCTGTAGTTAAAAAAAAAGGGGGTTTAAAAAGAAAAATTATTTTGTTTAAAAGGCTTGGTTTTCATTTCCTTGTGTAAATTGGAAACCTTTTCCATGACGTTTTTTAACACTTGATACAGGAGGGTGCGTTGGAATATTTTATTTTTCTTAATTTCACTTAAAAAGGTTAATTAACTTATGATCCTTATCTTGTCGACTGCTTACGTGCTCTCAAATTATTATTATTATTATTATTATTTCCGTGTGAAACGTGAAAAATAATAAAAATTAGCTCTACAACAACAGTCATAATGATAAAATATTATAATAGGGGGGGTCTACCGGTCCTAAAAACCACGAAAGTCCCGAAAATGTAGCGAAATTGGAAAATAGGTCCTAGAAATGTTGCGAAATTAGAGATAGGTTACGAAGAAATCCAGACGCGCCTGGAAAAAGCCCATTAATTTTCCTCTCTCTGAAATCTAAATATCTTTGTATGTCTCCCCCCCCCCCCCCCCCGGTCTTCTATTTAAGGTTGCTATTTACAGTATCCAAAGAACTCATGGCGAGTTGTGTAGTAAAATGTACATTTTTTCTTATATGCTTAAAATTACATTTCCATTCCATCCATGTTTAAAAGACACGAACGGTGTATTGTTCTCAAATGATTTCTTGCAATGATCGGCGAAGACCAATTTTATTGTTAGGAATTGATGAGATCGTGAATAAGCCGCGCGGGAATTTCTGAAGTGATTTATTTATTTATTTATTTATTTTAAACGTAGGATTACCGTAAAATCTCTAGTAAAATACGCACTTTTTTTTCACATTTTAGTCCGCAAAAATGAGGGTGCGTATTATACTCGCGTACAAACAAAACGTAATTTTAACATTGGATAAACGAACGTACAGCAGCTGTAAGACATTGTCGCAACACAGGCGCGTGCGCATCTGCACTCCGTGATTCATCCACCCGTTTACTACGCAGGTATTCCTTTTAAACAAACGGAACTCACAGTTCGTATCGTAAAGGGAGGATGATGATGGCAATATATATTACGACGGCAACAATAATTATGACATGGACGCAACAACAATAGATGAGCTGTATTCCCGTGAAAGTGATTAAGACTGATAATTTGACAGTAATGCTTGTTTTGAATTAACAATTTAAGTTTTTTTTCTACCGAAATTGACGTTTTCGTGTCTTTTTTTTGCAAATTTTATTTATGTTAATAAATATTTGTGCAATTTTTAAATGAAATATTGAAAAGTTATGGGTGCGTATTATAGTCGAATTTTAATTTTTTTCCGAAAATTTCGCGCAAAATCAAGCATGCGTATTATAGTCGGGTGCGTATTATAGTCGAGATTTTACGGTACGTTTCTACATAATGGTCCTCCGGAAAGCAAAATTTCAGACGTTAAAACCGTCCGTCCGTACCTCGCGAGTTATAATTTTGACAGCGCGCCAAACCCAGTCTGTATCGCTTGGACAAGCAGTAAACAGTTACACAGAAATGAACCAAAATGCGTCAAAATTTTGACATACATATATATATGTGTGTGTATATATATATATATATATATATATATATATATATATATATACATACGTACATATATATAGATACATATATACATACATATATACATACAAAAGAGGTAAGCAACGATAAGTAATCCTATGTTAATAACCCGCGGTAGTTTCGTTAGAAGAGACTACCTGAAATTTATTTCTTTTTCTTTTAATGTGAAGGAATATCATAGGTGTACAGATAACAATTTGCACAAAGAGCGAAAAGAACTTAAAAAAGCTCTACAAAAATTTAGCGTTGATTAAACTCGAAATTTTTAAAAAAAAGCTTGTTGAAAAATTTCCATAATTGATTGAAAACTTAAAATTCATACTAAATACAGGTTAAAAAAAAGTTTTTACACAGGGGCCCAAACCCCCTGGTCTATCAGTGCGATCCTTAAATTTACAATCTTTTTTTTTTTTTTTCCCATGTGTATTTCTAAATTTATAGCTATTAGGTGTAACACTGCAGTTTCCCACATGCATAAACATACTTTAAACACCGCAGCATTATTCGGCCGATGAGCTTGTTCCAGAAAAATATTATTACAATATCGGCATTTGTAATAATGGAACCTAAATTTAGTTTGCTACAAATTTCTGGCGAAATCATACTTTTAAAATATTGTATGGTACCTGCTCTAATGTAATCGTATGCTTTTTCTTTTCCTTTTCGCGTAAAATGAAAAAGAAAAATTCAGTTTAATATGTGTTAAGCCTATTATTATTGATGACTTGCTTAAATTTCTTGTGACAATTCGAAAAGTCGCGGGAGAACCGATCCGCATCGTCGCAAATATTTGACTGTTTATTTCTTCTTCAACAATAAGTGTCATTTTCCCCCATTAAGAGCAGCATTTCATAAAAAAAATCTGAGAAATATTTCAGAAAAATGTTGTTCCCGATCTTCAGTAACAATTTTTGCGATTTTCGATCTTTCTGTATTCTGTCTGAGGATGAACATTTTTTCCCCCCGTTTAAAGTACTTTATTTAAATTTTCTGTATACCTGTAAACATAACTCCTTATTTTAAAACATTTCAAAATTTAATAAAAGTTTTTTTTCCTTCTGTACAAATAATGATTTGTATCAGTGTCTTAAAAATAAATTTATGAAAATGATGAGTATGAAAATTATTATGTTTCCTGGCCGGTATCAGTAGGAATCTGTTCATTTCAATAAAAATTCATAGATATATTTTTAACTGTTTTTGCACTGACAATTACCGTAAAAATTACCAGTAAAATATCAGTAAAACATTATATTCATTATTAACCAATACTATTTGTAGGAATCTATGTAAACCCACAAAAATAATTTTTTAACCTTGAAAGTCTAACCTCTTAAGTCGTATAATGATATATTAGAAATTTTTAGCTTAGTTTGTATTCACCAAAACTGAAATATTTTCAGACCATTATTCATTTTTTGTCGAACTAGATGTTGTATAATCGTGAGTTAAATTTTCATACTTGTATAATATTTTTAAATTTTCTATAACTATTCTTTTACTTTTCGGATAGACGTCAGTAAGGGGTTTTATATATGTCTGGAAATTTTTCTAAAGAATCCCCAGAGAGTCAAGGAAAAGTTACGAAATTGTCTTCCAGAATCTCGGTAGATAGACATCCTGTGTAAGTCACAGTATAATTGTTTTATCTGATCCTGTTGTGCACAAGGGTCTAAATTTGAATAATTTAGCTAGGAACGAAACAGTTCTGTTGGATTTATAGAGAGAGTATGCACGCTCTCTATCTATATCTGTTTTTATATATCCATGTGTCGATATTTTGTTTACTAATTACAATTGCGATTTCTTTTGAGTTAACCTCTTTATTTTGCGTTTTTCTTCTCAGAATTTCTTGTTTTGAGGGCAATATACGTATATAATTAATTTTTTCCCTATTATATATATATATATATATATATATATATATAAATAAACTTATTGTTTGGGATCGTGAAGCATTTATGTAGAAAATATGTTTTTCAGTATCGATTCCATTAACGTCCAAGATGTACCGGATATGTAGCCTTTATTCCGGATATTACCTTATTTCTGAGGAGTAAATAAAGTCAATATCTTTTGTAGATGTAGCTTGACGTCATTTGTCCGTCCTAGGTTTTTTTTCCTCTTCTTTCTAAATGGCTTTTCTGGATGCCTCTCAACGGATGCGTACTTCTATATGTAATTGACGATTCATCTATTCACTCGTTATCTAACATTAGAAATATTTTGCATTGAATTAGTAGTCCCTCTTTGAATCATAAAGTGGATCCTTATTCGATTCTGTGCGTCAATTTGTATTTAAGAATTTTTCTATATGTCATTTTACTTGAAGAACGAAGATTGGTAAGTGCTTTACGCAGTGTTAATTTATTGGTTTTTAAAACATTACTCTCTTAGCACATAATTGAAAAGATTAACGGAATAAATTATAGTTAAGTACGTGCCTCTGTTAGTTTCATGTAGCTATTGAATCGACCATTTATTTATTTATTTATTTATTAGTACGCATCTTTCAAATGCAACAACTTTAAGTAAAGTCGAAAGTTTTACAATTTTTTCATGAATAATTTTTACCATATTCAATCATATTTTAAATCGAATGACGACTTACATCAGAAACATTTTGCTTTGTATTCAATTTTAGTGTATTTAAGTAGGATTTCACGTTACAAAAATGCTATAGAAAGTTATATAAGGTTTCTTGTTCATTCTATAAATGGGAATACATTTTTCAAACACGTCTTGTGGTAAGCTTTATTGGCTTTTATGACCTAGAATATAAATGAATATGAAAAAAAAACCTCTTAAGCCTCCACGAGTTTTAAAATATCAAGTATATTAATCTGCAAATTTTTATCATTTGAGTTATTTTTTTTAAATGAATTTTTGTATCTAGTTTTATTTTAAGTAATGTACTGCAGCGAATCTCAGTTTTAGTTATTTTTCCCCTCACAAAATTGTTACACAAATAAAATTTTTTATATTCACCGTGGTCGTGTAGGATGAGAGTATTGAAGAAAATCGTTCGAAAACTCCCAAATTTTTTTAACTATCGAAGTAGTCGAAGCAATTTCTGATAACTTTCAAGTTTGAGCATTTTATTTTGTGCCATCGTTATTGTGAATAGGTTAGAATAGGCAAAAATATTAATCATTAATTTCCAAATAAACGTTGATTTATCATGATTAAGGATACGTAATTTTCGTATTTACGAAATAGACGCAAATAAATGCGAAATTGGCCGATGTGAGCGAATAAATGCGAAAATTATTTTTTTACTACTTTTCGGCAAAAACTCGGTGATAAACGGCTTTTTAAGCGAAATTAGGTAATAATAGTAATAATTTATTAACATAATTGTTTAACACAGACCATCCGCGGTCTTTAACTGAGAAATCTCACTCTCCTTCGGATTTGCTCCGAATTTTATCCGGACGATTTGTCCGTACCGGAGTCGAACCTAAAAATCTAACTGTAAAAATCAACCACCAGGTTTGGTGGAGTAATTTAGTAGATTTAAGAACGTCTCTTGAGCGCCAAAGTCAAGGGTATTTCAGCTACTTACAGTAGTCGACCAAGAGACTCCAGTTGATGTTATTTAGATTTTAATTGCAGGCGAAATGCTGCTACCTTAACTTTGCAAAGATTATACAAAGTCTCTATAGTTCCGTTAACGAGTAGATGATGAGATATTTTAGTATGTACAGCATAATAATTAATGACAGCAAGCAAAGACTTACGGAACATAATGTGGATACTACTACAATATTAGCTTTTAACGAAGAATTTGGATACTTACCTATCCAAGTAATTAAAATTGTAACTTTTTTAAATAAATGCGAAATTTTATGTATTGTATTTTTTTTGTTGTTGCGAAATTTCGATATTTTTTATGCGAAATTTACGTGTATATATATATATATATATATATGATATGTATGATATGTATATATATATATATATATATATATATATATATATATATATATATATATATAAAACAAACACAAACACACACACACATACACACACACACACATATATATATATATATCGAGAGACAGAGGAGAGGGAAAGAATTTTGTCATTCATGCAAGATATCCACAAGTCTGGGACTTAGTGTCTTAAATGATAAAAACGTTAAAATCAAAATGGCATCTGTCGGTTCGTTCGTAAATTTAACGTATTGAGATAACTACATTTACTTAATATATGTATTTAATCGTAATACACGCAACGGCTGGAGTTATTTTATTAGTCATTTTAGCTGTGTACTCTCGAGATTTTTTTCTCTCATTCGCTGTTTTAGGGGGCAAAATAGACCTTCCCAGAGAGGTAGGGAAAGTCGATTAATAATGATTTACTTAGTTTTAAAATATGTTTGTGAAAGGGCAGGATACATTACGCAAAATTAAAGCCTTGCGGATCGATTGCGGGAATTTTCTCTGCCAAAACTCTTGCTGAATTCCTTATTAATAATTTGATTATTTTTAATGATTAATCCTGGTTGTGCTCGCTTTGAAGACAATCAGTAATATTAAAAAAGTTTTGTTCAGGAAATTATAAAAAAAAAAAAAAAAAATCATTAATTTCCCCTTTTGCTGCCGGTACTTTTTAAAACAGTTTTAAAGAATCGTATTTCTCAGAGAAATGGGCTCGCCATTCGAGTAAAATCAGTTTTATAAGCGTCACGTCTTTTACATTACCTGGGAAAGAAAGTAAGCGGACCATCGCTGTGTGTGAAACGTGTTAATGTGCGCAGAGCTAAAATTGGCTACGTGAGCCTCAGCTTGCTTAAAAACAATGACTTCGTGTATAAAATTATGAGAGTGTAAAAATGTAAATTAGCAGCGTTACCGCATTCACCTTTCCCTGTAAATATATTTATTAATGTAACATTTTCAAAAACTTAATAATTATTTTTTAATAGTTTAATGCTGGTGGAAATTATAAAATTCTCTTTTGATTTTTTACTTTTAATTTTTGAATGTTGAACTCCTTTCTTTTTTAACTAATCGCATTATCGGAGGTTAACAGTTAGCCTTTTGTTGATATATATATATATATATATATATATATATATATATATATATATATATATATATATATATGTGTGTGTGTGTGTGTGTGTGTATGTATATGTGTATATATATATATATATATATATATATATATATATATATATATATATATATATAATTAATTAATATAGGTAGATAGAAAGATAGGTACAGTGTTTAGAACTTGGTGAAAGGGGGAGAGAAACGATCATATTATACAGGATTATTCACTTATCCTTTAAAATCTTGCGTTAATAATTTTAGAGTATCTCATGCTCTTTGATGCTCTATCTAATTAAATTTTCTAAAAACTAATTAAGAATTTTTTAAACGTGTTAGCCTTGTCAGTATAATGTGTATATGTTTAGTATTTGCAGTAAGTTTATCGAGAAAGGCTGATGTAAATGCCTTCATTGTTTTCTTTCCTTTTTTATTGAACTTCAGCCAGAGGAAGAGTTGGCGTCTTGCGATAAAAAATAACTAGATTATTTTAAAAAGTAATTCCATGATAGTACTGTCGTGTTGCACGAGCTAAATCGTAGGTCGAGAGGCCGTGTGTTAACACGCTTCGTAGTTGCTCTCCCTTGCTTTCCCAGTCCATTCCTCCGTTGGTCGAAATGTTCTGTTTAACGTATACTGCATAATTAGATCTTTATAAATTCCCTCTTCTTGAAGTTCACTGACGTAAACATGGAAACTTAAAAGAAGTAGTATTGTGTTTCTTCCTCTATTTATACTGAAGGGGTAAGCTAATTAATTTTTTTAAATGTTTCCAGAAGACATTTTTCTTGTACTTTTAATTCTCAAATATTTTTCGGTGCTTGTTATGTTGAGTAGTGTAATCATTTTCTAAAAAAAGTTCTCGTTGAGAGAGCCTGACTAATTTATCGAGTAATTTTGGCAGAAATTCCCAGTGTTGTGTAACATGCTTATTCAAAAGCTATTTCATTCTGTTCGACCGCAAAATACGGAGGAAACGTTTCGCTGAAGGTAATAATTCTGAGAGGAATTTTAAAAATATGTATTTAATCAGCAATTTCGGTACGGGGAATTATTATTTAATACCCTTGAACAAAAATTCAAATATTGTAGATATGTTTGATTTGAAGTCTGATTATGATGGTATTTTATTCAGTACAATTTGGATTGTATATCCAGTTGCTTAGGCTTGCATGTGATGTAGGTCTGCAATAAGTTGCATCTATCATGTTAACACGTTGACGAAAAAAAAAAAAAAAAACTTAAGAGTTACTATAAATTAGAGACGAAAAACTGATTTTGTCGTCATAGCTCGAGAAGCTACTGTGTGCAATTTTTCGCTCAATTACGAAGAAAACCGTATCGGCTTTTAAAGGTCGAGTTTTCTTTCTTTCTTTCTTTTTTTTTTTAACTTATTCACAGTGAATATTTTTAGGTTTTTTCCTCCGTGTCATCATTCACTAGTTTGGTGTTAACATTATATTATCTTGACTTGTATTCGAGTTCGAACCATGCAATTACTTTTTTTCTTTTATTCCTTTAATAGTTTCTAGAAGAATATTTCTTTAAGGGTATGTGTATAACCTGTTATTGTAGGATTTATGTGTGAAAGATGGACTTAATGCTATATATTCTGGAAATAAATGCTATGTAAAGTAGAAATGAGAATTGATGTTGTTTTTCTTACGCAATTTCATTAGAAAGATGGGTTAATGTGTGTGATATCCGTTGTTCTAGTGAGTTATATTTCGTCAGTGTACCATTTTCAGTGTATATTTTAAGAATCTATTTTCCTTCCGTATTTTTGAAGTTTGCTGGTTTTCTTGATGAAGTGTTGTTATTGGACTCAGTTGAACACGGGATGCTTTCCTTAAAAAGTAACGCAAAGAAAATCTAATGTAGATGTCCAATTTATCGTTTTTTTGTAGTTGGTTGTCACATTATAACATTCAATTATGTATTAGCCATTTAAAAAGAATTATCCGTAAACTCCAGAGGGTCGAGGAACTAATAGTACATTGGTAGCGAGGTGCTTTCTTCCAATTTTATTAAAGCTGTATTGGAAATCCATTCAGTTGCGAAAATATTCGTGGAGGGAAAGGCTAGACAAAGTCCAATATGGAGGAATGTTAATTACCTATTTTATTTTTTTGTGGCTGACTTTAGTATCGCGTAATTGTTAATTAAAAAAATTTTAAAAAAAATCCAAGTTAAATTGTTTTCTGTCTGAATCGAACACCAGATTCCTGGGGATGCCCTCTCTGTTGAGCTATCCCGCAAAGTGACAAAATCTAATTTCCTTTAACCATCTTCACATGTTTTATGATGAACGTTTTCCAAAATAAAATGTTACTTTTAATATTTAAGTTTGTGGGTTGTTGATAAAAAAACACTAACAACTTATATGGCAGCCCTGCAACCAAAACTTATAGAAAAGTCCAAGAACTTTAAAAATTTCGGAACCGCGAGCTAATGCGACTAACAATTTAATATTAATATTATTGGTTTTAGCTGGTGAAAACTTAAATATTTATTCGGTTTACATGTAAAAATTTTTTTGACTTAAAAAAACCATTACAAACATTTCGTCTTTTCTGTTAGATCAATTTTGTTAATTTTGTGATAAAAATTTATCTGTTCATGCATTGTTTAACGCGAGTATGTTTCAAGAGTATTTTCATCTCGTTTGTTTTCATTTAACTTGAAGATAACAAGGGAAAAAATATAATATACCCTGCTCTCAAGTGATTTTGAGAGGCATTACAGACATGAGTATGCTATAATGATTAACAATTTGCTGACAACGTATAAAGGCAAGAGTTTTCTAGTGGCTTACAATGGTCGGAGAGGGGTCCATGAGTACTAATGTGCTTGCTCAATGACTGAATATTTTCAGAAATTTGTGTCGCGAATTAAATGGGAAAACTAATGATCAAGCAATGAATATGATCTTTTGAATTACTTTTTAGAATTTTTGTTAAAGAGAATAATTTTGTTCAGTTAATTTTATAACTTACAAAAATTAATATCGTAGAATTCGTATTTGAAATCCTGCGATATAAAAATAAATAAATCTGAGTCATTTGTTAATGAGAAAGAGGGGAAAAAGTAAAATCTCTTAGTCAAAGTTTTCTCCTTCATGCATCTTTTTTTTTTTTAATGTCTAGTTCTTAGTAGCTCTTGGCACTCTGCTCATCTCCTTAAAGATTCCAAGATAGTAAACGAGGATTAAATTTGGAGGGAAAATCAGTGCAATGTTTGGGATTCCTTGTAAAACGAAATAATTTTTTAACATTATGTTGCGACTTTTTGTGCTTAAAATTTTGCGGAAAATAGATAAATACGCTCTTATTTTCTGAGTCAACCCTGTCCTCTCCTTTTTTCGCAATATTTGAATGATAATTAAATTAACTAGTGATTTCGCGATTGAAAAATTAATGTAAATACCTATGTATTTCATACATAAGCATAATTTATTTTAGCAAATTCGTATTAGTTTTTCTCCGGTTCTGCGCATGTTTTTCTAGTATTTTTTTGTATTACGTGAAGAGGTGAGGGGAACTCAACCTCTTCTATTTATCCTTTCTATTACAACTTATTTCTAATGATTTCATCCTTCAGTGTAATATTATTGTAATTATTTTAATTATTTATCTGTTACTAATAATTTATTATTTATTACGAAAAATATTTAACACCAAGAAAAGTTTCTCAGTTAATCTTGGAATCTGAATTTAGTTCTAATACGACGTACTACTTTAAAAATACTTATTATCATCTTGACATTCATACCCCTTGCGATATTTGCATTTAATGAAAGTATCTATATTGATGAACGACGAATAATTCTGAAAGGATCGGAAATCTTGGAATGATTGTGATTATCGTAAAAATAATCAGAGTAAACACTTCATATATTTTCAAGTCTTAAGCGCATTATTTAAAATTTTATTGATGTTATATTAATTACTGTTACACTAGATGCCCCCCCCCCCCCTTCCCACCTAGAACGGGCCGCACTATGAAATCTAGTTTTATTTCCCCCAAAAAATTTATTCCTTTTTAACCAAGAAAATTTAGCTGGAATGCTGTGTGCTTCCCATCCAAGTTTTCACTTTTCGGGACTAGCTTCTCCGCTTACAGCTGCCATGTCTTTATCTCCCGAGACCAGACTGAAACCCAGTGGTTAAAATGACAAATTAAAACTGCGTTTTTAGTAATTCTTGCGCATTCAGATGATAATATGCCACACTGATTCAATTAGTTTTTCTGTAATGTTACACGAATACCTTTAATATTCATTCAAAAATCATTTGTGATAGGTCTCTTTCTTCCATTCTTAACTGTAATTGTCTAGGGCAGTGGTGCGCAAACTTTTTTCGACCGGGTCCTTTAAAGAAAAAAAAAAAAAAAAAAATCCCTCTACTCCAATGAAAACCCCAATTAGGTGGGAGCAATTTTTTATTTTTTAAATTAGGAAAATGTTAACAAAAAGAAATAAGCAAATGTTAACAAACCATTTCGAAAATCGACGAACTGAAGATTTTGGGTTATATTTCTACTCAGCAAAATAACAGAAAAATATCTTCGGCACTTTCTATATTTGTTTTTGCTAAATGTCTTGTGACTAAAACTTAATGTTTAATAATTACTAGATTAAAAAGAACTTTTTATATACCATGTTTTTAAATTTTCTGTTGAATCATATAAACTTGACAGTTCTATGTATTAATACATACTTTTTTAAAAATTTTGATGAATTATCGCATCAACTTGAAAGAAAATGAGGTTAATTGGAAGTTAACTTGCGTTTAACTTTTCGTTCCCGCCCCGGCCGATAGATGGCTGACCCAGCCTACAAAACAAAATTAACTGAAAATGATTTCAATTCTGCTTAAAGATGGCTAAAAGTATTAAAATAATGCATTGTCATCGTGTTCTGAGCTATTCTAAATGTTTCAAATGTCTAGCTAGTCGGGAAGTTAGTTAAAAATCGATTGCAAGATTTGTAAGGAAAAAGACACACACAAACAAACAAGAAAGCGAGTTAATAAAAACATGATAAAAATAAATATATATTTGAATTTCATTTAAGTAAAATTAACGATTATTAAAATAAGAGTAGGATTTCAAAATTATAAGCTTCATATTAAAACCTTAAAGATTATGAACTTCATTTAAATTATTGAACTTTTTATTTATTTATTTTATATTTTGTTATTATTATTTTTTAACTAATGTAGAGGCTCTTGTCGTGAAGACATTCGCCTTTAATACACCGCAGTTTTGCTGGCCTCTTAAACTAGCAAAAAATATATTATTTTGAAATTTTTCTTTCATAGGAATTTCTTATAAACATTAAAAAAAATTAGGGTAAAGGGACTGCAGTGTGATAACTATTAACAAAGCATTTAAAACTTATTTTAGTATGGGGGCACCATATAGGTGGCCCCCTATGAAGGGACGACACAAACGGAGGCCTTTTAAAGACGCGACGCCGGGATTCGATCCGAGCACCCCCAGCACCAAAAGCCAGCGCGCTGTACCACAAGGCCGCCACAGGCCCATCGAACTAAAACAGAATAGAATTAATGAAAAGTAGAGAACCTGGACCTCAGATAATATTTGTGAAATGTTTGAGAGAGTTACTATCGTATCATCTTCCGGGTTAAGTCTTGATCGTTTTTTTGGTTTTTATAGCTACTCATTTTGTAAAACCAGTATCATACAGATTGGTAGAAGCGAATAGAAACAGCCCTGAAAGACTATTTGATACTTTATTTAACAATATCATATATTTTTTAAAACAAAAAAAATATTAAAAATATGCATTTATAGAAAATTTAAAGCATTTTAAAAATAAATAATTCAGTACGATATAAATTTACTTCAAAGTGTCATCGACCCCTCCCATTTTTTCAAGACCCCTTTGTGGGTCGTGACCCACAATTTGCGCCCCACTGGTGGAGGGTAGTATCGATACAATCCCCCTTCAAAAGTCTTTAAGAATTTTTCGAAGTCAAAATGTAGAAACAAATTCTCACATGCATTGTGAGAAATTCAAATAAACTATAGTTTTCTTATTTTCCTAATATGAAACAGTTTAAGTTTATAGGATTTTTGAATTTTGTACAAGCATTTTTTTTGGGGCTACCTCTTTCCTGCCAATCTTTGACCACTGAAGCTGATAGAAATTAACATGCTTTGATTTATGTATTTAAGTCGCATAACTAACTCGTTTCCTCCTTTGTGAGTCCAACACAATGTATTGGTATTCTTTTTCTGTTATTTTCATGGTTGAGTGGCAACATGTTTAAGGTTTTAGATTGATGATTCCAAAGCGTACATGTAGAATGAATGACGCGTCAAATTTCTAGTACGGATGTACCGATTATCTTTGCTGTAGAATTTTTCTCCTATATTTGTTCCAATATCTGGAGTACAGTTTTGTGATAAGAAAAAATATATTATTTTGAAATTTTTCTTTCATAGGAATTTCTTATAAACATTAAAAAAAAATTAGGGTAAAGGGGACTGCAGTGTGATAAATTAATAAATTGGTCAATAGAGTCTAATTTTTTCTTTAAATTTTTTCTCATTTAAACGTGTATGTAAATGGAAAGTTAACTATTGTTAGAAAGGATTCCCCCCCCCCCCCCCGGGAAAAGTTAGGTAAATTAAATATATTTGCGTCTACGTGTTGATTATGGATAATTTAATTAATGTGAAACTTATATAGTACCGATGTATTAATAGGTTCTTGTTATCTGTAGAGCTACGATTAATTTTCTGATCGCAAAAGAGATCTTTTTAGTTTTAGCATGAAAGAGGATTATCTTCCGAAAGAATTAAATGTACGCTGATATCTGAAATCTAAAAGGGGAATCACGCGGTTGGCACAGGTGTTTTTAGCAGTTGGAATTGGCATCAAACTGTAAGTCTCAGTGTGTTTAGCTTTCGCGTTAAAAGAGATAAATGACCGAAACGCTCTTAACCAGCCATCAAAATATAAAACGGGCTTGTAAATTGCTAGTGTCATTAACTAGAACGGTGAGTGTTGAAAGAATACTTCTGTACTTTACGTAGCCAACTTTTGCCGCAAAACCGAGAGGCTTTGAATGGGTTCTTAAGAAATTCTCTTACCTCTGCAAACATAGTATAGACAAAGGTAAGATTGCAGTGGTATTCAGCCTGCGATATTGAAAGGTATACTTCTGTAGGTTTAGATGGATTTATTTTTGATAGATTTTACTAAAATTTTACTGGTTTGTATGGTATAGTTGACAACAGTAGTTGGAGTATAAGAACAATTTTTGCAAAGTGCGAATGAGTTTTCAGAATCTGACTCTAAAGAACTGCATGAAGTTAACTATTTCCGAGACTACCATCCATACCAAATGGGCTGCTAATTCGTCTGAATTTATACAAGTTCCTTTTTTTTTCTTTGTGATTTATCTGAATCAGGGGTGGGGAAAGTACGACCCTTTGCAATTTTTGTGCGGCCCTATTTAACTTTTGACATTTTAATTTACTGTAATTTAAAACTCCAAATATAAAGAAGTTATCCAAATATAAAGAAGTTATCTCCTAGAAAACAAACGCAAACAGGATCAAATAACAATTAAATATTTGGTACTAATTTTTTTTTCCTATTCCTTTTTTTGCAATAAAATAAAAAGTATATTTCGTTTTTATATTTATAAGTTATACTTAAAAAAAATTTTTATATATATATATATATATATATATATATATATATATATATATATATATATATATATATATATATATATATATATATATATATATAAATATATATATACACTGCTTGCTGGCCACCCAAATTGCAACACCAAGAAGGACAAGAGATATCACAACAAAATTTATTTTGTAGATAACATGTTGACCAAGTATCAAATGATTAAATTTATAGACTTCTGAGAAGTGTGGTTCCTGCCGAAATCCGTAGCCAGAGTAGCCGCCATTGTTGGAGATCACCGCTGCCACACGCCTCGGCATTGATTCAAAGAGACTTTGGATGAGTTCTTGGGGTACAGCAGACCAAGCAGCTTCCACACGTTGCCAAAGTTGATCTGCTGTGGCAGCTGGGGATGGAATCTGGGTCAATCGTAGAGCAACCATGGACCACATGTTTTCTATCGGTGAAAGATCCGGAG
Organism: Dolomedes plantarius; assembly: GCA_907164885.2. Classification (NCBI taxonomy): domain Eukaryota; kingdom Metazoa; phylum Arthropoda; class Arachnida; order Araneae; family Dolomedidae; genus Dolomedes; species Dolomedes plantarius. The sequence continues at coordinate 12,573,677 of OU015496.1, forward strand.
AGCGAGGCGGCCAGGGAAGCAATTCAATCTGGCGATTGACGAAGAACCGTTGGACAATGCGTGCCACGTGTGGTCGCGTATTATCCTGTTGAAATATGGCTGTGGGCAAGCCCTGAAGGTAAGGAAGGACAACGGGCTCCAACACCTCGGAGATGTAGCGCTGGCTGTTTAAAGTACCGACAATGCGTAGTAGAGGTGTGCGAGAGTGATATCCAATACCGCCCCATACCATAATACCCGGTGCAGGACCAGTGTGGCGGTGCATAACGCAGCTGTTCAGCATCCTCTCTTCACGGTGTCTCCAGACTCGAATGCGACCATCGTGGTGTTGCAGACAGAAGCGTGACTCGTCACTAAAGACAATTTCATTCCATTCTGCCGTCCACATCCTTCTGTCATCGCACCATTGGCGGCGGAGACGTCTGTGGTTCTGCGTCAAGGGTAGACAAAGCAATGGACGTCTTGCGGACAGACCACTCTGCTGTAAACGGCGTCGAATGGTACGCGCAGACACTGGATGATGCGTTAGAGACTGCATGTGCTGTGCTATGGTTCGTGATGTGACTGAGCGATCCGCCACTGCCATGCGCACAATTTGCCTGTCATCACGTGAAGTGGTGCGCTGAGGTGGATGCGATCGAACACGCCGGTCCGTCGTACCCTCCTGCATCCAACGATCACATATCCGCATTACAGTTGTTTGGTTTCGTCCAACACGACTACCGATTTCCCTGAAAGATAATCCACAATCTCGGTAGGCCACTATCCTTCCTCTGTCGAACTCGGATACTTGATCAAAAGATGATCGCTGTTTTCGACGAGGCATAATTGATCGTTTTTTTAAAAAAAACACAAGAAAAACACAATTGCCGAACTTGAAATCGTCGAAATCTCCAAGCCTTAAATAGCGCTTTGAAGTGGCGCCACAGGCGCGCGTGATGTGCGTCTGCGCTGAAATTCTAATCATTTGCATATTTCACCTCCGCTAATGCATGTTGTAAATTTCATGTTATTTGCATGTTTCCTTCAGGGTGTTGCATTTACAGTGGCCAGCAGTGTGTGTATATATATATATATATATATATATATATATATATATATATATATATATATATATATATATATTTTTCACTACTTTTTCATTGTAATTATCCTAAAATGTACCCCGTAGCGAAGCACGGGTATTCAGCTAGTATATATATATATATATATATATATATATATATATATATATATATATATATAAATTTATTATATAATTTTTTGGTGCGGCCGTATGAGAAATATTTTTTTACTGATGTGGTCCTCTGACAAAAAAGGTTCCCCACCCCTGATTTAAAGCATTAAATATTTTGACGTTCAGTCTCTGATTCGCAGGGTCTTTTTTTTTTCTCTCAATAAAGGACAGACTGATAAATGTGATAATCTCCCGTTTTGTAGAAAGCTAATTCAATAACCCTAGGATGTAAAGTCATAATTATTATGGAAATGTTCCTTCTGAATTCCCTCTTTGCACGGTTTCGAATTATGGTTTCCAGTACATTGATATGTAGAAATTTGAGCCTCTTCATCGAATCGTGTTCATTTTCAGTCTAGACAAGGAGTAGAGTTTAGTAGGTTGAAGGATCGATTATGTAGCACTGCAGTTCGCCGGATGTTTGTTTTCAATTTTCTTACCTTTAATACAGAAAATAATCTTTCAAAGTTATTTCATCATGTAAAGCGTACTCCTTTGCTGCAGTTCTTTACTTAACTAATTGACATAAAAATGCTAAATACAAACAGATGATATCACTGGGAATAATCATTGATAATTGCCACAGGTTTTATAAAATTAGACACAAAGGTTAAATGTGTTTAGAATCAATTTCAATGTGTTAATATATATATATATATATATATATATATATATATATGTGTATTATATATATATATATATATATAAAGGATAAGTGAATATATATATATATATATATATATATATATATATATATATATATATATATATATATATATATATATATATATATATACATACACACACACACGCGCACACACATGTACACACGTAATGTTTTTGTTTTTACATGATATTATGAACACAGTATTGCATGTTTGTTTTTGTTTTTTTCTGGAAATATGTCAACAGTTTAATCAGTATTATGTGCTTCTAATCCCCCCCTCCCTCAGTAATAAAAGATGACCGTAGCGCGCTCAACTAAACAACTAAAATTTGAAATGGTTCCATCTCTAATGTCTCATTACCAATATATGTTTATTTATATGGGAGATTATTACAAACGAGAATTGTTAATACAATAACGGTCTTTAACAAAGTTAATATTATGTTACTTTTTTATTATATTATATTAAGTCTATTGTTAAATGCATCTGAAACGTCAAAATTTTACTTCGCCTTTGAGACACATTTATAAACAGCGAAACCTAAATATATATGGACGTTGTCAATTATTTATTTACAGTTAAATTTTAATTAGTGCTTACCATTCACACTCCGCTGCGGCGAGATGCTTTACCTGAATCGCTTTCTGATCCTTGCGTCAAAACACCGCAAAGCAATTTTCCAAACAGTCCGTTACTGCATCTAAATTGGTTCAATTGCGGCCGCTAACTCGTTGTTTCACTCTGTCTTTTCCCTTTCTTTTTTTAATTTCGTTACCAAATTTATATTAACCTATTGGGTTTCAAATCATATCATCAAGCCTCTTCCCTCCCCTCGTCGAGCTTTATGCAAGCGCACCCTCCCTCCCTTGGGCGTCCCACCCTCACTTAACTAACACACGCACACACACATTCATACATCGCTCTCCCCCTGTCTCTAGCCAAGCCATCGACTACTCACTGAGATCCGCTGCTTTCTCCCTCTCTCTGGCAGTACCCGTAGTTTCCTGTCTGTGTTAGTAAGTCAGGATGTGTTACTGTCGCCGCAGTAGCTCGGCCCATGCGTCCGCGGCTTATTTTTGCAAAGAACTCATTTGATAGTTTGGGTATTTGTACGATAGTGCTGAATTTGGATGAACATGCAGCTCGATTGTCGGGTGTGGAACATAGGTAGTCATAATAATGTTGTCTCGTTTCAGCAACAAGAAAAGTGCCGCGTCCATTGGGCGGTCCGAGAGCTTCAGGCAAAGGGTAAGTTTTTGTTTTTGTGTTTTTTCTATTCTATATTTAACTGGGTGCTATGCACTTCCCTTCCTGCGATTCTGTGCTTTTACTTTACAAACGAAGTTATCATACGTAGAAATACGTGTGCGAAAAATATTTTCGGAGAATGCAAATGGTGCGAGTTATTCCAAGTTATTTTAGTGTTGAGCACCAATATTCAAATTATTTATTGAAATAAAGCATTGTTGAAGTAACACGACGTTTTAATAACTCTTTTCCGCTGGAAAAAAATGTTTAAAAGGGAAAAAATATGAATTAAATAGTCAATTTGATAACAATTGTATGCCGTAGTTCATATAAATGCTTAAAAAATGAAAACTAAGCTAAAACGTGTAGTAATATTTAATTATTGAAATAGTTATCACTAATATACGTTTCAGCTAAATAGTAATACATAGTTTAGTCACAGATGTACTTAATTGTAGCACTCTGTTGTAAATAAAACTTAATCTACGAAGGTGTAAATATAAGTTCAATAATACATTTTAAACTTAGGTATTCTTTACCTAGTCAAATTAATTTCTAAACTTACGATATCCACACTCTCTCTGATCATTAGCAAATTTACCTATAGCTTACTGCTTTTGAGCGATTAAAAAAAATTTTTCGTTTTGTAGTTTTATATGATATTCTGTATTTACTTTAAGCTTAGTGCTTCTAGTAGATTTAAACTCAAAAAATTAACTTTGCTGTAATCTCTTGCGTATAAATAATTATAAATTGTTTGATAATTACAGCGCAGTTTAGCAGAAGAGCTTTTTCATTTAAACGCTAGGTAGTGCAGTTGTGTGGAACGTAGTTTTATTATCATATATATATTTTAAATAATGGTGTGGCTTCCATGGATAATGTCTCATTCTCACGTTGCTCTAAAATGAAATTATCGAATGTGTGTGTATGCTATAATTTTTATTGAGTAACTGTTATTGAGAGTTTAAAAAACAATATATATATCTGTACCTTGGAAGAAAAAGGACCAATGTCCAAAACTTTGAAATTTGAGTGACAAATGAAAAAGAAATCGAAATAAATATAATACTAGAATGTAAGCAAAAACTATGACTAAAATTGAAAAATAAAACTTGGAAAAATATATATGCACAAACCGTTAGTAAGATTTGTAAACTGAAACTGATGTTCTCTGACATTTGATTAAAATGGACATTGGCCCTTTTTGTTCCAAATATATATAAAAGTCATCTCTTACACTTTCTTATGTAAACGTGTGTATCAGAAAGATATATACAGATGTAACATTCATGCATCCATTTTATTTTCTGCATTAAATTTGGAGTCACAAAGAGAATAATCACACCGCGACAAGGTGGCGTGTTCTCTTAATAGTGTTCTGAGGTCGTGGGGGAAAAATTAGCCTAGTTTTGTGTAGTTTAATTATTAAGAATGAAAATAAACTGAAAACTTCAAAATGCTCTAATCTAGGGGTCTTCAGCTTTTCGCGACTATAAGCCACCTTAATATATGCGTAAGCTTAACAGAAAAAATGCATTATAACCGCATAACAAATTAAATTTTTCAGTCACTCAGGTACTCACATTGCGATGGGAGTGCGTGTCATTGCAGCCTATGAGGAACTTGTCATTCTGTTTTTGATTAAAGCTATATAAACTGGTATAAACTGCAACTTTTCTTCGCGTGTTTCTCTGAAGAACGTAGGTTTTTATTTTTTATTTTATGATCTTGATAAAAACACAATAAATTCAGTATCAGTTCTAGTATGAGTTTTTTCATTCATTTTCGTTTATACAAATAAGAACCGAAATAAATAGTTTAGAGACACGTTACATTTAATCTTATCACTGGGAATGTTTGTAAAACTTAGTAGTAACATGTAATTTCTCACAAGAGTTAATGATGGATGAAGCAAAAAGTGAGAAAATTTTTTAGTTCCAACTCCTCCCGCGGGAGATGGTCGCCTCTCTTACCTCAGCGTTTTTAACCTGCTGGTAATTAGCCATTTTTTTATTATTTCCAATTTCACTCAGAATATGGAAGTAATTCACCGGCCCCCGGAATATAGTCGTTTACCTCACAGTGGCCCGCGTTAAACGGGTTGTTATGGCTCTTACTCATAACTTTCCTCTTTTTCAAAGCTTCCCTTTAAAGATAATGTAACTATGTGTCTTAGCCCCCTCCTCCCATGTTAAAATATATTTGAAATAAAGTACTTCCTCCCCCTCTCTCATGTACACGCGTATAAACAAAATATATTACCTATACTGTTGTTCTCTTATCTGTTTTTCTATTACCTAATAATGTTACTCTCACATTACCTAAAACTGTTGTTCTCGTAAGATGTTTCGTAAATTTAATTCTTTTTTATTCATTAAGGTGAATTAATGATTTCGTCTAAACAGAATTAATTGGTGCATGCTGGATTAATTTTTCTTTTTTTTTATTCATACAGAAATGAAACGGAATATTGTCATTTCTCTCTTGGGCTGAGGCATTTTTACTAAGCCTTCTTTATTTTTACTGCTGGTCGAACTAAGTGTTTTTGCTTAAAAATGCAAATAAATTGAAACTTATTTTCTTAACATTGGCTTGATATTATAATGTGCTGTCAGGTAGAGAAATAGGAAATCAGTCAATCAATCAATCTTTTTATTCACGAAGCCCGCATGGATTGTTAATAACAGTTGTATTGAACATTTTTAAAATTAAATCTAACCCGTTAGACCTGTTAGTTTGAAATAGATTTCTGCACGGTATAGGAAAATATTTTAAAATGTGAAGCTTGTTATTGACCATTCCAGATTTGCGCTCTTGAACAACCTGAAAATTTCATTTCTCCGTAGATTAGCACCATGGCTTTACGTTTATTATGGAGATGAATTAAAATTTTATTATTTCAATATTTATTTTTTTTTTCGTCCAAGTCTTGTCAGTATTTAAGAGAGATTCTTTTAAGCTTTAAATGCATCTGATGCATGAAAGTATTGTTTAAAAAAATTTTTTTATGGTGAAACTGTGACGTGTATTGTTATTCCTTACAGTACCCAGTATTCAATTTATCTCACGATGTTTTTCATTGTATCAATTCAATTTTATCATACAACCTTCATGTGCTAGTTAAAATTGCATGTAATTGATTCATAGACATGGCTTAAGCGTGATCAAATCTGATAACATTGCGATTGTGTTTTGTAGAGGTCTTTTTGAGTTTTAACGAAGGGTAAAATGTTAATGAATTTCTGTTGGATGTGTGTTACTTCCGTGAACGTTGTTATCGTTATCTTAACAGTAGACTAGTTTCATTGTTATCATGTCGCAGTTAACTGTATGGCGCCTACACCTTTTAGTGTGTTTGGTAGTTTGATGATTAAAAACACATGAACGCTCACTGGAATTTTTAATTATTTACGCTTAAATTCTTTGATAACGATGAAATGAAAATCAAATGTGTTACAGATATTGTCCAGTTGTGGATATAATAATTTTAAAGAATGATATTAATATTTTTATCATGTTTTGTCGTATCATATTTTAATTTTCGGCTTTTCATATTCAGCCTGCAGTAGTTATGCATTTTTCGTCATTCCTGGTTTTTTCTTCTTTATTCCATGAAAAGGTGATTGTGTTGGTGGTGCTAGTTACACTAATTTTCAGATACTCATGAGATGTATATGAGGATGTTTATAACGACACATAATGAATTATTATTTTCATTATAGGTCGCTAGTATCCCATATCGGTCAATATTCCCTATCACGCAAGTCTGTCTTAGTGCTGTGATGGACAGTCCACACATGACTGCTTTTTTGCTGCCGCACCCTTACTTTTGAATATGTATGCATAGTGCCTAGGCTGTAAATGCATTTTTATATTTATGGTACCCGTTGATAAAATTACATATTTGGAGGTCTTAACTTGATAATCCACTTACACTGCAGAAGTCCTTTCGCTGCGACACTTCCTGTCGCGTAATCGAAAATTTTCTGTTGCACTTCTGTTGTTGTGATCCTTTCGTTTCTATTCCCGTGACCCATTTATCTTGCTAATTCTGCAGTTCCCCTTTTTTCATTGTGGTTGAGTGCCTTCCGTGTGAAGAGAAAAAAAAAGTGTGAAAAGTTTTTTCCCTTTGCTCATTTTGTTTAGCTGTGTTTTTATGGATGAAAATAATGAGTGTTTCAATTTGCTGTTAGAGTGTACTTTCGCTGATATGACGACCTCTTAATTCTTTCTCCGTTAACATTCATGTATTATTTATAATATAACTAGCACCCTCTTATCCCGTCAAATATGTATTTTCTTTTGTACCGTGTCCTTCTTTGAAGAAATATAATGGAAAGCAATGAAAATGTTCCACCGGGTTTGTATTATAATTAATTAAATGCACTGAAATTTTTTATTTCCACAATATCCCGGGAAAAACAATCAAATTTAATCAGCTAGAATTAACTTCGAAGCAAAAATATAACTTAAAGCGATAGAAAACTTCTGTAAAGTTACAAGTTTGACAAAACCAATGAATAATCGTGTTTTTTCACTTAATATTCATTATAATTCATTAATATACTTATTTCTAGCGACCGAATTCAGCGAGTAAATTACTTAAAATCGTGGCTGCATTCGTAAAACACGAGGTTAAAGGTTTACACATACCATGTTTTCTTGGCCTAGAATTCTATACGTCGATATATATCTCTATTTTCAATTAATAACTATATTACTAGATTTGTTAAATGTATGTGTATGTACGAGGCGAGTTCTTTCTCGTCTTTATGATGCAAGCACGACAGATTTTAATATTCATGAAGCCCGAGCTCTCCTGTTCTCTTGCAGGTTCTGTTTCTCTTTGTATAGAAATTTGTAATAAAAAAGAAAACGAGTTATTTTAAATTATTTTTACGTTAACGGGAATAAAACTCAAACGCATAATCCTCTCCTTTTTTTACAAAAAGCTACATTTATGAATGAATTGCATATTTTTAAATCTACTCCATTTTCTGAACTCCTCTGTCCTGCCTCTCCCCAGCGCCAATAGTTAATGAATGATTAACAAACCTGAAATTCATTCCAAAGCGATCGTTTGTTATAATTTTCCCTTTAAACCGTTCAAAATCGTTAGTCCGTTACATAGATTTCAAATAATTCAGTCAGAAAAGTTTAAGCAAATTTCTAAAGGAACAGAACAACCTCTCAGGCCCAAGTCCGAAATCCATTCTTAAATAGAACTCTTAAGTTCTTAGCCAGCTCTCTCTCTCCCTTTCACGTTACAAACACACACACACACACACACACGCACACGCACACTTATATTTATCTTTGTATACTCTTCAGTTTTTCTGTCCTTTGCATTTTTTTCACATTTAATTTCGTGCGCCCCAAACCAACCCAAAACAGTTATCTACCCAAATTAGAGGTGAGACGCGCGAAGCCCAAGAACAGGGTCAGGACGGTGTCGGGCTTTGCATTTTGGAATGCGCTTAAGGCTCAGGCACAGCTGGCTATACTCATTGGACTGAAATAAAGTTTAATGAACTTTAATGAACTCATCTCTCTGTGAGATCGTTATTTGCGTACAGAAAACGAAATATTTAATTTCTTTTGAGCAAATGATTAATTATCGTGTTTGGCTAATATATACGAAAAATTGTTGGTTCTCGGTACCAGAGTCTGTGCGTTTGAGTCCAACTTAGTGGCCTGGATGTTTGCAGCCGTTCGGAATCGGCTTTAAGCAGTAGGTCCCGGTCTAATTGGCTCTCTTGTAGCAAAAAATGACCGTAGCTCCCTCAACCAACCATATTAGTCAATCAACGATCCAACGGACTAACGATTTTAAAGGATCACTTATAAACATTTTTTAAGGGACTTATTTCAAACATTAGTTTTTGACTAGTTTAAAACATTTATCATCATTAATGATCACTTTTAAGAAGGCCTAACGACAGCGGGTGATAAAAGTTAATAAGTTCTAAATAGGCTTGTCTCTCTTTCTCAGGGGATTGAAGGCCGCTCCTTAGCAGTGCCTGTTGACTGCTTGTATCGAACATAGGCTGATGTCTTTCTTTTGTTCACAAAGTGCGCGTTGTGTACCGAGTTAAACATTTACCCGTCAGTTTTTTCCCTTACTTAGTCAGTTGTGAAAGATACACTGTTTTTACTTGAAGTCTTAATTCCAAGTCGGAATCCAAACACTTTTTTTCAGACGTTCAACTGAACGTCCATGGGCTGTTTGAAAGTTACTTGACTGTCTCAAATAAGATCGGAATTTCAGGTGTGTTCACGGTTTGTGAAAAATTCAAGAATATATTCTAACCAAGAAATCAATTAAAGGAATGAAGCTTCGAGCGTCATACTTTTATTTGTTCAAGAGTTACACTATCTACAAAAACACACTTCGCAAAAACCGCGAAGCAGCCAGGTGGCGCTACCAGTACGCCAGAACAATATATTTTTTTCAATTTGCAACTCGGTTATCACCCTCTTATGGACGTGTATGAAAGAGAGGGGGGGGGGGATCAGATAATAGAATAGATTCAAATTCAAAATATATCCATAAATGTAGCTTTGTATTATAAAAATTAGCTCGATGATAACTTCAAAACATTTCTACTTTCACTTTCGTTTTTGTACGAAATAAATGCTGTCTGGCATTTTGAATTTTTTAAATTTAAGGGACTTTATTCCGTTTTCCTTAAGGGGACAGTAGACTTTCAAAATTGTGAAATTTGTCCAAAAATTCGATTTTTTTTTATTTTATTGAATTGTGAAACTACGGACAAGTAAGGAATGTGTTGCAAAAAGAATTTTTAATTTCTGTGATTACTTTCCTAGTTATAGGCATTTGTATTTAATTTAGATATCATGTGGTTACTAATAGCAATAACTTTAAATGTGTTTTTCTCAAAATAAAAATTTTCATGTCATACGAATATTCAAACTGCTCCGGGCGCATTTCTAATTATCGTATTGCTTTGAAATTTAAGTTTTATATACTTAACTGAATATCAAATAAATCTTATTGAAAAAAATTATGCTTCGTAGCTCAGAATTTCTAAATTTTATACTTGAAGAGATGATTTATAGGTATTTTGCGTAATAAAAAGGGTGTTTTCACTATTATTATTTTTTTCTCTTTATATTTTTAATGAATGCTTAAAATAAGCCGTAAGTTTCATTGTTAGTTCTATAAGGTATCCTGTAAATAAAAATGACCATATTATATGCAAAAGAAATGCGCATGGAACATTTTTAATGAGGCCAATTTTTGATATAATTAATAATTCATAATTCATAAATTATTGATATTTCATCTTTAAATTTTAACCACTTTTATATATCTATGGTACTAATCACATATTCAAATTTCAAGCAAATCCATTCAAAACAAAAAAAGTTAGGTTTGAAGGTCCACTGTCCCCTTAAATGGTTTTTTAAATAAATGTTATGTTTTCCGAATTAATTTTTTTAGATGAAATTTTGAATTTTTGTGAATTCTACTCGAATTTATATAGATTATAATATATCTGTACAGCTAGTAATGCTCTGCCTGAATTCTGTAATAATTAGTCTCATGTCCCTTGTCCGGACGCTCTCGCATTTCAGAGGTTAATGAAAACTCAATTTTATATTATGTTGATTGAGGAGTGACTCGAAAATTTGATTTAGGTAATAAACCTCGAACTGCGATTTTCATTTTAGTTCGAAAGTTTAAATCATTGCAGTCTGTGGTCTTTCATTTGCATTCTCTTGTCTGTAGGAGCTCGGGCATTTCGAGTTTGTGTTTTAGTCATGTGGTGTACGAACTGTTTGTGAATATGTCATTGAAAGTACGTGAATTTAGGCGGAAATAAAAACCATTCAATGGACTTTATCTAATATCTGTTTATATACACTAATTGTATGGGTGGGAATCTTTCTGCTATCAACATTAATGTATTTTTAATTTTTCAAACTAACATGTGTCCTTTTAGTATAAATAGACCATCTAGTAATTTAGTAATGATAGTTTGGTATTGGAAAAGTTGATTATTACCTGTTTACTGAATATGAGGAGAAATAAGCACGGGGTATAATAAATCATTATCAGTGATTGTCTCCAAAAAGTGCTTTCTTCTTTTTGAATACGCATTTGAGCATTTGAAAAGTGACGTTGAATTATCATAAATCCACCGGCTTTCATATGAAATTGGGATATTGTAAGGGCTTCGTCAGAAAGTGTTACATACATTTTCTTATAATGAGGGTTACAAACTAATGCTGGTGGTTGACACACTTATTTTGACAGTTTTTATCACCGAGTGGATTGCGGTTTGATAAATAAGTCTTAGTCATCATTTTATTAAAAGGCGAGATAAAATATAAAACGTAAGCGAAAAAAGTTCATAAAACCGTTTGTCGTTTTCATTCTGTATAAGTGGGCATTCATTGCCACGCAAAATTACATAATTTTTCGTAGGAAAGAAGAGGAAGAATTAATCTTAGGCTTCGAAATAAAATTAGCTCTAGAGTATTTATTTTAAAGATTCTTAAGGCCAATGTCAATTTGTGTTTGTTATCGGAACCTCTCAAACGAGGACGTCACGCTGGGCGTTATTTTCGAGGTTATCTGATCGAACGTTATTAAAAATTTTGACGTCCTTCGCGCTCGATAGTTTTTTTTTTTTTTTACCTTTGTTGATTGAAGAGATTTTCCTTTAAATATTCAAACCCTCAGATATTATTATTATTATTATTTTATTTATTTTTTTGCTGCTGGAAAGTTATTAGTTGCTGAATTTCCCAACTGTTTTGTTTGTGAAAACAAGGAGGGACTTGGATAGGAAGACTTGAATCGGACTGAAATTTTTATCTTTACTACTATCCTTCATGAATTCTGTTAACCAAAATTAAGTCTTAATATTAGAATATTTTTAAGGATTAGTTTCGCCTGCAATTGTCATAGAGGCGAGTCTTGCGAGGAAAATTTCTATATATCTGTTCTGTAGCATCATCATGATAATTTTAATGAGTTAGGGCTTGTTCAGATAGGAGTCCAGTAGCGGAAGCGGTAAAGTATTGAAATATTTTTAACCAATGACAAACCTCCAAACGATTAGCAGCGAAATTTTTAACGCCTATGATTGGTTTATTTCCGTCTCAGCGCCATCTTTCCTTTTACGCTTCCGCTACAGGTCTCCTATGTGAACAGGCCCTAAGTGTATATAATGAAAAGAGTTAATGTGATCTTTTGAATAAAAAAATTATAATAACCCGCTTCTAAACCATTGTATGAGATTTTTGTCTACAGTGACTTATGAACGGGTTCAAATTTTCCTTTATAGCAAAGTCTGAAACTACTAAATCCCCCCCCCCCCCCCCCCCCCCTTATATTAAACCATAGATATCTATTTATCCATTGATCTTTTATTTTAGATGAAATCTGTCGTCATCATTGATCTTGTACCATAGAATATTTCTTGCTAAAAATAAAAACTGAGTTTAATCTATGCGAGTTCTGTGATTATCCACCCTATAGTGCTCTTCTTTTACGTCATGGCTGAAAGAAATTTATAATTTGGATGATTTATCCTTTGTAAGACTGGGTGTCCTAAATTTTATAAAAAAGACATTACGTTTCATTAGAAGATGTAGCTCAAAAATCATCTTGCTTATGTCTGCCATACGTTAACTTAATTATCAGCACAAAATTAGACCGATAAAATTGCCAAGTACTTGTTTCTCAAATATTATAATGTAGCCGCTTATACCCGTATATTAAGGATCAATACTGAGGCTGTTTGCTTCTTTTATATTAATTAATATATTATATATATATATATATATATATATATATATATATATATATATATATATATATATATATATATATATATATATATATATATATATATATATATACACAGTGATTTCCGCTTATAAGAATCACGTTTGTTAATACTGTTTTTGATTCTTATAAGCGGTTGATTCTTATAGCCGAAATTTAGGTTTTTGGACAGGCACACACACACCTATATATACATATATTAGATAATTTACCATAAAATACTCTTTAATTTACGTTAATTATCTTTTATTAAAATTGTTTTTTATAATTTTAAAAATACAACTTAATTTCTAGACCTATAAGTAGATACACATGATTATAGTAGAGGAGAAAAAAATACAATATTTGTTACCACATACCTGCTTAACAGTTTTAAAATTTCAACTACAGGAAGGGAGCAAGAGAAAGTTTTCTATGGTAGTTTGACGTAATGAAGTTTTCAGGAGGCTGTTTATACCTCTTTCAATACTAATAATCTCAGACGAAGATTCACCTTCTAGCTTACGTTTCACGGTTTGATAACGTGCTGAATACTACTAATGTCACGTTTGCCTAAGTGATAGTGGACACTTCGCCGAAGATTTATGTGTTTCAGGGTCCAGGAAGCCGCAACTAGGATGTGGGAGGTGGGAAAAAAAGAATCCCTATTTTTGTTTGTCAGTGGAGAAAAGTGAAATTGGACCCGGACAGGTAAAGATGCACCTGGGTCAAGCTAATAGGACAGTGTTGTGCTAAAGCGTTTAAGGGGAAACTATTATGTTATGTCTAACAAAGAAAGTGATGAATTTTATGACTATATTCCGTCCCATCTTATCAATCGTTCTTTTAAAAAAAAGGAAAGAACTTCGTGCCTTTTGAGGGTTTAAGTGGCTTTTTTTGAAAAATGAAAGGAAAGCGAAGAGTGTAAACTGATTCTTAAAACCTGTGGATTGATTCTTTAAAGCGAAAATTTTAACATGGAAATAATACATTTGTTTTTGTTTTCGCGATATTGATTCTTATAAACGGTTGATTCTTATAACCACTGATCACTATAAGTGGTGGTTACTGTATATATATAAGAAATAGATGAAAGAGAATACCTATATATATATATATATATATATATATATATATATATATATATATATATATATATATATATATATATATATATATATATATATATATATATATATATATATATATTGATATTGATTGAAGTAATGTAAAATTTATTTATTGTTAAGCTGCATGCATTCTCATTATGCGGTATAATGAATTTTAGTGTAGTCTATTCCACTGTTATTTATTTATTTATTATTTGTTTTTATTTTTATTTTTTTATATTTCTTTACATCATAAGTCGGAACTAGGATTTTAACAAGATGCAGCTATAGAAAATTGAATATGGGGATAGTTGAAACCCCTAAATTTGGGATATTTGGTCTTGTGTTTCTACAAGTGTGAAAAAGCAGTGGCGGAAAGAATTATTTCCTGTTCTGAGCATTTAAAATTACTTTCCTGGTACACGCAATCATTGTCTCTTGCTTAACTTTATGACTAAAATACTGTCGTTTTCCTTGGTGTAGAGAGAACATGTTCGAAATACACGTTTTGATAAAAATGATAGATATCTATCTATCCATTTACTTTGAATTCTTTAGTGTTGAAGGCATTTCCTATGATGAGTCATAAAAAATTATTTTCAGTTTTTTTAAAAAATCTTTTGTAAGAACATCTTTATATAACTAATTCAGTCGCTTTCCTTTTTCGTGTGGATCTGGTCACGAATTTGTAAGAATGTTAAATGCCTCTCTGGCCACGGATTCATATGAATGTTAAATGACTATTTAAACTTTGTTTATATTTTATTATTTAAATAAAATATAAACTTTTAACAACTTAAATAAAATGTAAAGGCGCATCTACACACAAGTGAATCAGCTCCCCCGTCGCCTCTTGACACATTTTGGTGTCTATTAGTCCCCCCCCCCCCAACGTGTTGGAAGTATTTCGTCGCTTTGATCATTCGTCTTAAAACCGCTCTCTGGGGCGGTCTGAATACGAATGATCAAAGGCACGAGGGACGCCATAAAACCTCCTCTCGGCGACGGGACCAATAAATCACTGCTTTCCCCTACACTTTGCTCTCTGTGTCGCGAATGTGTGCTCGCAGTGTAAGCTTTTGATCAAGGTTATTGCGAGCTCATTCGTTAAAAGAGGGTATGCATGCGTTCCAGTGTTCATTTACGAGGGATCCTTTGCTGATATCTGTGTTTGCAGTGTAAATAGTGTCAAGTCCATAATCGTAGTTTTGAGAAAAACAGGATTGGAAAAAAAATAAAAGTTTTTGTAAAGTCAGTTTTTTTTAAGTTTAATTAAAAAAAAGTTTTTTTTAAAGTAAATTTTTCCAATTTTATTTTTGTTGAGTAAAGAGTGTTAAGTCCTTGATTGTGACATAACCCTTTAACTCTAGATTGATTGTTCTTTATTTCACGTATTCCAAATTTTCCCCGATGAATAAAAATAATTAGGAGTGGAATTGGACTTAGCTTTCTGTACCCTGCAGTAGCCCTTGATTTTTCAGACATGCCTGGTTTGATAACTCATTCTAGCCCAACACCCTTTGCACAGCAAACACAGATATATAATCGAAACGCATAGAAAACTAAGCGCAATACATTTCTGTGTAGGCAGCCCCTCCTTTCGAGAGTCATGCATTTTTATTAATTTTCTTGGAAAAGCAATACATTTCTGTGTAGGCATCCCCTTTTCTCTGAAGTCATGCGTTTTTATTATTTTTTTAAGGGAAAAAAAATAGTACCAAGCCAGTTTGGCATAATATTTCTCTTGCTTGTTTTGCAGTTCTTCCCTACCCGGTACTTAAACCTGTAACCTCGGTTAGGCGACGAGAAAAACCGTAAAGCCACTTGGAACTCGGCTTTCGGAATCTCACACAATAGAATAAGGATTATTTTAAAATGAGTTTTTCCGAAGTGAGAATCTCGAGGGAACGTTCTATGTTAGTAAAATAAGTTTGAATGAACCTTCTCTTAAAAAATTAGCGCAATTTTGCGAACAAAAGCTGAAAATTCTGTAGTTAATTTCAGTGTTAAATGTTTTGCTTGCTTTTGATATTGTTGATTGCAAATATTTGCTGTGCGATTAAAATCACTTTTGTGTTCGGATATTTTTATGAGCGCTTACTATTTTTGGTCCCATTTTACTTTAAAGTTCCTGAAAAATATTCTGATTCAAAAATAGTTAAATTTTCTCTATTACAATACTCGGCCAATTGTTTTTGGCAGATGTGCGGCAATAGATAATTATCTCTCCCTTTGCGAAACTCACAAAATTTAATTTATCTCGTATCGTATCAAAAGGCATTCTGATCGGACCATGAAGAGTGAAAGGGAGTGATTTTATTATCCCCATGACAGCGATATGCCTCTTCACGGAAGGAGAGAAGGAACTATATAGATTAAAGACGTAAGTTGATATTAATCAAAGGTTTTAAAGAGGGAAGCATATTGTATGTTTTTAAATATCTTTGTCTTTGTAATAAATCTAATTTTGTTAAGCTCTTAATTATATTATTTCCAGGGCGCAAACTAAAAGGATAAAAATAATAAAGTCAGAATAAATAGTTTTTAAATATTTGGCTTCCCAGGTATGAAATAATTTTTAATCTTTAGCCTCTTAAGTTGTGATCGTCTGATTAAAAATTTAAATAGGCATTTTTGACCGGGTTCACCCCTAATTAAAACTCCGAATCGAACTTTAATTGTTATACAGATATTCCTCGACTTACGACCGAGATTGGGACTGAGACATTGGTCATAAGTCGAGTTTCAAACAATTTTTTTTATATATGTACATACATATATTTTTTACTTTCATACATACATACGTAATTTAAAATATATTGTACTTTATTAAGAAGACATAACTACTTCGCCATCACTATTTATTATGTCAGTACAATCCATTGGTTCGGAATTTGCAACAGAAGATTTAACCAAACCCTTGGATAAATACGTTGCAAGTTTTTTCAACAAATTTATCCAAGGGTTTGGTTTGGAGAGCTACGGTCAACTTTTTGGTACACGACGGCTAATTAGACCTACAGTTTAAAGCCGATTCCGAACGGCTACAACCATTCATGCCAACAGTGAAACTCGAACCCACAGGATCTGAACCGAATGCCAGCGCCCTAGCCATTCGACCATCACCTGGCCAAGTTATCCAAGGGAGTTTGAACAGTTTGCGTCCTCTTTTCCTTGTATTATTGTCTGGTAGCAAGGCAGATTTTCTTGACAATTGTGAATCTTTCTTCATTTGGATCCATTGCTTCTAATCGTTGTAGTACTTTATTAATATAGCAAAAAGCTGAAGCCATTTCTTTCAACACGAATTATTATTTTCAGCCATACTGGGAATAAAATTATGTATGGACTTAACTTCAGAGATAAAAATCGAACCACTACATATTTAACAATACAAAATAGTGAGTAATTTTTTTTTTGGTAATAATAATGAGAGGCGACGACTGGGCACTTGTTTTGTTAACACTCGAATGAAGGTTTATTTGATTTATCGTGTGAATATCGAAACTATTGCATCATACATTTTTATTATTGTGTCATAAATTTGTGCATTATTGCAGAATATTGCATCATTTTTTTAATATATATGTAATATTATATAGGTATGTACTGTACATTCGAGGAACAATATTTTCGAGGAAAAAAAAATAAAAATGAGTAAAAATAGTCGGTAAGTCGAGGAATAACCTGTATTCATTCAGACAAGCGTGCGCACTAAAACGAAAACCTGCTCACAACCTTTTTCTCAAATTGTCTCCAGGGTTGGAACACCTCAACTTAACGCCAGAACTATCAAGCCGGCTAAAATGATTGGTTTTAACATTGGGAGAAATAGGTATATAATAACTGTCGGCAATTCTTTTGTTTATCCAAGGAACGTTCGCTGAATTGTGCCTTGCGATATCCATGTTGCGCCACGTACGGTTGTAGACATCTTTAGATGCGAAGGGAGAGCAAATATTATTACGCACTTTCCCCCTCTTGTAATGGCTAACATTTTAAATATAATGTGTTTATGCAAATAACAACAAAAATTTTTTTTTCTTTTTGTATGTCTGAAATTCAATAGATTACAAGCACGGAGCATAATACCCCATATTTATTAGAACGCGGTACTTTTCAAATAGGTAGAAAGAGAACGAAACATTTGTCAAAATCAGCTTGTGTGTTACATAATTATTGCTTTTAATGATATTTCATTGTAAAATTATCATTAAGTTTAGACCTAAAGCACGAATAATAGTGACGTAAAATAATTCATTTGAGATTTCATTGCTGCCATTTTTCGAACGAGCAAGAAATCTATTTACATAACAAAATTATTTTCTAAGAAAAAACAGTAACTTTACATTATTAGGTAATTTAGAAACAAATAAATAAATATGAATTCCAATTTTTTTTCCTTCTTTAGTTACTGAGAAGTACCTTTCTTCTCAGAATATTGGAGAATAATTTACTCCAGTTCTTAAATTGTTATTAGGTTGAATATATTGCAATATGTAATAAAATTATCTAGAACAAATCTCCCTGTTGATGTAATAATGAAATTAGTTTAATGCTTCATAACCTAGGAATAATGATAGACGAACCGGTTATTTTATATGAATGCCTACAATTTGACTGTAAATATGAAACAATTCGAATATGTAGATCAAATATATAGCGTTAAATTTTATTGGGGAACGAAAAAGTTATTTTTTCAATTTTTTCTTTTATTTTAAAAACAATACTTATATTAGCAATTAAAAAAAGACGTAGACGCTCACATACCTAAGAGTTTATATGCGTTAGAAAATGAGAAAGGGATGACGTAAATTTTTAATCTTCGTTACTTTACTGTTGAGAGAATTGTTCCGTTTAATCGTATGTCTTAACATGTAAATAATCACGTTCTCTAAAAGATCAAAGTTGTGATAATTTATTGGACATAAACTGGGCGATGAAAAAGAGAATCTGTCGGAGACGCACAAGAGTGAAGAGAAAGAGATTAAGTGGGAAGCCGGTTATCTAGTGTTTACCACTTAGCCGAGAAGCCCTTTTATTCAGAAATCATGTGTATGTGATCGAAGTCAGTTAGTCGACTGCAGTGATTCTGCTGCAGTGTGCAGGCGTATGGAAGCCGGTATAAAGGTAAGAAGTTGCGTCATACATAAATATATGTATATTTATATATATTGTGTATTCCTTCGTAACAAATTATTTAAATAAATAACTAAATGGGATTTTCTTATCTTAGCTAATACGTCATTTCAAATGCAAAAATTTGTTTCAGCTTAACCTTTGATACTACATTTTGTTCTTTATGCTGAATGCGCACGTACCGCATATTTTGACCGTATTTTCTTTTTAATTATAGCTAAGCGTTATTTTATTTAAATATTTTAAGGTTGGATTGTCGTTTAAACGATTCTATTCCAGCTCATGTTTAGGCAGGCTTTGTATTATCATTCTCCCACCTGTCCTCTTTCTCATAAGTTGCATTTTTGCCACCTTTCTCCCTTCTTAACATATTTGTGACAAAAACCAAACGATATTTTTACGAGGTGTTTTGATGTAGTAAAATAGGTTAATAAAAAAAATCATTCTTGTCTTGAGCACTGTTCATTGTGTTCGTATTATCTTAGTCTCCTTTAAAAGTTTGTGCTAATTCTGATTTATTTAGATTCATTTATTATTTTGAAAACATTTTTATTTGCGTCGGATGATAATGGTTTGAGTTCTGGCCTTGGATATCCTGGAGCCAGCGGGATTCAGCCGGGCAGTTGGCATGGATAATCATAGTCGTTCTAAATCTATTTTAAGATGGTTTCACGCATCTTTATTTGCAATCGTGTAGCAAAAGATAGCTATAGCGCACCAAAATCCAGCCAACTAACCAACTTTTCCATTTTTCTTCATCTTGTCCTTTGTTGGCATTATGGTGCACGTATACCAGCATTGTTATTACTGTTTTAGTTATTTGAATGTAAGTTATACTGTAGGTGTAATTCTCCCGTTTTTATATGTTTTTATTCTTCTCTTATTGTCATTGCTTTTATATGTGCCGCCATCATTGCATTGGGATTAGCATCGGGAGCTTCCATGCAGGGGGCTTGGGTTCGAATCCCGACTAAGGCTTGGACGTTCCTGTGTTGCCCTCCCTTAAAAAACCAACGTTCGACTCACGGAAAATGGTGCTCCCATAATAAAATAGCCAACAAAATCGCGGTTTATGTCTAAGCGAATGTCTCAGGACAAGTGCTTACTGCATCTTGGGAAGAAAAAAATTTACGTGTTGTAAATTTTCATTAAGTATGTAGATAAAACATTAATATCAGGTTGTATTTGTTAAATGATATATCCCTGTCTTCAACGTTGAAATGATGCCGGATGTGCAATAGTTTTTGCAAAATAGGAAGGGAACGGAAAATCGTCTACGTTTTGTGTCTTTTTTAAGTTCTTGGGAGTCCAGATGCTCCCAAGACTTTTTTAAGTTCAGGAAATTCCTGGCTTTTCTCATTTCTCTTTCATGGCACGTAGACGTCATGTATCGCTGCTATTTCCAAGTTTTTGGAAAGTCGTATGGTTTGTACAGGATCATACTTTACATATGTTGTTACGAGTGGTATGGTTTCTTGGTTGTTGCATCAGGAATTTCGTTCTTATTGTGGTTTCTATCAGAATTTAACCATCTTACAGAGAATTCCTGTTTCAGCTCCACAGAGCTAGCAATTGAGATTTACGACTGTCACAGATGATTATTTTCAGCTTACATACATGTACTATTCCGAAAAGAAATAGTTTTAATAGATTCGTTACTTATGTCTTGTGCATTTATTTAAATTTCAGCCCACACTATCTCGTTTGTTTCATCAAACCAGTTGCGGCTGGACATTTTTGGGTGTTAAGAAAACAAAATCTGTTTTCACAGTCGCGACGAGATGTCTATGCTTATGTTCATTACGTGCATTTGTATTTTTACCCTTTCCCCTAACTCTGTTACTTAGAAATTCACCTGTACATCTTTTCTTTCTGTCTTTTGCTGTATAGAAATGAATAGCTTGCATTTCTGCCGAATGAATTGAAAATTATACTCTAAGAAATCAATTTTATATACATTTATTTTTTTATTCTTAAGTGTATGGTCATCGTTGTGTTTCAATTCTTTCACATTGCATTAGATCATTTTTAAATCGCAAGAATTCGTTTTACTTTTCGTGTTGAGCCTTGTTAGGAATTCTTATTTTATTTGTCAAATTATCATATTCGGTCAGTTTGAATGTTTCTCCGGAGCTGCATTGACAGGAATGAGAGTCAATTTTCCTAACGAGACTGAATTATGTCCGCAAGAAAAATATCCTTATTCATTTATTGATTGCTAAGTCGATAACTTGTTAGCAAAAATTGGAAGAAGTGCTGTATATAGGGTAAATGGGGATGAAACATAGATCGAGGATTGAAACTCGTATTAAGGATAAGCAACTTAGTATTTGTTTTTAAGTTTATAGAAAGGATGGCATCGGGATATCGAAGTTTTTACAGCAGTGATGTTTTTTACCTGTTTAACCTGTCAAGCAGTACAGAAAGAGGTGAAACTAATTTATTCCTTTCAGTGGACCACAACAACTCAGACAAGATTGATAGTTGGACTCATTCTGGAGAAAAAACGTTCTTATCAACTGATTCCATTTTCTCTTCGATTAATTCTATCCCCCCTCCTTCCATGGGTAAAATAATTAATAGGATGTTCTAACTATTTTGTGTAAATCTTACTCCTGGAGTTCTGAGTATACTCAGTTCATTTCTAACGATAGTAGTTTTCCGCTATCAATATTCCATCGACCCGCATCGCCCACCCCTATTCAGTCAAATAATGCGGTACAAAATGAGAATCTGAAGTCTGTTACGAAAAGCATATAACTACATTTTAATCCGAATATAAGTCACGTATATTTTGATTAAAGTGTAGTTAAAGGTTTCAAAATATCTTTAAAAAAAGAAAAAAAGAAAACCGTTCTCTGCTGTAGCCAAGGTTTACACTATTTTCTGTACGCAACACTTGTGTGTTGCATGTTATCAAATCTGGAGGTCACTTATTACTCATTCGATAGAAATTATATTGCGTGCAAATGTTCTTTGTTTAATACCTATAGCAGAGTACGTTTACTTCGACAAGCAGTTGTGAAATCTGATTTTATTCTTTTCAGTTTGAAATGATTGGCTAAATATCGCAATGTTAATGAAAAATTATCCCCTCTATGATGTAAAATAGCCCGTTTGAAGAAGTGTTATCTAAGCAGGAAGACTAAGTGCTTTCGCTTCCTTGTTCTATGGGAATCATGCTATGAAGTTTAAGTTTCACCCGTGAGATGCGGATTGTTAGTTTGTATTTCCAACTGAATAAATGCTTTAAATTTTTTCTCTTAAGTGATAAATTTAACATAATTTCTCTGAGGAAATTGAGAGGGGATATTTTATTAATCTTACGGTCTATGTGAGTTGTCAGATTGCGGGGGGACATTGCAGCAGTGTTAGCTTCTTATAGTAATTAAATTATGTCAGCATTGATGAAAAAATAAAAACTTTAGCATAGATACTTTGTGTGAAGTGATCAAATTAATATGTCGAAATTTTTCTCGTGAAATAAAAATACATTTAACAGAGTTTTTTTATTTAACTTTTTTTAAAAGAATATTAATGTTTAAAATTTTATTTGCGTGTGAAATTTTGCTTGTGATTTAGAAGATTTAAAGCTTGTGAAGAAAGAGTATATGATTTGCGCATCATTAAAAATTTTACGTGTCAGAGTTTAGGAATGTGTATTTTGGTTAAACTTTTTTGACTTAAACTAAAAAAAGTTTTTGCATTTGTCTTCCTCACTAAAATATTTTAAATTGATTCTTGAAAAACTATTAACGTTTTCGGTTTTTCATAGGCGGCATTAATGTAATGAGTTATTAATTTTCAGTATTCCAAATAATTATGACTTCGAAATTTTAATTTTTGTATAGTGTTTCTTCCCTTTATTATTTAATTATAACGTGTTTATTATTTCTTTTAACATTGTCAATAATGTAGACATTGAGCTTTTTTTTTGTCCCACAAAATTGTTGTTCTTGACATCCTTCATCATTTTACTAACGGTTCGAATGCCGTCCTTGGTGACCTTGCTGTTTTTATCCTTGTTATGTCTTGTTTTATAGCTCCAATTTTCCTAACAAGATAACATCGTTATCCTCTCCGCATCGAGGCAACTCTTTTCATATTCGACGCTATTCGATCGTTTGACGGAGAGCGTGTGGTGGAGAACATCTCTCCTAATATCGATCTCCCACGCTTTTCATCTACCGACCCTCCACTGAGGAATGGGCTCGCCCGCCAGATGCCCAAAAGAAGCCGAACTGCGCTAAGCTTTTAGCCGATTGAACATAGGCACGAAACTTCCACCTTTTCCCCCCTTGTAATTTGTCTTCCGGATTTCTTTTTCGTGTGAGGATGGATTTACCTTAATTGTTCGACATCGGATTTTTACCCGACTAATGTTTGTGGAAATCTTAGAGCATAAATAACTTTGACCTTGAAGTGTGTGTGTGCGAGCGAACCGCGCCCGCATGCACACACACACACGTCACAAAATGCCAAATATTACATAATTTTTAACCTGTCGGTCAGATATCAAAGGCCTTCCGTGATCTGTTAAAAAACTAGGAAAATCTTAATGTTTAAATTATAAGGCTTTATAAAAGCGCATACTTTTCGTTAAGAGAAATACAGTAAATACACCGATTAACTATTTTAATTAATACGCCGCGTGCTTGAAAAACTGGAATACGTGGTAACCTAAAATTGACTCTGTATGTGTTAAAAGAAAATTGTATAGTGTTTGTAAACAAACTACTTATATTGTTTTTAAAAGTTTGACTAAAAGATCAGTAAAGGAAATTTCCATAGGTTTTCACCGTTTCTTCTGTAAAGAGTCTGTTATGTATCTGTTTACCAAAAAATGTAATCTTTTCATATTCAGACAGTTTCATATTTCATATCTGACTTTCTTTAGGCAGTGTGCGGATAATCCCCAAAACGGATAGTTGGGGAGAAAAAAAAAATAAATATTCCAAATCTTGTTAGGGAAGCCAGCCATGAGCTGTTAAATCATGCCAAATTTTTTGCTGTTAATGATGCCAAACTGTGGATTGAACTACACTTTCATTCACACCAGCGTTCTACAAAATAGTTGAAAATAAGTTTTATTTATGAAAGTAGTCTATTTTGGGAATACTCATTTTCTGAATTTGTAAAAATCTTTCAATCTCAGGCCGTTGTTGAGGCACAAATAATCTCTATTTGTGATTTTTTTACGTTACATAAAAATTACGTTTTTCATTTTGTTACTTCAAAGTTTAACAGTTAGAGGATTTTGCCTTTTCTTTGCTTGATTAATAATGCCGACATAATGCTTTATTAAGGTAACAAGGCTTATAAATTTTTAATTTGTTGTCGAACGATTTCCGTTTACTTGACATGAGAACGTATAAGGAACGTTTTTAGGTTTCTTTTATGAGCAAGAAAGATTTCGAATATTGTGCAAATTTCTCCAAATTTTCCTTTGTTAAATCTTCCTGTTTTGTATATTGTTCATTTATAATAAATTTTATTCAAAGTGTTCATTTATAAATTTTGCATAATGCGCATTTTCACATCCCCACGAGCAGAACAACTATCTTTAAAAATCTACGCGGTATGAACCTATGTCTTGAACACGTTGTGAGGTAAAATTCGGTAGCATCACAGTTATTATCTGAAAAATGTCAAAAGTAAAAACACAACCCATTTGCAGTTAGTTAATTGTACTTTTTACTGACCATAATTTCTCGTATATTCTGTCTAAGGTATCATTTTCTAGAGTCTTAACACCTTGGTATTACAGTCGAACCCCGTTATAACGAACTTCAAGGGACCAAAGGTTTTGTTCGCTATATCCGAACCGTTAAGAAAAATGCTAGAGTCCATAAAATGTATAATTCATTAGTTGCAATGTGTATTCAGCAATGATGTATTGAAAAATGATAAAAATCTATTAAAAATGATCGTTAAGGAATTAAATCGACTAAAATCGATTACATTAAACTGACACAATACTAATTAAATTACGTACAATAGGAAAACAGCGAGACCAAATTTTCGTTCGTTATATCCGTGAGTTCGTTATCCGGGTTCGCTATAACGGGGTTCGACTGTACTAGAATTCTCTGACGAATGACTGGTTAATTTCGTACCCTTTTTTTTTTTGTTTCGTTTTTCCTGAAACTACTGGTTAAATTCCTAATCACTTGGCATCTAACTGGGTGAACTTCAGATTGAAAATGGTTTATAGAGACATATTTCTTGTAGTGCCATTTGATCGATATCGTGTTGTTAGTGGTAGTAAACCAAGAAACGTTGCATTTGGAGAGAAACTCCGTGCTTGACTAAATTACCCTCTTTGTTAGTTGAATTCCGGATCAATTAATGTATAGATCTCTAATGTTCAGATCAGGAGTAATTTTTTTCTCTCCAATTCCTCCGAAATAATCTGCTTTTGCTGTCAGATATTGAGACATGCAATATTACGTTTTGAGGTTCTTTTGCGTGACTTCTGGATTTCATCTTTCGCTAGAGGGGCTGGATAGAATCGTAGGCAGGACGCTATATCACTCGATTTATGACGCAACGGAAAACAATGTAAAATATGATAACAGATTATGTTGAAATTCACTCACCCACACTCAACCACCATGAGGTCAGTGTAATGAGAATAAAAATAAATGAGTCTCTTCATTTTCATATATTTTCCCATGATTTGTCGTATATTCTTGCCCACGAACCAAATCAAAGGCTCCGATAATTAAAACCAATACTTTGTATTTATTAATGTACGTTGTGTGCATGATGCCTCATCCAAATACTGAAATTATTTAAATTTCTACTCTCGATATATTGCTTTTATGACTCCTTGATTTCGATTTTATTTCAAGTGTTTTATTTGTAAAATTTTTGATTGATTATTTATATTAAAGTACAAATCTCCCTATCGGTTGATCTTATCTTTACAATAAAGAACGTTTTATTTAACTGTACTGTATCTGATTTTTCTAACCTTTCCATTTAAATATATATATATATATATATATATATATATATATATATATATATATATATATATATATATATATATATATATATATATATATATATATATATATATATATATATATATATATATATATATATAGTCGGTGTTTTGTAAAAAGGGCGAATACCCATAGAGATTTACATACACATTCGCCCTTTTTACAGAACACCGATGGTATAATTATATTCAGTGGAATTTCGATAGATCGTTCCCCGAATGATCGTATTCCCGTATGTGTCGTTTATTTCAGGAAGTCCCGACGATCATATTGCTTTGTTATGTTCCCGCATCTATCGTTTTCCCGCAATTATCGTTCAGTTCAGTCGGTTCCATGAAAACCGATAGATCGAGTTAGTATATATATTCATATACAGTGGAATCTCGATCGATCGTTTTTTAAGGGACCGACTGAACTGAACGATAAATGCGGGAAAACGATAGATGCGGGATCGTATCAAAGCTATCTGATCATCGGGACTGGGTGAAATAAATTACACATGCGGGAAACCGATGATTCGAGAAACAATCGATCGAGATTCCACTGTGTGTGTGTGTGACACACACACACATACACATACAGTGGAACCTCAATCCACCGTGTTTAAAGGGACCTATTGCAAAACTATAAATGTGGGAAAACTATAGATGCGGGAACATAACAATGAAATATTATCGGGTCTGGATGAATAAACGACACATACGGGAAAACGTTTGTTCGGGGAACGATCGAACAAGGTTCCACTGTGTTTATATATATTTATACACACACACACACACACACTCTGAATAATCCATGTACACGTAACTTAATGTCTCAAGAACTACTCTTTGATGTCGCAAAGTCTCATTGCAAAATCGTGTAACGATGATTATTCAAATTAGCCTAATTGAGTGATAACAATTTGCAATGTGTTTTGAAAAAGATGTTGCTTCATCATTGTTTTCAAGAATGCGCTACTGTTTTAAGTTTGAGCTTATTATAAAACCGTTGGTTTTATTTATAAAAGATATGTGTACATATATAAAAAGGGTTCATATCCATGGGAAATACCAGATTTTTTTTTGGGGTTTGTTCGGGCTGTGGGGAGTGAAATTTGATGTAAATGTTAGGAAACATTCAATTTTCCTGGAAGTAGGAGTTTGATACAAAATTCGTAACGGATTCTCGTAGTTTCGCAGCGAAGTTGTGGATATACGGAGGACGAAAAATTATTTCTGGCTTCAGTTAAAATTTCAAAATTACTTTTTACTAATTTTAATATATTTTAACTCACCTACTTGTATTTAAGCGATAAAAATTAAGATTACTAAATCTCATTTTATCTCTAAAGGTTTATTTTATAATTATTTTGGGAAACTTAACACACCCCTTTTGTATATTTGAATAAAAAGACTTTGATTAGGCATTTGTTGAACATTTGTATCTTTTGGTAGAATGTTGCAGAGCATTTTATTTTTATTTTTAAGGAAGGAAATTATGATAATTTTAAGCTTCAGTGTAGGTAAATTTTATATGTAGTATGTTATGAATAACTTCTTCGTAATTATGAGAAATTTTGTTTCATATATTATATTTGGTATTATAATTAAGTTTAATTATTTATAAACTATAATAAGTGTAATAATATTTTTTAGGTATGTTATTTTATTACAACTTTCTAATCAATAGCTAAACAGGATAAGGATAGCGTAGTATTGATATAGCAAAACATGATTTTTTTTTTACTCATTAGATTTGTGACAGTGCTTTTGATTATTTCACATTTGGTGATTTTTCGCAAAGCATGTCCAGTAAAAATGTTAAAATAAAATTTTTGCATCAAATTTATATTGAATAGGTTATACCTATTAGACATTCTAAAAGGCTTATTGATAACTGTTTTTAAAAATAAGTGTACAGCCTTTTTTAAAAATTGATTTAACGTCATATTTTGTATTTCTCTTTCTGATGTGTGTACTTTTTATTGTATTTAATAGAGGAATAGATAACATTTTTAGACATTCTAAGATTCTTGGAATTTTGTAGGAGCTAGGCTAATTAAGTAAAACTATGAATCTGAATTGATGAAGCTGATGCTAATTGAGTAAATTGTGTATAATCTTTGTCTTGAGATGCTTTTAATTTTAAGAAGATACTTAATCAATTTACATCTTATGGAAAATAATTTTGCTATGAATTATATGTATGTTCTAATTTATAATTCAGCACCTGAATGAAAAGTTTATATGCATGTCAGCAAAGGGAGGGGAAATGTTTCAATTCAGTGTGTAAAACTTTAGTGTTTAACAGTTCTGTGTCCAAAGGGCCATGCATAGAGTCAAAAATGAGATTAAATTTATTTTATTATTAGTAACTTGTTAATTATGAGCATAATTTATTTTTCAACATTGTATTTGTATTGTATTCATTATTATTATTATTATTATTATTTTTAAAAATAAAATGTTTTGGTTTCAGAGAGAAAGCAAGCCCTCCTTTAGAAAAAGGAGTGATCCTAACATTCCACGTTCTAAAAGGTATGACATTTTAAATGAAATTTTAATATCTTAAGAAAAGTGTTTTATTTTAAAGATTATATTTAGACTAAGTATAAGTGAAGGAAATCTGATTTCTATTATGTAAATAGATTTATGGAAAGTTTTAACAATTTTCTATTTCTTAAGAAAGGAGGAATGCCGCCAATGAAAAGTAAAGTAAACATTTTCGAGTTTTTAAGAAATTTATTTAAATTTCATTCTTAAAGTGCATTCCATCAACAGCATAACACTTGGATGCTGTTCACATTATTTGCATTGGTGTAAACAACATCAAAAAAATATTTGTCCAGTTACAGAATTCAATACAATTATGTCACCTGTAGCTAGAAAGTTGTTCAGCTCTGTGATAAGTAAAAAAATTTCTAAGCCTACTCAAGTAATGTGAACAGCACCTTACTGAGCTTAAATCATTTAACACTACCAATCTGTTGAAATTATATTAAAGGCAAAGTTTTGATTGTTGAATCCATAAATCCGAGAATTGAATCCATAAATCTATATAAAATATGTCACAGTTTTAATTTACAGTTTTGCATGTGTGGTTTCAAAGAACTTTATTTCATGGTTTTCAAATGCACTCAAAACAGATTACCTAGTATTACGCTGTATTACCAATATAGAAATATATACACTTAAATATTTCATTGGACCCTTCAAAACAAATATATGTAGTGACTACTATACATATTTGTTATGAACTTATGTTATGTCTCAACATTTGCTCCCCCCCCTCTAAACCTTTGTTATTATTATTATTATTATTATTATTATTATTATTATTATTATTATTATTTATGTATTTATTTTTTATTTATTTTTTGCTGAGGTTTTGTATTGAGGATGAGCTTCTTTGTCAGTTCATCCCATAAATTTTTAACTGGGCTCAGTGCAAAACTTTGCGATTGATTCATGTTTGAAAATATTACCTTTTGGATCTTGAGTCATAGTTTGGCCTGCTGAAACATTGCATTGTTGTCCTGAAATACAGTTGTATAATCAGAGAAGAAAAAATACCATTTATGGAATTGCTTGGTTTTTCAGTAGTTTGACATACACAACATATTCTATTTTATAGCTATATAATGCTGCAGAAATGCGATTAGAACCAATTGAAGCAACTCAATTTGGTAAACCTGCCTCCTCAAGCTTATTCAGTAAACTCAAGGCATGACAGGTCCATTACTTTATTACAGTTTTCTTTATACTCTGATAAATCTAGAGCTCTGAAAAAAAAATAATCCTTAATCATCAGAGGACATAAACTTTTCCCATTTCTCTACATCTTAATTTTTATGCTCTGTAGAAAATCAAATCCCCCTTTTTTTTCTGATTAGTTTCCTTAATTATTGGTTTCAACACACAGCTGTTTAGTTCTATTACTTTAAGTTTATGTTGCATTTTGCTGGAGGAAGTGCTCTTGCGTTGACTGTTTTGCTTTGCCAAAACTGTGAATTCTACTGCTGTCCCCCCCCCCCCCCCCCCCCCTACACATTTGGATTTGGTCTTCACCCAGCATTGTGATATCTAGTCTTGATTATTCAAGAATTTATTTCAAATATCATTAATTCGTTTGCTCTTCAAAGTCAAAGTGAAGTGTATATAAAAGAGTAAATTTCAACACACTAAATGATTGAGATTGTAAGCACTTCAGACTCCGATAATTTAGTCTTGGAATAAGTTTTTTAATGCACAACAGAAAATTTACAAATCAACTCTCATGCCATTCTGTAAGTAACAGACTTTTTTGAAAACATGATAAAATATAATGTGCAAAATAAAATCTGATAAGTGTAGATACAAATGTTTCACCACTATCCTTTCAGATTTTGATAATATATTAGATATTTGTAACTGAATTGCAGTTATTCAAACAATAATATGGATTGCTGGTATTTTCCTTGATGCCAAAATTCTTTCTACTCTGGATTTCAGTAACATCTTTTCTGTGTCCAAGTAAAATGTTAATGTGTGTGAGCATGTATACATATATACTTATGCATTAATGTGAAGTGTATTTATATTATGCTATATGTATATGCTGGTAAATCCATGGAAAGAGTAGCTTATACTTTTTCTGCTACTCTGAGTTTTGAATTTTGATTTGAGTGCATGATTAATTGAATTAAAGGATAAAACTGCTTAGCATTATTTGTGTGAACATAGTGCATTGTGTATCAGTTTTAATTCATTTTTGACAGTTTTGAATTTGAAATAATAGTAACTGTAAGTGATGAAACTTGCATAATTTGTGATTATGGGATTCGAGATGTGTTAAATGAAGTCAATACGTTTTCACATGATAAAACAGTTCTAATGAAGAAATAAAGTCACTACCTTCAGTATTTCCTATTATCTGTAACTATGCAGGATGTTTTGGGGTTTTGTCTTTCATTTCTATTTATATGATTAAAAAAAAATCTGGATTAAAAATTTCATACTCTATATTTTGGGCAATAATGTTTGAGTAAAATGTAAGTGTTACTCATTTTGACAAAGGTATAATCTGGTTTGCATGTTTAAAAATGTATCTTTTTTTAAAAATAGTGATGTGGATGTAGATGAAAAAAATACTGGTTTAAATGAATCTAGGAGTTCTTCCAATTCAAGTTTGTCGAACAGGTGAGTTATCTTCAAATCACATTAATAATTACTGCTTAAGTGATAGATTTTATTATTGGTACAATTTAAACTGCACCTGCAACTGATTTCTTTACTTCTTATAGGAGCTTGGACAGTCCTTGCAATTCATCAGAAATGGTGCATAGGACTCCTACCTCCGTATCGGCTGACTCTGTACCTGCCAATTTTGCTCCAAGTGCTATTACATCTTCTGGTGGGCATAACACAACAATGCATGTGTATGATGACTCAGATCTTGAAGCTGAAGTTGATCCTCCTAATTGGCAAGAAAATGTTGATTGGGATATTTTGAAGGTGATGAAACCAAAAGAGAGAAAAAGACAAGATGTCATAAATGGTAATTACTTATAGTCCTTTTTAACTCTATGAGGATGCTTTTCCTTGAACAAAAGCTGACTTGGACTTAGCTTTCAGGAAATAAAGAAATTTCCTAAAGGACAGAATAAATATCCTTATTCTTAATTGTTATAAAATTTACTTAAAATGAAGACACAAAAAAAATTATCTTTTTGTTAATTCCTATTTTAAATGCTCTAAAAATGATAATTTATGTATAAAAAACCTTTCAATTCTATCCCAAGAATGGGAGGTGATAGAATAGGCTAGATAGTTTGAACAATGATTAAACTGTTGACACTGCTTGTTAATATATTCAGATTACAATTTGTATAGAATTCTTCAAATCATTTTTAACTCTCTAGTTTGTATCATAGCTACCAGGATGATGTTTTATTTTCTGCATGAAAAAGTATTCATATAAATACCTACCCCATGTATTTTTCAGTTGTAGTTTTTTATTTTTCAAGAATATATTTTGGTTAGAGTTAAAAATGAAATTAAGTTTATAATCTTGAAGATGATTCGGTTAGATATTTTGTAACAGAAATTAGGAAACTTTATGCAAGAACTGAATACATTTGTCTAAAAGTTAAGTTCGTATAAGTATAGTATGTTTTAAAAGCTAAATGAATGCATTAAATACTCAAAAGAATTATAAAATATATATTTTTGGGTAATAATATATTTCTTTCTTTCTTTTCTTTTCTTTTCTTATTTTTGTTTGTTGATTTTTCTTCCTATTCAGGAATTTCAAGAAATATTTATGTGTTACAAAAAATAATTCCTAAGGGAGTTATAGAATAATTGCATGTGTGAATAATTGCAGTTGATATTGACTTTTTGGCAAATTCTTTCTTATTTTTCAGAACTGTTTCATACTGAAAGGACACACGTCAGGAATTTAAAAGTACTTGACAAGCTTTTCTACAGACCTATGATTCAGGAACAGCTATTGCCACCTGATTTTTTGAGTCTTCTTTTTCCAAATTTAGAAGAAATGCTAGAAATACACACTAACTTCAATAATAAAATGAAGGCTCGTCGAAAAACAGAGCCTGTTATTGGCGATATTGGACAACTCATGTTGGAAATGGTAATTTCATAAATTGTAATAATTCTTATGATCTATAGTATTTGGTTTCATAGATTTTCACTTCATATTCATTTTGTGTGTTCAAACATATTACTTATACTATGAAACACATATTTTTCTTTGTGTAACCATATTAGTTTTTTTGTTAACTGAGTTGTTGCATTGTTATATCTTAACTGTACAAGTTTTCTATTTATATTAAACTTTTTTATTTTAAAAATTTCTACCTTAAAAATTTGATAATATTTATTGTTTATAATTAAATATTTGAAGTTAGAAGCAATATCAAATATTTGGTAAAGTGTTAGGTTTAATGTAGGGAACTATAATTTTATTTTTGATATATGTTATGTAATATAAATAAAAAATCAGATCTCAAACTTACATCATAGTAGTTTTTTATTTATTTATTTTATTTTTAAACATGAATCAACATTTGGAATACTTTGTTATTCCTTGAAATTTTTTACCGCAGTTATTCATGGATACCAGAATTAATTTTTTATGTATTGATTGATTTAATATGCATTTTTACTAGATTCTACTCAGTAATTACTTTCTTATCTGTTATTAAGTACTTAGTAAAATTCTTGTTTTGTACTTTATGGCAAACACCACCTTAACAATTTAAACCAATATATGTTTTCTTGCCATTTGACACTCCTTGTTAATATATTCAGATTACAATTTGTATAGGATTCATATTTATATGTTGTATTTAAATATTTAATTCTTTGAAAAATCCTTTTTTTAATTTCTTTCTTTCTTTTTTTTTTAAAGTTTAGTAGTATGTAAAGGAAATACTGGTAATATGCATGCTTGTGTCAAGATGTTTATTAGCCAGAGATTTGTTATGGTTGGGTCATGTCTGTTTTTAAATAGACATGATTTCTGCATGAAATAGATGACTTCTGCAGGGACAGTTATCAGCCCTATTATATTTAATGTTTACATCAATGACCTTGACTTCTGATCATTCCACCAGCACTGCACTCTTTGCAGATGATTTTGTGCTTTGGTGCAGTGCATTGAAGGACCAACAACAAAGTTTGAACACTAATCTCAACTACACTCTGGAGAGACTGGATGTTTGGTGTAAAAACAATATGATTTTAAATATGAACAAGACCAAATTGCTAACTTTTTACTTTAAAGAGACAACAGTTTCAGCCGCAGTTATTTTTTCATGGCAATTGCATTACTGTCAATAACAATACCACTTATTTAGGTTATGTGCTGTATTCTCGCTTAAAATGGGATGATCATGTGACGTTTGTCAGGGAATAGCTAAGCTGAGACTCCCAGTTCTGAAGAGGTTGGTTGCCTGTAAATGGGCCTGTAATAGAGAAACACTAGTTATTACTGCTAAAATGTGTATTAAACCTGTTCTCAGCTATTGTAATGAAATTCTTGTGACTGCTTCTACTAATACAATCAACATCTTAGGAACAATTGAAAATCAAGTTTTCTGTTTCATTAAGGGAACACGTAGGACTATTCCCATTTTGGCTATGCAATTACTGACCAATACCCATGTAAAACATGACGTTGATATAAATGCTGGAATTTTGTTTCCAGAATCTCTGTAGACATATATTAGTGTTTGTGTTTTATGTTAAACATACAGTATTATTGCAGCAGATACTGAACTCTTGATTTTTTTTGGTCTAATTAACTCATGTTGTGTCTAGAAAACCATTAAACTTGGATGATTCTTTGATGAAATGACTGACGTAGTGTACGAAAATTGTTTAGAAGTTATAATTAAAATTCATGTACTCATTTAAATAGGATTAAATTAAAAAAATTACAAGTTATAAGATTTTCAGCTTTTTTTTTCTTCATGCAAAAGTCCATATTCTTTAGTTTCTAAGCCTTTTTGGCATTCTTTTAGGCCATTTTTATTTATTCTCTTTTATGTATTTCTTTTCTAATGCATGAATGTAATCTGCAAAACAGATAATCAGGAGCTCATTTTAGTTTTATGTGAATTATTAAAGTAATTTTATCGGTTAAATTTGAATGATTTTAAATCCAATTTATCATCTTAAGTGTTCATAATTTTAAAAATCTGATTTGGGTGTTCTTTATAAATCAAAATTACTCTATCATCAAATAATCATTTAACATATATGTTTTGCTAATTGCCTAAACTTAAGTGCACAGATTTTTATAAGTTTATATTATTATTATTTAGTTTGATGGATCAGCAGGAGAACACCTTAAACATGCCGCAGCAACATATTGTGAGAATCAGTCCATAGCACTAGAAAGTTTGAAAATGCGCCAGAAGAAAGATCAAAAGTTAGCACAAAGTTTAATTGTGAGTACTTTGTACAACTTTTTATATTCTATGCTTATCTAAGCATTACATTCTTGTCAGAAAAATTATGTAGTGTCAATAAATATTTTCTGGATTTATAGTGGTAAGTTTTAAGTTTTTAAATGGCACCAACTGAAAATTTACTGAAGTAGCTCTAAAAAGTTCAGTGATATTTCAATTTAAAGTTTTCTATGGGGTTTTTAAGTTGAAAAATAGTGATAATCAATCTCATTATATCTACTTCTGCCTGACTTCTTTGTGTTGTCAGAAATAATCTGCCTTTATTGACATTTGCTAATTGACAATAGCAAACTTTATTAACCTGGTATTCTACTCTCTCCATGATAGTGGTTTTCACCAAAATGTTGTGTTTATTAAGTTAGATTCTTTTTCTGCTCTAAAGCTAATGAGTTGCTCATATATATTAATACTTTGAATGCTAGTAATAAGAAAACAATTTATGTAATTGCTGTGACACAAGATTTAAGAGAATTTGCTTGTATTAGCATGTGTTGTCAATGATGTCAAGTTGATGAATCTAGATTCTATTTTTATTAATAATAATTACATTAACATTCATGATCCTGTTTCGTATTGGAATGAAATTAGAGAAAACAGTGTGGAAAGTTTTCTCTATAGTGTCAAGGGAATACATGCTTAAATTGCATGGTGGTTACCATTAAAATCTAGTACTGTGTATGCCTGGGTTTTAAGTCCTTACCAAAGCATGGATGTTGTTTCCTCATAGGGAGCAACATTGGTTCACTTATTGGGTACTCTAAAAAAGAAATAGCCTATAATATTTTCTGTGTGAATGGATACACAGTGTCCAGCCACTTTGGAGGGTGAGGGATTGTTTTGGGAACATATTTCTTGAACCTGAAGTACACAGATTTGTATGATTTTATATTATTATTATTTAGTTTGATGGATCTGAAAATTTACTGAAGTAGCTCTAAAAAATTCAGTGTTATTTCAATGCAAAGTTTTCTATGGGGTTTTGAAGTTGAAAAATAGTGATAGTCAATCTCATTATATCTATATCTAATTATATCTGTCTCATTATATCTATCACACACATTTCAGCATGAACTTTATAAAGCTCTCAGTTATACAGAATCAAATTTATAAAACAATACTTTGTCACTAAATTGGTAGCAACGGTAAATAGATGCACAGTAGAAACACTGTTATGAATTGATTTTCTATGCAGAAATATGTATTTGAAAACAAAAACAGTATGCATTTGTGGAATAATGTGATAGAGTAAACAGATTTTTAAAATATAGAGTAGATAGATCTTTAAATTATGTTAGAATGATTCATGCTAAATAAGTAATTTTATAAAACTTTTAATTTTTTTTGGTAAATATTGCCCATGGTACATGAAAAGCTAGTGTTAATTTCTAATATCTGTTATATCATTTTCAATATTAAATATATTATGCAAACATGTTTGTGAAATTTAAAAAATATTTTTTGAAATCCAGGTACTGCTTTTATTTGCTTTTATGCATTTGTACTCCTAAAAATGTTTTATGAAGATTTACATTTCTAATTTTTATTTTTCTACATTTATGATTTTTAGGATGCTGAAATGAATAATTTATGCAGGAGGTTGCAACTAAAAGACATTATTGCATCAGGTTTCCAAAGACTAACAAAGTATCCTCTTTTATTGGAAAACATAGCAAAGTATACTCCACGTAAGTAAAAAAAAACCAATCATTCAGAGAAGTATTTTATTTGGAATGGAAAGATTAAAACTATTAGCTCTACTTACCTGTCTTTAAAGAAAATATTTTGTTTCCAGACACTGATTTCTTAATTTTTAAAAAAATTAATATAATTTATAAAGAAACAATACATTTTTAAAAATAGTTACTTTAAAAATTAAATTAGTTTTTGGCTCTAGTATCAATAGGAATCTGTGTAAATTAATAAAAAGAATATGGTTGTGTTACCAATAAATGTCTTATTTTGTGCTCAGAATAACCGATAAAATGTGATTAGTAAAATATCAATAAATTTTTTTTTTGTTTATTTAGAATACGGTTGTTTTGTATGTTTATGGAATAAATTTTCCACTTTAAGATTATTTTAGGTTGCCATTTTGACTCTCTTGCTTAGCTGGTTTTCTAAATTCTATTCTATTAATTAATCCCCTATTTATTGTTTATTTACAGAACTTTAGCATTTAATTATTTGATATCTTAGAACATCCATGTATTTGTTCCATTATAAAGTTATGTGTTGCTTTCCAGTTAAACCTGTTTTTGTGCGGTCTTTTTTAATGTGATTTTTTTTTGTGCACGATTTGTTTTGTGCGGTATATGACTATGTATCGAAAAAAATTGAAATTATATATTTGAAATTTCAAAAATAGCTTGGATTGTGTATATCTGGCTATCGCGATGTTTGCAAGCAGCTGATCAAGCAACCGTCATCGCAAAAACTTATCACCGACTACATGGTAACAAAAATTAAATCAACTCTAATGCATATTTTCAAGTGACAAAAGAGATTATGAACCTGTTCATCAGAAGCCTATGTATGTTTTGGACTACGACAAGTAGTATTGAATTATGTACATTTTGAAAATTTCTCCATTTTTAAAATGAGAAATTAAAATTCTTAAAAATGTTTCCATGTGTAATTTAATTATTATTTTTTTTTTGTTTGGAAAGTATTTTCTCGCTATTTTGCTTTGACACATTTTCTAAGCTAGACTTTTTTATGCGGTCCCTCTCCACCGCATAAAATTTGTTTTTCTTTAATATCGTGTGAAAAAATTATTTGGTATAGCTATTTATGAAGTTTCTGAATATTTTTCTTTTGTGCAGTCCCTATCTACTGCAACAAAAGAAATACTTAATATTTTCTTTAGATGTGCTTAAATATTTCTTAATAGTGCCAATTTTTCAAATGTGATTACTTCCTCTGTCTGGTACAAGGCTTATTCAAAATTATACAGCCCAAGTCCTTGTTGGGACAATGCTCAGTCTCAACCATTTCACCTTTAGATCTCGCACAAATCTGTGGCGTTATGGCAGATGTTGATATGTCTTTTTTTCATGTTTTCGGCAAATTAAAAAAGAGACTTTTGTTGTGAAATATAAAATCGCTCAATTAAGTTTTTGAATCCAAATATTTTTTAGTTAATACTCATATTCAACGTCAAACATATGACTGGTCTTCAATGAAAATATTTTTTTTAATTAGAGACTAAACTTAAGGGTGGGGTGAGAAAAAAAGAAAGCATCAACTTTTGTCAAATTACGAATAACTTATTATTATTTCATAATTCCACATATCAGCTTTTGCCACGTTGAAGAACGAATTTTATGTGTGACATATCAACTTAAAACATAAAATTGAAATTTTATGACATATCAACATCTGCCATAACACCAGAGAAATGTGTTAAATTTTGACACACACTCATCATATAGATATATGCAATTGTTTTGA
The DNA here is from genome assembly GCA_907164885.2 of Dolomedes plantarius. Taxonomy (NCBI): domain Eukaryota; kingdom Metazoa; phylum Arthropoda; class Arachnida; order Araneae; family Dolomedidae; genus Dolomedes; species Dolomedes plantarius. Next base: position 12,612,296 of record OU015496.1, read on the forward strand.
GATGATGTATTTGCCAAATTGTCTGTCATGTAAAGAAAGGACAAAGTTCAAAATGAAGTGATTTTATTAGCATTCTTTTCTCCCCCTCTATTGTAGGATTATTTAATGAAATCTAATAACTTAATGTGTCTAATCTATGAATTTATTTTTGTATTTTTAATGTTATGTATACAGGAAAAATATAGAAAATTTGACATGAACTTGAATGACTTCGTATTTAAACTATATTATGATTTTATTCAAGCCTATTACTTTATATTCAAATGATTAAATTCTTGGGTAAAATTATGAATTAAGTTCTAAGTAATGATTCTGTTTCTCTCTACAGCCAATACTCAGGAGCTTTTTGATCTTCAACGAGCAGTTGACTGTAGCAAAGAAATTTTGGTCCATGTTGATGCTGCAATCAAAGAAGCTGAAAATAGGCACAGGCTGCTTGATATTCAGAAAAAGATGGAGAAAAGTGCATTTGAAAAAGTTGAACATCCAATTGTACAGAGTTTTAAGGTATGGCTTGAATATTAGCAGTTTAAACTTGACTTTAATTAATGAATTCTGCATTATTGTATTTAGGAAGAAAATACAATAATTACCCCTCAATTTCTAGAAGGTCCATTGTTAGACAAAAAAAAAAAACTAATTTTACCAATAATCAAGAAAAAAACCTTTTACTTGATCTTTTCGAGAGCATTGGTTGTATTTTTGGAAAAATCGTGTACATGAATGTATACTTTGATACTTGCCTAAATACCTATAAAATTCAAACACACTCATATGTGTGTTTGTATTTATGTATTCATATTTATATCAATAAACAGCTGCTTTTTTAAACGTAAATTTTCACACTCTAGAATGAATTAAGCTAATATATATAAAAGATAGTTTGTTCATGTACAGTGTTGTGTACAATTGTTGTATCACGTACACAGTGTTGTGTACAATTCATGTACACAAAAAAATATTGTGTACATGAATATATACTTTGATACTAGCCTAAATAACCTGTAAAATTCAAACACACACTCATATGTGTGTTTGTATTTATGTATTTGTATATATATCAATAAACAGCTGCTTTTTTAAACGTACATTTTCACACTCTAGAATGAATTAAGTTAATATATATAAAAGAAGGTCCATACCAGCTAAAATTTAGCTTCTAATTTCTCATCTGACTGATCATGTCTCCATTAGTTTTGACAAAAATGTTAAGTCATTATCTTTTGCATGCTAAAAAAATAGTTTCATCAATTATGAATTTAAATTTTGTTTATTTCTCTAAAATAACTAGTGCAGAACTTTTATATGATACATTACACTTTTAAGTGTATGCGTAAATTTCTTAGATGAGGGCACAAAATTTAATGTTGTAATATTTCAAAATATTAGCATGTTTAATTAAGCATAATATAAAATTAACTGGTATATTTCCTCAATTGTATACATAACTTCAAATTTTTCGTTCATTTTTATGATTGATATATATATATATATATATATATATAAAATCTTACTGCTTTTGAGATCTATTCATGTTTGTTTCATTTGAAAAGAACTTCCCAAGCAGTATTTCAGGATTACAGATTTTGGGATTTCAGGAACTCTGTAAATTCTCTCATTATTTTAAAAATTCATCCTGAATAAATTAAGGATATAACTAAAAACCTTTCTTAACAAATTCTCTAATAAAAATTACTGTCTCAACAGTTATTGTAAATTAAGGGTAGTTAAAAAAATTGGATGTTGTTTCAGTTATCCTTCCACACATTTCTCATTTAAGCAAACCACTTTTCCTTGAAATTAAAGATTCTTTGTATAATACCTTAGAAAAGTTGTAAGTGTGAATTATTCAAGTTTATTGATTTCTACAGAATGAGAGACGTTCAAATCATTCATTAAAATATTGAGATGGTCATCATGAAATGAAATGATGGTAAATCCTACTCTTGGATACTTATAATGCAATGGGAGTGTACTTAATCAATCAGAATTTATCTAAAATTCAGATTATCAAATAGACTATTCATAGTTGAAAAATGGAATATTATAATAGAATAAATATAGTATGTACAAATTCATTTTTACACTCTTAAACATTATAAACTTTATAATTTTTTCATGTTTGGAGAGTATTAATTTTTTGTTAAATTCATATGGAAATCATTGTTGTCGAACTATGGATTGCTGTCAACAGATGTTTTTCAACTAAGAAAAAGTGATACTGTTATAGGAACATTTTTATATTTTCTTTACCTGATTTCAAAGAGTCTGATGGCAGAGACTATGAGTAAATTATCAATTATCGACTGTAATCTTTCTACTCTTAATATAGTTAATACTTTTCCACCTAGTGCATTGTCTTGAAACTTAAATTTTCATTACATTTACCCTTTAGCAGGTGCATCCTTGTACAAAGTACAACATTTTTGTAATTTTGAATGGTTTGTTTTTACATGTAAGGTTTAAATGTTCTAAGCAGTATCTATTTATAGCTACACCCTTTCTAACGCAGGTCTGATTTTCTGACCCTTGTATTCCTTTCCATTCATTGTTAGTCATGATTTAACTGTGGTAAACCAGCGATTATACTGAATTACAATATGACAAAAGAGGAGTTGATGGTGTTGATTCAATGTGCATTCAATTTTACATGGTATCCCGCATATCACGAAGAAGGACAATCTCATTGTTTTTTAGGTTTTTGGCTATAATAGGAATGCATTCACAAGTTGTCCTTAGATCCAATAAACCGGACAATTTTAAAATGAGGTGATTGTATCGGCATTATTTGGCCTTAAATTATAAATATATCTCGATATTATCAACATTTTATATCATCATAAAACGCAGAATTATTATTTTCAATTTGAAAAAAAAATTATCACAAATGGAATGATTAAAATTTAAAGAAACATTGCACTTTGTGCCATGCTTGCCTGCTGGTGTTCCAAAAATTAGCATACCAGCTGAAGGGTTAAAAAGGCTGTAATCGATCTGTATTTCCCCATGAATTACAGGTTTGAATGTAAAATTGCAAATTTCTTGAGTTCTAATCTGCTTTGTAATCCAGATTCTGCACTCATTCTGTATGAAATTTGTAGACTAATGTATCATTAATGACCATTTTAATTTATTCAAATTATTTTCTGTAAGTCAGTGTGTCTTGCTGTTAGGGTCACCTTAATTGGTTTACATGTTTTAAAAACAAGTCTTATTTTGTTATATGTATTTATTTCTGTTCTCAGCTGTAATTCTCAGCTGTAATTCCTATTAAGAGTTGAATTTTTCTTCTTTCAGAATCTGGATGTCACGAAATATAAGCTACTTCATGAAGGTCCTCTTTCTTGGCGCCTTAATAAACAGAAAAATGTAGAAATGCATGTTGTCCTTTTAGAAGAATTACTGATACTCTTCCAAAAGCAAGATGAAAAATACATATTAAAATTTCACAACACAAACCTCACCAGTGGTCGCGAGGACACCAAGATAATGTACAGTCCTATTTTACGTGTTCACAATCTTCTCATACGCAATAATGCTACAGGTTAGAAAATTTTGCTTGCTGTGCTTTTGTATCTCAAGTTTCTTGTTTTTATTCTGTGTTTGAACACATTCAATTGAAATTTCTACATAAATATAAGCATAAAAGGTTTTAGAAACAGTTTAATATTGTCACTTTACATCTATAGCTTATTTTTTTACATTTCATGATTTAGCAGATTGTGAGACTATGGCCTGTTTATCTTCTGTTATTCAGTAATATCTGAACATTACATCTGTATGTTATAAAATGAGTTGTGATAATTATAAGTACATAATGTAAAATTTTTTTAAATCTATTATAAGGAGAAAAAATATTTTTTTCTCTGTATATTTGAATGTAAAGGAAGTATTTTTTCTTTTTAATTCGCAAAGTTGTCAAACTACTTATGGAAATGTCTGGTATGATACAGAAATTTTTTCTTTCCTCTCTCTAGCTTTGTGTGCTTTGCCTCATAATATATTTTTAGTGTGTGCATAAATTTTTTATTCTTTTAGTTTAAAGTATAAAAAAGGTTTTTCCTTTAAAATATCCTTTGTCTAAGCAATTTTTGTCCTTTGGTCTAATATTCCGTATGGAGAAGATATTACAATTATCTTTTATAAAGATTTCTAGTCATTTGTTGAATTTCAAAATGTCTTGATTCAGGATTTTGTGATTTGTGTCTTACTGAATGAATGTTTTACAAACAGTTCATTAAAAATATCTTCTCTGTTGGTCTGTGTATGCAAGTCTTAAGTAATATTTGAAGGTGTCATGGCATTGCATGCAACTGATTGTCTAATTATAAGAATTGATATATATTAATCTTTTCCTTACGGGGTGGGATAGGATGTATCACAAGAATGAATATATATATATATATATATACATATATATATATTTATATATATACATATATATACACGTACATATATGTACATGTGTGTGTGTATATATATATATATATATATATATATGTACATGTATATACAGTATAACCTCCGAAATCCGGAAACCTTCAGGATACGGTATTCCGAATTTTGGAATTTTCTGGATTTGAGAGGTTTTCAAATATCACTACAAAATTTTAGGAGAAAAATAAGCACACTTAAAAAGAAATGTAAAATGGTTTAATTGTTAAATAAACCTAAATACAGAACATATAATTACATTATAATTTAAACATTTCAGTCAATAATGCCTGTTGCTTTAGTTTCAGCTTATTAGAAATTATTTTTTCTCGAATCCTATATAGCGCCATAATTTCATGTTCCAAGATAAAATTCCAGTGTTCTAAGCCTAATATTGTTTTATCTAATGATTTTATCAGGTCCTCCATTGACATTCTTTCATTTTCGGGGCATTCTGAATCATTTTCACGATTGCTGTCATCATAACCTATTTTTTGTTATTTACCACATAATCAATAATTTCAGAATCTCTCAGAGAATCGACGATCGGCACATTTTTGTCAATGTCTAAAACTTTCTATATGTCCGATTTATCCAAGTTAATGTTGCGTTTATTTGCACATTCTACTAATTCTGTTATTTCATGTTGTTTCCCAGACACTTGAAAGCCTTCAAAATCGCTGCTGTTACTTCCTTGAAAGGAAGCGTAATGTTTTACAGATCATTTTGGTAGCGACATCTATCGGCAAAATGGAAAAGTATAATTGGCCATTTATTAAAACATTCTGGATTTGGGGTGTTTCCGGATTTGAGACGTCCGGATTTTGGAGGTACTGTATATGTACACGTGTATGTATATGTACATGTATATATATATATATATATATATAAAATACATGTGTGTATATATACATATATATATATATATACATACACACACACAATATATATATATATATATATATATCCCTTAATTGCCGTTCTTACAAAGGGGGTATGGAATTTTCTGTTCTAAAGAGGGAATTGGAAAAATGGCCCCGTAAGCTAAAGAGGTTAATAATGATAATCTCATAATAAGAATTGATGTATATTAATGTGTTTACCTGTCTTTCAGTTCACTCATACTTTAAAATTTTCTGATTCCAGATAAAAGAAGTATATTTTTAATATCATCTTCTGAAATGCATGCAATGTATGAGTTTGTTGCTGCCACTGCATCTGAGAAAAAAATGTAAGTTGAAGTCTGTATGATAACGTTTATTTTTTTTCTTCTTTTCATTGAAATCTGTTTTGAGTCATATGTGCTGATGAAAATAATTAAATCTTCTAGCTGGTGCCAGCATTTAACTAAAGCAGTGGAGCAAAAAACTCAAAGTGGCAATTTACTTAAAATGCATCAGGAGCCAGTGCAAGTGACACCAGATCCAGTAGTAGCCAATGAAGAACCACCTGAAGAATCTGAAGTTGAACCTAAAGAGTGAGTTATTTTTGTTACTAACTTTTCATGTTGTTTTTACAAAAGTTAGTTCATTATACATTATAAATGACATTGATAACCGTATATTAATCTTATTTTTTTCTTCAAAGTGATTTTCATTATAGTTTTTTCTGTATCTGTTAAGTTTTTTCATATCTCTAAATCATTTATGTATGGGCCTGCCAAACCTTTTGATTTTGTGTACTCTCAGGGGAATTCCTTCAAAATTTTCCATTCCTTTTTCTGTGTGGACAGTATCAGAAATATACTCTGGAGGCTTTGTAGTTCGTCAAAAAGTACCCTAGCTAGTAACTCGTATGCTCTTATTTTTATTGCAATCTTTGAGACCTTTTATAGCATTGCAGGGTCCACTACCACAAATTTTCATCATCAGTAATCAGTTTTAACTTTATGGAGAACACTCCTACAGCTATTGGAAAGCATGAAAATTCCGTATCATCTTGAACATAGTGTTTTGCCGCTTTATGATTTTAATTTCAGAAATACTGGATAGCATGCAGGCCATGGATTTTATTGCAGTCAATCTCTGATATTTTAGAAGAAATTTCAAATAAATTCTTTTTCTATAAATATCTTTTCTGACATGTATAAATTTCTCCAAGTTCAGCTTATCCCTTCTCTTAAAACTCTTTTTTGTGTTTTTTAAATCAATATTTTTTCCCCCCGCTTTGTATAAGAATTACTGGGAGATACATGTGTTACTTCTCATTTTCCCCTGTAATATTCCAACATGTTCTTTATGATTTATTTTAATCTCAGTTGAGGGTATGGTTTATATATTTTTTATCATCTTGCCTAGGATTTCTGTTAATTAATAAGGCCTTGTATGTCCTCAATTAGCTAAAGGTCAAGAAGTCCTTGCCACTTCTTAAACTAGGAATCTATAAAATCAAATTTTTTCATTTGATTGCTGGTGAAATAGGGAAAATAGAGGGTGTTTAAAAAAGAACCACCCTATTTGAAATGAGTATATTATGAAAAATATTGAACATACAAACTTAAAATTAATTTTATGTTACATGGCTAATCATAAAGTTTTTTTTACAAACCAAATTAAAGGTGCTCCATATGCCCACCTTTGGATGCACAACATACATCTATATGGTAGGCAAATTCATCCCAAACTTTTGCGACCATGTCTCCATACACTGCTTCCATGGCTGTTTTGCGTACACTGACAACCCATGACTTGGAATTGTTTATACCATCGCCTAATGCTCTGAGAGGTAGGGACTTCAATCTACCAGGGTTTTGTCGATGAAAATCATGCTGAACAGTTGTTAAGGACTCGCACTTTGCAAAGCATAGAACACAAAAGTATTTCTGTTGTGCAGTTGCCATGACAAGTAGAGTGTTAGCACTACTTGTCAGCAAGTGCGTTAAACTCAAGATTTCCCTCTTTCTGCCTATACATTATTCAATCAAAATGGATTGCAAGATGAATAGTTGTGATTTTTTAATATCAGATGATTCTTTTTGAAACACCCTGTACTTAAGGTTTCATTTTGTATCAAGCCTGGCAAGATAGGTATTGGTTAGGGGGTTATATACTTTTTGCTAAACTCAATGGTTTCAGTTTCAGTTTACAGGATCTCACAAACACATCTACCTGGCAGTCACCCCATTTATTTCAGTTATTTCCCATGCATAGAGACATGGGGTATGGTAGAGCCAGGGAAGATAAAATTTAGATAGCAACACTCTTTGTTAGTTGGTTGGATTAAAAGTTTTATTTAGACTACCAGTCTTAACTCAACAACATAGTACAATTAATATCATAGAATTGTTCTTTATTGGTATTCTTGAAATAACTGGTGTTTATTTATGAATTTTGTGTTATAGGGTTGTTTTTGTATGATTTCTACTTGATTACTTATGACATTCTCTCACAATTTAGTTGCAATGCAGAATATTTCATGTGTTCTGCATTGCCTGTAATACTTTTTAAAATAAAATGAATTGTATGTCCTATGCCATTATCAAGCAAGTCTAATTATTGGGAAGCACTAATTAATTGCCATTTATAAATTCAAGTATTACTTTTTCTTCTGTAGAGAGATAAATAATAAACTTTTAGTTGAGTCCTTAAAGTTCTTGAAAAATGCACTTAATTTCCCCAAAATTTTTTAGTTTTTGGATTAGGAAAATAGTGGGAACCATGTAATACCCAGATACTGCTTGCTTGCTTTTTTCTTTTTCTTTTATTTTAGTTCAGTGCTTTTTAATTTTTAAAATTTTGGTGTATTATTACATATGAAATTAACCAGATACTGCTTGCTTGCCTCTCTTTTTTTAGTTCGGTACTTTTTAATTTATAAAATTTTGGTGCATTATGCATTTGGATTTATGCTGAAGAACTTGTAATAAGGATGAAATATAGATCCACTTCTATTATTGATTGGTCTAAGTGTGCTGTATTTTTTTCCCTATTAACCTTTCTGATCTATAGTTTAAGTTATTGAGTTTTAAGTGTCAAAATTTAGTCATATTTTGTTCTGTCTTTGATTACATTATTAAAGAGCTATTTATAAGTTTATTGATAATTTTTTTTATTGATATAATCTAATTAATGATCAGTTTTTCTGAACATTTCAAAATTTTTCTCTTCAGTGTTTCTATTCATTCCATGGTGATATTATTAAATTTAGTACAAATATTATGACATTTTTAATAATTAGGGAAATTTATTTCTTTTACAATAGTATGAAGAATTTTTTATCTTGAGAAGTAGGTTAAAGTATGATAATGCATTACCATAGTGTAATTATACTTTGAAATATTATTTCATTTGAAGTCCTGGGTACATGTTTATAATTTCAGTATCATTTCACACAGTTGTTCCTACCTGTGGGTGATAATCTTGCTACTTACATGCATGTATTAAAAATAAATTTTAAACTAACAAAAGGGAAACAAGAATTAAATTTGATGAAAAGTTAAATATTTTCATACTTAAGTTTCTACTGTTTGATTTAAATACTATCAAGGATTTCTCTGTGGTAGGTAAAAATCAAAATTTTGGTATTTTTATTTGTTAAATTTAAGTATAAGAGTTACAATTTCATGTTTACCATGATGTTTAAAAATCCTTGTAATCATGAATTTTTGACCACAAATGTTAAAAATTTCTTAAAGGTACTTAAATTGTCAAACTCCAAAACCATGTATTAAAAATGAAAACAACCAAAACTGTAGCTTTCTTTATTTTTTCACCTAATCATAGATAAACTAAGAAATACTTTTTTGATTTCTGATTAAGCAGTGTTTGCATAGTTGAATTCTAGTTATCCTAATATTCATCATTGCTGGATGTTGATAGAGTGATATTGATGGAGTGATGCCAGCAGATGAATTTATAGTATTTGCTATAACTATTTTATAGCAGCAGTCAATGAACTGTGATCAGTTTTTTAATTTTAGTTTGTTTCTACAGCAAGGAGAATAGAGATTTAGAAAAGCTAGGGGAATAAAAGGGGTTTCACACATTGTTATAAGTTAATGTCGTTTTTATAAAGGAAATGCCAGCTGTATCTTACAGTTTTATATCAACGTCATTCGCTTACAGGCCTGAAGTTACAATGGAGGCAACTGAGGATTCTAAAGCACCTGAAGAAAGTAATCCTCCTGAAACTCCCCAACCACCAGCAGAACCTGAATTACCTCCTCCTAGTGTTCCTCCTGATGAAACTCCTCAAAGAGCGAAAAGAGTCACAGCAGAAGAGGAGAATGAATCTGAGAAAGAACCAACTTCACAGAAGAGACTTCACCGTATTGAGATTCTACAAATAACAGAGGCACCACAGCTTATAGAACCAAGTGAAGTCATTGTTAGTAGTGGTGCCATATGTGAAACAGCTGAGCCTGTTCTAACACCTGTTGGTAAGTATTGTTTCTGCTTCCTTTATTTATTATTTTTTTATTATTAGGATATGTATTTTAAAAGTTTTCAATGAGTACTGAATTTAAGGGTTGAGAGGAAATTGTATTTATTAGCCTGTGAAGAAAAAGAAAAATGTCGCTTGGACATGGGCACCTTTTGTGGTTATCTTACACATAATAATACTTGCTGAAATAAGAGTGTATTTCTTGTGGAAGTCATCATATTATGTAATTGATTTCATTTTGTGATTTGTTATTTTTCCGATTTGTATGAATGAATGTATCATACTTCTGTGTGCTGCATTATTTAAGTTTCAATACTTTTCACCTGTTTGGTCTTTTTTTAGGTTGTGTTGTTTGCTGCTAGCATGTAATGACAGTATTATAAAAAAATAAGATTTTACACAGGGCATAGTGCTAATTTATTTACTTAAGATGATGATAAACTCATCCTCATGAAATACTGTATCAAGGAATATTTTTATTTTTAAGACTTAAAAAAATAAATAAACCAAGAGCAGAGATACACTAAGTGAATTGAACTTCTAGGAGTGCCTTGTGATGCTCTGAAACAGACGTCTCTTCAAAATGTTATCTGATGTGAATTCGTTAAGAAACAGCATTCGGTTCTCAACCACAATATTTATTACAACAAACAAGGACAGACATCTAAGATATATTTACAGTTAACTTGCTACATCATCGTGTGATCTCTCGGTACAGCTGGCCAATTCTCTATAGACTTCAAAACTTCAGAGGTGTGCACAGCGCCCTCTTTTACCAAAATTCTCATCCGCCATAACATGCTTTTCATAATCTCCTACTAAGGAAATGGTACTTTATTGTAATTTTATAAAACTACATAGGCTTTCATCAATGGCCTAGAAATTATTAGCATAGCTACATATATGACAACAAATATCTTTGTAAAAGGGTTTTTTTTTTTTAGATCAGAATAAATATATTCCTTTTTATTCAATTTTCTAATTATAACTATTTTGTTTTCATATATTTTCATGCAGAAAAGTTACGACGTAAGGATTTAGAAATTGTTAAGGCTATAGAAGAAAAAGAAAAGATATTAGCTGAAATTTTCCAGGTTCCTTTTGCAGAAGTTAAAACACCAAAAGAGGTAAGTTTATTGGCTAAAATATGACCTGAGGGTTTTGACTGGGAAAGGACTATTTGATGTTTAATTATTAGCTTCTTTTTGTTCAATATTATAAGGTTGTTCCTTTTGATCATTAATTTAAGAATTAATTTTGGGACTAAAAAAGCTTTACAATGGTGAGTGGTCATTGCCAAGAAACATTGGTAGCTGTAGTTGCAGAAGTTTGTAATTTGAATCCTGGTTGTTGCTTATGTGCTAAGTTTTTGTATTCAATATGATGCTCTTTTACTTAATTATACTATGAACATTTGTTTAATGGTCATGTTACTTAATATAATATTTATTGTTCAATAAATATATTCTGGATATCTGAAATAATATATTATTGGGATAGCAGTTTGATTTTTATTTTCTTATCAGCTGTGACTTGCCAGTGTGAACTAAAATCAATATTAAAATTCAGCCATAATTATAGCCTCATGCTTATTGAAAAGAAGGGGTAGGGGATTCTCAGTGACGGTGCACACTTGCGACAAAAGTACTCTGGACGCTGCGTTATTTTCACTCTGCGTGGAACGCTGTTTCAGTGCACACTTTCGCAGTGATAGGCGTCAGTGGTAGTCTCTTGTTTGCCACCAACCGAGATGGATCGTACGCGTGCCCAATTATTTTTAAAAAAAAGTTGTATTTTCTTACTTAGTCTACAAGCATGTTCATCGTGAAAATAGAATTAGAAAAAAGAAGCACTGGATCAATCCATACAACAGCGAGAGACAGGCCCTGATTTTCCATTAGGCCAGGTAGGCCCCAAAATTTTTATTTTAAAAGAAAAGAAAGAAAAAATTCCCAGTTAAAATTTTTTTTTATTTTACCTTTTTTAATAGCAATTTTTTTTATATATCCTTTCAAATTTGATTGATTGGTTCATTATATGTATAGTTATATGTATAGTTCATCATATCTATGTTATAGTGTATATAAGAAATTAATAAGTTTTTCTGATTGCATTGTATTGGTGTTTTAATGATGAAGTTAATATGTTGTATTACTTTTTGTTTGATAATGTTCTAAGCTTCTACGCTTCAAATAGCCTATTCTTGGCAAAATGGTACTTTCATAATGATTTATGATTATTTCTTTTGTGTGTCAATTTTGGAAATTTTACGCCCATATCAGTGTTAGGGGGCCCCCATCCCGAGTTGTGCCTATAGTCCAGAATTTTCTAAACCGGGCCCTGGCGAGAGGTACTTGAAGGGAGCGTTTAATGTATGCTTGGTGGATCTCAGGGAAGATGGTGAAAAGTTTTTTAATTATTTTCGGACGACCCACTTAAAATAAACTTAAATACTTGACTATCTAAAAGTTTTTTTTTTTATCTAATGTACTTATTTTAATAAAAGTTGTAAAAAATTATACTTACTGGTTGTATTTTTTTTATTCTCCGTTTTTTGGCTTAAGTTCTCAATAATGGTTTCACAAATATTTTCCCAAGCAGACTGTTTCTGTATTCGGTCTTTATAGTCCTCATGGCTAACATCCCAAATTATCGGGCGAGATTTTACTTCGTCGATGAAAAGTTCGACATCCACATTTTCATCAGACATCGTGTAAAGAGACTTCACGAGCTTGATAGGAGATAAAACGCGTGGGAGATGTGCACTGCCCAGCAGACAAATGAGTACTACCAGCTATCGCGTTACAGGAATGTGCCGCGTGTTCCACAGGAACTTGCGGCTACCTGGGAGTGGCGCCGGTGTCCATCTGCCGCCGCCGGCACGTGTGAATCCCAACAGCAGTTTCTTTGCATTTCTTCTTATCGGAGTGAAAATAACACAGCGTTCAGAGTACTTTTGCCGCAAGTGTGCACCGGCACTCAGGTAGCAAGTTTTCAACTGGGATGGTATATTTAGACATCTTCAGGAGACCTCTGTAGTGGTTATATCTTTCTCAGTTATTGAAGTGATGAGAACTGACCAAGTATATGATAATGTTTGGTATGAAAGAAAATATATTCTTTTAATGACTAATTAAATTGACTCTTGAAGGTATACTAAATTATTTTTAAGACTTTTGTTTGTATATAACTTTATGAAAGTTATTAATAAACTTTTGTAGGACAGATAAATAGCACTTAAGCATTGTTAAGATTAAAATTGGTAGAATACAAATTTGGTTTCCTTTATTTTAATTACAAATTAAGAAACTTAATCATATTTTTTCTTTAGTTATTGTTATTATGAAAAATTAATTGCCTGCAATATCAAATAATTTTTTTTTCTTGAGGAAACAATATTTTTCCAATTTCTTTCCATTTTCTGATTATTTTCCCGAATCATTTATTATATCAATCAAATATTTTGGGGTAAAGTAAGCAAAGATGTGATGAAAATGATTATTTTGGCAATTCTCTATTTAATGATGAATGTCCGATATATTTTTTAGTCATTAGATTTTTAGTGTTATTTTAATAATGATTAATGTTCATTGAAATTTTGATTTATTATTTACAGATGGATCCACCTTCCTCTTGTCTATAGGACTAATATTTTTCTATACATTTTTCTAATATTCACAATTTTGAGCTGAATAAATTATCTTTTTTTCAGATTCCTGATGATGAGAAAGATGTTACAGCATCAGCTTTAGTCATGCATGCTGTTGAACAAGGTAATAAAAAATATTTGTTTATTAATTATTACAATAACAGCTGTTTGAAAGTAATTTACTGATTTCTAAATTTGTTTCTAAGTTAGTTTTTGGATTCCTTAGGTTTTTACAAGTTTGGTATAAAAGCGTCAATTTTCAGTAAACAGAAAAAAAATTTATAAATTGAATAACATTTACTTAAAATTATATTTCAAACTGTAGCTGATTCAGTTTTCTCTTTTTGATCAATTTCTGGTAGATAATTTGGTTTTTGTTTTAACTGTGGTCGGTTCTTAGTCACATGGTTTTCTTTGGAGCACTACAGTAAATTTTTTGCTACATGAGGTCTAATTAGACCGAGACCTACTTCTTAAAGCCAATTCCAAATGGCTACAAACATCCATGCCAGGAGTGGGACTCGAACCCACATACTTTGGTACTGAAAGCCAGTGCCATAGCTATTTGGCCATTGTCTGGCTTCTTAGTCACATGGAATAACTGTATGCCATACTGAGAAGTTGAAAGTCTATTTTACAATGGGTCTCATTATACCTTTTCAATCTATTTTGCCAGTTATATTAGTTCACTAGTTTATTTTAATGTCCTAAAATGGTAATTAAATTTCATTGTAACCCAGAGTTATTCTTAAGATTTACTTTAAAAAAAATACTAAATTATTTTTAAGGTAAACATCAGATAAAAAATCAAAATTTAAGAAGGTTTGTATATATATGAAGAATACAAATATATATGAATGTAATGTTTTAGAATGTTGAAATAGATAAGGGTGACCCAAATGAATGTGAGATTTCTGGTTTATATTTCTGTAAACATAGGCGTAGCGTGTTTCTAACTTTTTTTTTTTCGGGAGGGGGGGGGAGACATGAATTGAATTTAGCTAGGGCCCTCCTCAGCACATTGACTCTTGGATGGTCCTTAAAATATGAAGTATTAAGATTTTTTAAAAATTGAATAACAATAGAATTTATGTTTGAGTAGTATTCAAAAGTTATACAATGAGAAAAGTATAATATAAATAAAATGAGAAAAAATTTATAGCATCGAATTTTTGTTATAGATCATATTGTTAAAAACTATGTTAAGGCTAAAGACATAATCGGAATCTTCAGTTTCACAGTTTAAAAAAGCAGAAAAAATAAACTTTCTTAAAAGTTTTCTACAACCTCCCCCCTCCCAACACTACGCCTATGTCTTTGTAACGGTTTATTGGTTGGAATATATGAACATGCAGGAAGTAATAGGGATACATGAGCTACATATCCGCTAAACAGAGTAGCCCTGTAAGTTCAAGTAAGTGTTAGTGTTGCCCAGTGCTTACTAGATTTTGGATACTCTGAGTGAAGAATGTCCATGCTTGTCTGTGGAACTAGTCTTGACATCCCAGACCTCTGCATCGTTAGCAAATTGGTGACCCTTGAAAGCCTTTTTAAGTGGGCTGAAAATGTGGCAGTCGCAAGGGAGTAGGTTGGGGTTATGTGGGGGGGGGGGGGGGGGAATAATACGATTTACAGACATATATTTTAAAGAGCTGTAATGCTCACTGTTCATTTTTTAAAAATTTTTATCAGCAAAAAGATGTTTATTAGCTAGTTGCTTAAAAGTTTTTTTTTTATATTCATTGATTTTTCGTGTGTATGAGGTGGAGATAGGTGAATATTGTTCTGTAAAGAGTTCATAAAACTGCATTAAAGGTGGCGTAAAATTGTATTACAGGCAGACGTATTCCATTTTCATTTTATAGACATCTGCCTCGCAACCACTTTCCTATTTATTTTTAGTGCTGTTTTAGAATCTTGAATACTAGTATTTAACCTTATTTTATGCTTTGAAATAGTTTTTTTTAAAAATTTTTAGATACAAATTAGTGACCATCCTGCTTATAAATCAATATTTTTTCTAGCCACTAAGTTATCATCACTAGTGAATGATGGCTTGAATCTTGTTGAAGATACACATGTTCTTGAAGCTGCTGGTAAGTTTAAGCTGGTTGTATGAAAAACTTGTGAAGATTATTTTTCTTACACCCAGATGGATTTTATTTTATTAATTTTAATGATTGTTTTTTAATTTTTTAAAATTTTGTTTCCGTAATTTATTTTAGCCCATGTTCTAGTGGTTTATGTACCTTTGTTCTAAAGCAAGAATGTGTAATAAAAATATTTCTACCACAAAAATATAAATTTCATTAAGTTTTAGTCATACTTAAAGCTACAGAAAGTATAAAATTGTGTAAACTATTCTTGTAAAAGTTGTAACTACTAAAGTCTTGCATGAAAATGACTTATCATTATTTAGACAATTTTAAAATATGTTTTTCTATTGTTTGATTTTATGTATAGAAAATGATTTAAATATCCTGTGTAAAATTTGCTCGTGAACTTAGAATTGTTTTGTTTGATACTTCATTATTGGAGGTCCCTGTAGAGCAGTGGTTCTTAACCTTTTTAATAGTCAACACCCCCTTGAATCTGAAAATAAGCTCTCACACACCCTTGAAAAATGTGTTTCTATTTTTTATTTAGGAAAAGACATTTATTGCTAGATAATTTATTTATTCCATAAAAAAAATAATAATACATTTACAATACATACATATTATCTATATTTATAAAACAGTTCCGTAACTGACTCATTCATTCACTGACTGACTGACATACAATGCACAGACCAAACCGCTGGACCTAAAGGGCTGAAATTTTGCATGGCGATTCTTCTAATAGTGTAGGGATGCACTAAGAAAGATTTTTCAAAAATTCTTAGATTTTTTAAAATTAAATTTTTAAGCTGTTTTTTAAACTTTTTTTACGTTTGCATTTAAAATAATACATTGAGGGTTATAAAATTTATATCATGAGAAAGATCATAAAAATTCCTTCAAAATGAAATTTTTTTCGAATTTTTACCTCCATTTCCTGATTTTTGGTGAATTTTTAAAGATTAATTTTTAGAATTTAATTTATTAAATGCTGATCACGTGATTTCTTTTTCTGGCACTTTCAATAAATTTATCATCACGTGCGTAACAACTAAATAGACAAAAAAAAAAAAAAAAATTTTTTTGCATTGTGTGATCATGCAATAACTATAAAACATTGGATCATTTGTTTTGAGCAATAGGAAAAAAAACTGCAATACTTATGGGAAGACCTTGTACATGTATTTAATATTCGTATAATATGCTGACCCTTTATTCTAGTGTTGATTCTCATTAATTTCTAATGGTAAATATCAAAATCTTAGACCAACTCAGTTGCAAATAGTTATTTTTAACAGAGGGAAAAAAAAGGTGTGCCCTTTGTCATGTGAATTATTGTTTGAAACAAAACCTTTTATGTAAGTGCACAGTGTGCTAAAAAAATCCTCAATGTTTTGTTGTTATGCCATAGTCATTTAATTTCGTTTTCTTTTCTTTTCTCTTTCTTTTTTTTTCAAATTATAAATTTATGAAGTGACATTTATTATTGTAAATTGCTTTTAGCTTGAATAAGTTTGTTTTGTGCTCCTTGCATTTCCTTAGCAGACTCTTAGTTTTGTTTAGTTTGTCTTTTAGCCTTCCAATTAACTTAGATGCTATGAGACTAGGGATCTGCAGCTTTATTTTTTACTGTTGAGTAATGGCTTCTGTCATAGAGTCACATAGAAGGTGCTACTATAAAATTATTTAATAATTAACTTATGAACTAAATGGTAGAGCAATATCATTATTCAAAATGGATTATGCAAGTAATATTATAATAAATAAATCTAGATATAAGTACTTATATAAGTAATTAATCAGATTAAAAACCAATTTTATGTCTAGAGGGATATAAATATTTAATAATAATGGTAGACTGTAACTTCCCCTTTTGTACTTTTTTTTTCAAAAGATTAACTTTTTCTTTTTTTTTTATTAAAAAGAAATTGTAGCCCCACTATTGTTGTAAATTTTTATCTCATAAAGATCAAGGTCTGTTTTTCTTGTTTGATTTACAATAAATGTACATACAACTCAGTATAATAATAAACATAACAGAGCTTAACATTTTAGTGCTGAAACATGTAAGAGCTATTGTAAGTTAGGAGTTGTACATAGAGGAAATATATTATGATAAATTCTAAAAATTGGGATGTATAAAAAAAGTTATATTGATTTTATCAGGTTTGTATTTATTTATTTATTTATTTATTTACAAAGGAGTCTAAATTTGGTTTGAAATTCATAAATTTTATGCAGGTACAGAAACTTAAGATTGATTTAGATGCCAAAATTATTTTTTATCTTATAGATTTCCCTGGCTTCATGAACTTGTCTGAATATCTACTATAAAATCTTGAGTATAATACAGACTCTTTTTTTCACATTTTAGTCCGCAAAAATGAGGGTGCATATTATACTCTTGTACAAAAAATGTAGTTTTAAACATTGAATAAACGACAAACTGATGAGCTGTATTCTAGTGAAAATGATTAAGACTGTTAATATGACAGTATTGTTTGTTTTTAATTAAAAATTTTAAGTTTTTTTTTTTTGGCGCTACCGAATTTGACATTGTCGTTTATTTTTATTACAAATTTTATTTATGTTATTAAGTATTTGTGCAATTTTTAAATAAAATAATGAAAAGTTATGAGTGTGTATTATAGTTAAATTTTAATTTTTTTTGAAAATTTTGTGCAAAATCAAGCATTCGTATTATACACTTGTGAGTATTATAGTCAAGATTTTACGGTATTTGGACATGTTAAGGTTACAATGATAAGACTCTTATTAAGTATTTCTTTGAATACATTATTGCTTCTTTAAAAAAGCTAATCCCTTGCTTTCTTTTGTATAAAAATATAATACAAAATTGACTTAAATCAAAATGTTGCCTGTTTGGTCTTAATATGTCTCTTGGTCATGGGGTGTTGACCCATTTGAAGTGCATCATTTCATTATGACTTAAAGTATTGTTATAGTATTTCATCAAGAAATGTTTTGAGTCTGTCGTAGAACTTTTATTAGCTGAAATCAATTATTTATCCTTAGTTATCTCTTGTACCCTTTTAAGAAAAAATCATGCTTATTTAAATATGCAGTTTTATATTTTCACCCTAGTTTTGTTTCCCACCTTTTATTATTATTTTTTAAATAATACTGATTTCCCTTCCAGCTGCATCTCAAGGAGATAGTGCCAGTTTTATGCCCTTATCAGATTCCTTAGAAAAATCCAGTCCTTTTAGTTATTTCTTCAAACCTCAAGGAGTATCACACCACACTTTATTGCCAGTATCAAATTCTCTTAATTCCTGTCTTGTTCAGTTAATGGTAAATTACAAGTTTCTTGCTCATAATTTATTCAACTCTGAATTTAATATACATTGCATTAAGTTTTAAAATTATAATTGTGTTTTTTGATAGCAATTAACAATTGCAATAGTGAATAAAATTATATAATTAGGGAGTTTTTTTTTAAAATTTAAAGGTGAAGACCTTAAAATTTTATTTTATTGTATCACAGCTGTCACACTGAACATAATTCTGAAATGACTGTATTTTTAGGCCATGATAGGAGATATGGAAGAAGAGAGGAAGCAACTCCGGGAAGAACTTTTAAATTGTCGAGAACAAATCCACCAGCTTCATGAAAGACACAGGCATTGTTTTGCACAGTCTCAGTCACCCAGCACTCATTCACGTCCCAGCAGTTTCGTGTCTGTTGCATCTACAGCTTCTGATGGTATAGCAGAGTTTTTTGAGCATCAGCAATTATTTTCAGGTATTTTAAATTTTTTTAAAGTTTTCATACCAGTTAATCACCATTATTAACATTAGAGAAATAGCTTTTCTTAAACTTTTAATTGAGTAACTTGAACATATCACAGGATATTAGATCCTTTTGTCTTTTCTGTACTTTGGCATAATTTCTGTTTAACCCCTTAATCGTCATGTAATTTTCTGAAAATTTGTTCAAAAATCATTGATTTTTAAAAAAATTATTGCCTCATTTTATTATTCACAAAATTCTGAGTTAATTAGTAAAAGAAACAATGTATTTTTTTTTTCAAATTTAAAGTGTTAGGATAGATAAATTTTTTAAATCACAATTTTATTTACCTTAAATTTGGATATACATGAGGTATCATCGCATAATTTTCAGAGAATTTGTTCAAAAATTTACGATATTTGATCGAATTTTCTGAATTTTAGGTAGATTTTTTATTGCCCCATTTTATTATTCACAAAATTCTGAGTTAATTTGTAAAAGAAATGGTGTATTTTTTTCAAAAGTGCCCAGGATGGATAAAGTTTTTAAATCACAATTTTATTTACCTTATATTTGGCTTTTTTTGTACACACATAACATATCGTCGCATAATTATCGGAAAATTCATTAAAAAATCGTAAAAAAAAATTTATTGCCCCATTTTATTATTCAGAAAATTCTGAGTTAATTAGTAAAAGAAACAGTGTATTTTTTTTCAAATTTAAAGTGTTCAGGATGGATAAAATTTTTTAAAATTACAATTTTATTTACCTTATATTTGGCTTATTTTTGTACACATATCGTTGTTCCGGAAGAACAATGATGCAAGTGCAAAATGAAGATACATTGAGTTAAATGTGTTGATGAATTTCACTTATGTCATTGATCTTCCAGAACAGCGATATGACATGCAGGGAAGCTTCAATGCAACAAATCGTACAGCTCCAACTTGTACAAATTCTTATAATGAAACATTTTAATCTTAGAATCAAATTTGTTTGTTCAGTACTGCCATCTATTGAGTGCTTAAGCATTTAAAATAATTTTGGGCATGACAAAATCAAAGAAGAAGCCATAATATATTAACACAAGTTATGCAGAGTTCAGCCTGTGAGGATCACGGGCAAGACAAAATTTGTATACAAATGACTGCCCGTGAAGGTATTGGGTGTGATGATTAAGGGGTTAAAGAAGTCGGTTAGGCACCCACTCATTTGTATGGAGCTTATAATTTATTTTGACATTTAATATTTATTAAGATTTCAGATTTGCATGTTTTGATGTTTATCAGATACTGATAAATCCAAAAATTCAATTCTGTTCTATTTGAATTCATGTGCTTGAAATTGAATTTTCTTAAAATTTGAGGCTAAGGGGGGAAATTTGATCCCCTATCTAAGAAAGACTATTTTTCAAGAGCATAAAAACATTACAGTGTTAGTGACAAAAAAAAAACCTTGAGTATCAAATAATTACTATTTTGATTAAAGTGGTTTACACATGATTAACCATTCATTAATTATGATTTTAGGTACAAATCTTATATTTTGTACATGTGGCTGTTTACAGCATGTGGCTTCATATTTTAATATAATAGTTTCATACAGGCTTTCACAGATTTTTAAAATTTATTAAGGTGGCTAATATGAACATAAGGGAAATTTCCATAAACTGAAAGAGTATTTCTTGGTTGGTTTATAAGCTTGAATCATTTTGTCATTTTGTTTTTACATTCAAATTAAATACAACGGTCAATATATGCATTTAATTTCTAAAAACAACATAAAAATATTTTTATAAAAAAATCGCAACGGATATTTTTATAGACAAAATAATGTAGAAGAAAATATTCAAATTAAATAGAATGATCAATGTATGAAATTAATTTGTATGTTTAATATCCATAAAACATACAAATTTGAGTTAAATTCTTAAAAAACTTCTATCTTAGTGAGTCTAGTGGTTAAATTTTATCTTTGACCATATTTTAATTTTTTTTTGTCAATTTATTTTATTGTTATGCAGGTGATGCAAAATTAATTTAAAGTATCACAAAAAGAAAAGAAATCTCGGGATCAGCCTTTAATAAATTAAATTCTAAAAATGAATCTTTAAAAATTTACCAAAAATCAGAAAATGGAGGTAAAGATATTCGAAATAGATTTCATTTTAAAGAAATTTTATGGTCTTTCTCTTGATATAAATTTTATAACCCTCGTTTTATTATTTTAAATGCAAACTTTAATGGATGTTCCCAAAAACAGGTTAAAAGTTTAATTTAAAAAAAATCTAAGAATTTTTCAAAAATCTTTCTTAGTGCACCTCTACACTATAAGAAGAATCGCCGTGCAAAATTTCAGCACTTTAGGTCCAGTGGTTTGGTCTGTGCGTCATCTGTCAGTCAGTCAGTTACGGAACTGTCTGTATATATAAAACAGTACCGTAACTGACCGACTCACTGACTGATATACAACGCACAGACCAAACTGCTGGACCTAAAGGGCTGAAATTTTGCATGGCGATTCATCTTATAGTGTAGGGGTGCACTAAGAAAGATTTTTGAAAACTTGTTAGATTTTTTTTAAAATTAAATTTTTAAGCTGTTTTAGTAACTTTTTTAAAGTTTGCATTTAAAATAATAATTTTAGGGTTCTGAAATTTATATCACAAGAAAGATCCTAAAAATTCCTTTAAAATGAAATCTTTTCGAATCTTTACCTCCATTTTCTGATTTTTGGAGAAATTTTAAAGATTAATTTTAGAATCTATATATTTAAGTTGCTAAGCTGACTTTTTGGGCAGTCCGTGAGAGAAAACTACTGCATCAATTTACTTCATATTGGTCTTAAACGAAAGATTGTAATCTGTAGATTTGTCAAATTTGGTTTTTGTAACCGCAATTTCTATTAATAAGCGATAATTTTCAATTAAAAATTGATTTCTGCGCATGTTCAAAGGCATGTTTAAATCTGTCTTTAGAAACTCACTGCTTCTGCGCATGCTCAATGACATGTTTTAATGATAAACACGTTTTTGTTCCGAGGAGTCTCTCTCGATCTCTCTCTGTCATTCTTATTTTTATGATAATTATGTTTGTGAAATATAAGATTAAACCTCACGGAAATTGTTTCACGCTGTTTAATTAGCGATAATTTACAAATAAAAAAAATTGCTTTCTGCGCATGCTCAGTGACATTTTTAAATCTGGCTTTAGATACTCACTAAGCACGAGTCCTCTTAAACACATTAATTTGTTTTTGCGCATTATTATGATTTTCAACATTTGGCAATGATGTGTTGAGTATAATTTGTGTATTAGTATACATTTATTTACTATCTATCCGTCATGTTTTGACGGGTATCACCTAGTTTAATTTATTAAATGCTGATCACGTGATTTCTTTTTCTGGTACTAATAATAAACTTATCGTCATGTCCATAACAATGATATAGACAAAAAAATATTTTTTCCCTTGCTAATGTGGCTGACGATTGGACATTTTAAAAAAAAATATTAAAATACAGTAAAAGATATGTTCCTCAAACTGTACTATATTCTTTAGTATGTCCTATGAGATTTAATTTGAATATTTTCTTCTACATTATTTTGTCTATAAAAATATCTCTTACGATTTATATATATATATATATTATTTTTTTGGCATTAATTGCATACATTGACCTTTGTATTTAATTTGAATGTACTCCATAGCAAAGTGTGGGTTTTCAGCAAATTTTATATATATAGGTAATGTTATTTATTTACATGGAGTGTCTGTTTTTGGTTTGTATTGATTTTGTCTTTCTACTTTTAGTATTAGAAAAGACAGAAGAAACAGCAGCTTCCGATTCAGAGCCTGTCCCTCAGGAATCCTCATCCAAAGTGCTGTCATCTAGTCCAGTCAGTGAAAGTGCACTTCCATCAGAAAGGTGGCAACCCGATTCCAGTGCACCTGAAGAAATTAGGACTTGTGAGGAGCCACCAGAGAATGCTTTGACTTGTGATGTGCTAAACTCTGAAGATATCACTAGTGATGACCTAAGCAAAGCCGAATTATCTCCCATTATGGAATCGGATTCGGTGTGTAGGACAGTACAAGATGAGCCGAAAGTGGATCCAGTATATCTCTGAGAATATGAATCAGCAGAAAACCTCAAATTTGTGTGATATTGTGTCTGATGCCATTTCTTGCCGCCTGGAGGCTCATTTACTATGGGCAACAATGTGCGACATGTGATATTCATTTGGGAGTCTGCATGTGAAAAATTTTAATGATGCTACTACAATTTTTGATTTCCTTAGCTGTGATGATAATCAGCTTCAGTATTTTACTTTTTTTTGTAATTTTTTATGATCAAAATTTCATATAATAATTCTATTTCTTATTTATTGGTCCTTTTGTTGAAATTTTATATTTATTTCTTATGGCGTTTTTGTGTGTATATGTGTGTACATACACATACTGTCTAATTTCTTTTGCAAGATTAATCCTTAGTTCCTATTTTGAAAATGCCTTTCTTTTTCTAATAATTTCTATTAAAATATTTATTTCTAGGAGAATTATTTTTGCAGTTGTGAAATGTGTTATAGCATATTACAAAAAAACAAAACAAAAAAAACCCATGTAGAAATAAATTTTAACTTTTATAAATGTATGTGAACAAAACCCTTCTATGACAGTAGAATTGATGTCATAAGTTTAAACACTTATGTATATTATCGCGTTTTCCTTCATACCTGTGCTTATTTCCTCTTAATACTTGCATTTATTTATTCCTTATTTAACTCTTTTTTTTTTTCCCCTGCTGGTGTAATTATTTTACATTTATTTATTATTATTTTTTTTTTTAGTTATAGCATCCAGACAGGCAATGAACCATGCAGCAGTGTTGCATATTGTGGGCCTGAGTAAATGTTCCTTAATTTTATAGACACAAAGCAATTTTTTTTTTTGTATGTATACATGTGTAAAATTTCCTCCTTTCCCCCCTCTTGCTGTATATATAAGTTGTGCTAAAATTTTTGTGAAGCTAGTAGTTGTCTTCTCTGAGGAAAGACCTTGGACAGGAGAGACATTTTGTATGTCCATTTGCGTGATTAGTTGTGTTGTAAAATTCTTATTTATTGTACAAATATTTGATGGATTTGAGAAAACAGTGATGTGATTAACTGAAGCTGTTTCAAGCAATGTCTACTACTTGGGACACTGCCAACTGTAAAAAGTAATTCTTGTGTGAATACATTGGTGCTCCTGGCAGTGTTTAACGTGTCTGAGGCCTTCTTAATTCATTGTCCTGCTTGTTTAGATAAATAGTTTCAGATGCCAAACTCTGAAACTGATTCAGGTCCTTTTTGAAAGGCTGAGAGTATTTTGTAGATACATATAAATAAATAAATATATATCTATATCTATCTATATATCTATATATATATATCTATATATATTGCTGCAGTTAGTTTTCTAATTGAAATTTTCCTTCAGCTACTCTACCCACATAACAAGACATGATCATAAGTTATCGTCACTCAAAATCACATGCAGTTTTTATTTTCCTCAACTGTGTTATAAATACACTGTATTTATTCTGTTAGTTAATTGGTTTTACAAAAGTCTTTTTTATGCATAATTCTGTTTTTATTATTTTTCAGAGATTTTTTCCCCCCTGTACAAGAGTAATGTGGTGAGATATGGAAGGGCTTGGCACTTAAATTAAACCCATGCTTAATATTCTTGTATTTATTTGTAAATTATTCTTTGATATTTGATCTACTCCAGTGTTTTTCAACAGTTTTGGATTTATGGAACCTTGTGAAAAAGTTTTAAGCTCCACGTCATCAGCAACCCCCCCTCCCCCTTTAGCACTTGACTTTTTTTTTTTTTTTAAATTAAAAAGCAAAATGTAATGCACTCTCTAGGTATCATTTTTGGCGGTTTAATTTTAATGGCGAGTTCTTTAAGTATTTTTTATAGTTAATGTCTTTTTAATTTACATTTCATTGACTATCTTTCATTAATCCTTAAAGAAGGATAAATTTTATATATGAATGTTAAATGGTATGTTGTCATTATACTAAATACTGACTTCAGTTTAAAGTGCTAGCTATGAAAATATATATTTCAGCTAGTAAGTCGATGATAATTGACCAATTTCGTACAGCTATAAATTTCAAACCTTCCACTTGATGAGTTTTAGTAATGTTCTTTATTTTGTTGAATGACAATATATATTTTGCATTTTTTTTTTATGATTTATTGATTTCTTTCAATCTCTATTTTTTTAATTTCAGTTGTGTTTACGGCATAATGTTTCTGTCTTATGAAATTCAGTTGTTCTCCTCTTTTAATTTTTTTTGTGTTATTCCTCTTTAGCTAATGTTAAATTATTGAGATTCCTGAGAAAATTCTTTTAATTTTAGATGAGATTATTTGTAGGTTCATATAGGTAATATGCTTTTATTGAACTAAACATGGAAAGCAGTTTTTAACTGGATCCTCAAACACAGTTTTATACTCTATGAAATTTGAAAACAATTTTTTCACTTCAGAATTGTAGAATTAAGTGGTTTTTCATATACTCAATTTTATCTAGCAATTTATTTGTACGTGAGACAACTCGAAGTGCAGACAGTTCATAGTGCTAGCTACTCATAACATAATTTTGTTTTTTCCTTCTAAATTCTGAACTCAAGTTTTTAAGCAAAAAAAAAATAGTGGTTTTAATCTCCAGTGACCGATTATCATGACATCTGAATAGTTTATTTCTAGCAATTGATTGTCTAAGGTATTTATTGTCTGTACATCCCTTATGGCATATTTACCTTTTGCTTACGGGGCCCATTTTTCCTATTCCCTCTTTAGAACGGGAAATTTCATACCCCCTTTCTAGGAACGGCCATTAAAGGGGTTATATATATATAGATTCATTAATGGGCCTGTATTCTTGGGAAAACATGCTATCCCATCCCGTAAGGAAAAGGTTAAAAGAATTTCTTCATAAGGTTTGCTTAATTAGTTTCTTGACTGATTTTGCAGTAGAATAACTATTACTTTTTTTTTCTTTCTTAAGAGATTCATTTTTGATCTCTGTTTTGGAATTTTCTTTATTTGACTTAGAAAAAAAAATTTTTTTTAAGGGTATTTTTTAAATGTATGTCTTAGCTTGACTTTTTCTCATAACCTTAATATTAAAATTTTCTTGATTTCACAAGGTTTTTTTTAAACTTCTGGTTTTGCACATCTTGGTTGAAAAACACTGATCTACTCATGAAGCAAATCACCAAATCAAAATCTGACTGATAAAGTACCTGTTCAGAAATAGGAGTATTGGTATGGGTTGTTTTAGTTCTGAGGTCCAAAAATTCCTCGCATTATAATGCCTTAATTGTGGCTTAGATTGTAACATATCATATGTAAATAGACCCACGCACAGAGAAATAGTTCATGTAAGTTTATTTTAATTTTTTTTTAGAAGAAGTTAGTTTAAAACATTCACTTATATTCATTTTATTGTTAGAAATCAAATGGGTCAAATCAATACATTTAAATTTACATCATAGTTTATACTTCGATCTTTTTTTAAAAGTGTTTTAGAAGTAGTTATGTGAGAGCTTAGTAGTCACTTAGTATTTTGCTGTTTAATTAATTATCTTTGTTAAAACATCAAAACTTTTGCACTTGCTAAACATCACCATATCAGTGCAATAAATTAGCTTTAAAAACAATATATTGTATATTTTTCATCGAGGAAATATATTTTTTATTTTTATCTGCTTTTTTAAATGCTTGTTATTTGTTTAAAATTTCATTAATTCTTGCCTTATTTTATTATTTTTTTTTATACATATTGGTTAGTTTTTAACACTGAAAATGTGACTCTTGGAAAGGATACGAGGATATTAACTGACATGTTTTGTGCTGGTACATATAGTCTCGACATGAAAAGTAGTTTTTTTCCGATTTCAAATAGAAGTTTGAAAGTATCTCTAAAGTAGGGAAGAAAGAAAAATATTTTTATTTGTAAAGTAAAACTGTGTGTACAATTAAATACATGGACTGGCTATTTTGTGCAAAAGGTTATAATTTTTTACTCGATTTATATTTATATTATTAAATGAAAGTTTAAGTTATATTTGACATTCTGTAGAGTCCTATTTTGAAATTAGGATTATAATATAGCTTTTTTTTTCTTTTTACCTCTTCAGTATCATTAAGTTAAATTACTATAATTTATTTGCTCTTGTAGTAGACTCAGTCAGTTATGAAGAAGTGCTTATCAGTTAATTTTCATTACAAGTGCTAAGATTTCTGTACATTATTTGATTTATCTTGGAAGTCCCACTGATTTTGCAACACAAGTATTCTGTTAGTAAATACATGTGTCTAATTATCAGAGCTAAAATGTTACATTTAATTGTAAATTATTGTGCTTCTGTTTTTGCTTTCTTTGAGTCATCCTAAATGGATTGATGACAAGTTTATGTGAAAAACTAGCAATTTTTTGGGTTCATCTGAAACAGAAAGTTCACTTAATCCTCAGTTTTATTACTCCAAAATTTGTTTTGCAGATTGACTAATTATTTTTGAACATTTTTATATGTTTTCTATTATATGGAGATAAAGAATTAGTGACTTATAAAAGAGTGACTTATAACCATTTTCTCATTAGGACTCTACTGTATGCTTATTTTTGAAGCTGTTCATATGTTAGTGTGTTAATTTAATTAGAGATTAATTTTTTATTAGAGAACTTCCTATTATTTGAAAACTGTACTAATTCATGATTGCCACTTTTCTGTTGTTTCTGTTGGATGAAAATTCTTATTTAAAAAATGAACTTTGTGTATCAATCATTTTTTAAATAGATATATCTAAATATGCTTTAAAAAATTGTCAGCTTTTGCTACAATTGACTGTGAAATTTTTATTTTCCTCCTCTCTCCCTTGGAAATTCTGACATTATTTTTGATTGCTTTTCTATTTTTGTTCTACCTTTGTTGCTTTTTATTTCACCAAATTGCAAATAGAGCATGTTTTATGTGTTTCTTACAAAAAAACTGACCAAGGAATAAAAAATTTTTTTACGTTTAAAAATTAAATTTTGTTGATGTTTTAATTTATGATTTTGTATTTAAATTTGAAAGGAGCTTGTAAATATTTTCTCCTCTTTGAATGTAAGATTATAATTATTTTATAAAATTTTTTGATATTTGTATTATGAAGTGGAGTGGATAGTAAAAACTTTCTTTTTACCGGTGACTACTTTTTGTCTTTATTCATAGTTAAATATAATTTGATCACATTTAGTTTTTGTATATCTAAACAAAAGATTCTTGTATGCAAGAAGAAATAACTGTAATAAAACTCTGTAGAGATTCAAAAGCATTAAGCAATAAGAACAAAAGAAAATTTGATTTCTATGCAGAATAACAATTTTGTGATTTCATTATTCTGAGCTATCAATAAACATTTTTTTAAAATAGTGTAATTTTAGCAGTGTGATTCTTTTTTTATTTTTATTTTTACACTACTAAATATATTTTTTCTGCAAATGTAAAAGTTAATTTGATCTTAAAAATATTTCTTTTATTTTGACATTCACTTTAAAAAACCACAAACAAATAATACTTAAGGGGAGTCATCACCTTTAAATCTTCAAAAAATCAAATTTTATTTGTATGCATTTTTAAAATACTGTCGCATCCAGTTAATTGGACCACTGTTTAATTGAACCAGCCACTTATTTGGACCGAATCCTAAAGAACCGAAACAAATCCTATTGCATAAGCCTAATAGGGCATGTTCATGTAATCGGACCAGCCAGTTATTAGGACCAAAAGGATCACGTCCGCATGTGGTCCGATTAACCGGAATCTACTATATTTGTACATTTCTGAATCATATAAAACAAACCATGTTAAAATATTTTAATTAGAACACTCAAAACTATGATATGAAAGTAGTTTCAATTACCAGTATGGGAACTTTTAAAAGCATTTTTCTTGTAATGATGATTTTCATACTTGCAAACACTGTATAATAAAAGGAACTACTGCTGATATTGCTTTCAAATTTTCAGGGTAAGTGTATAATGATGCTACCAAAAATATGCATCTAATTTAAAAAAAAATTACTAAGAATTTATAGCATTTGACTTGTAATTTTAATGTGCTTTTTCTCTTTCTTAAAATCTGATTGTCCTGGAGTATATATTCTTTGGTGTTTTAAAATTCAAATAGGTGTCAATTTATACCTAATGTTTTTACATAACAAAAATGCAAAAATTATTATTGAAACTTTATTTGTGTTGTAAGTCTGTGCACAGTGTATCTCTAAAAATTTGAAATTTTTGCTAAAGTTAAAAAGTGGGTACCCCTTGGCGTGGTTTGGCTAAGTTTTCAAAATTCACCAAAATCACACTAAGAGACAACAGAAATTTCAGATATGCACTAACTTCTTACTTCATGAACGCTGAAATATGGGCTATTAATAACTCGTGATACATGTAGGGATGCGACATCGGTAACAAAACATCGATGTTTTGAAACATCGATATTCAATATTAAAACATCGATGCTGATAAAACATCGCCCAAAAACCATCGATGTTTTTAAACATCGATGTTTTAGAACATCGATGGAACAGGCCCTTAGGGCCTGTTCACATAGGAGTCCGTTGCGTTGCGTTAAGGAAAAGATGACGTTGAGACGAAAATAAACAAATCATAGGCGTTAAAAATTACATTGCTCATCGTTTGGAGGCATATGATTGGTTTATTTCCGTCTCAACGTCATCTTTTCCTTAACGCAACGCAACGGACTCCTATATGAATAGGCCCTAATGCTGACGATACACAACGCTCCGAATGGAAAGTGAACAATGTTTAAATCTCCTGTTGAGAATATTATCTATAAAAACTTTTAATCTTTTCAGGTATGATATGAAAGTTGGACTTATTTTGTCATTTGGAAAACCTATCGACATAGAAATATTTTTAACCCTAACATAACAGCAAATTAGAGTTCCCTGACTATCAGATTGTATTACGTGATTATATTTATTGATTATTGATACCTGAAAGCAACTTCTGACTTGACGTTAATGGCAAGGGCTTCGACTCGGACAGACCGTGTTTCTGTTAGATTTCTGAAGGATTATACATGACTTTCATGAAGAGAGATTTCATATATTTTGCTTGAAATAGTGTAGTTCTTAAGCGTCAGATTTCTCCGTGTTATCGAACAACTGTTTGATAATAATGTACGCCATGTGTAGTAATCTCGGTATTTCCAAAACTGAATTGAACCTCTTTTTAGGTAATAAACTTTGATAATTTTCCTAGAGTTAAAAACCAAACATTTCAAATGAATCTCGGTATCATGGAGCGGAAATGGATGAAGAAAAATAATAAAATATATTTTCAGTCTTCATGTTGAGCAGAGCTTCTGTATCTGAGATCTATCGACTCAGTGTGATCGATAGATCGATTTTTAGTAATGTCGGACACAGATGTGCTACACTTTTAGCGTTATTATGATATGAAATCTAAACGATGCAAAAAGATATTGTAATATATTCATACTGGTATTCAAGAAGAAAAAAAAAAAAAGAGTAATTTTCGTTACACTTGAATAAAACAAATTAGGGAATGGCTCTTGGTTCAAGTCAACTGCTTCTTTGCTCAATATTATTCCCAAGGAATGAACACTTCCCCCTATTGAAAACTTCACCCCACTGATAATGTGCTTGTAACCCACTGGACTCGTGGCTCTTTCGGTGTAGTTAGTATCTTGATTCTTAAGGGGTGTTAAGTGTTTTGTCCATGGCCTTTCAGAACTTTTCCTGGTGAACTTTTTTTTTTTAAAGAAAGGTTTGGAACATTTAGAACCTAGGGTACGCATGCCTTCAATATGTGATAGCCTACTTATTCTGTGGTGGGCTCTGAAGATATATAATAGATTTTTTTTACCTTACACAAACATCGATGCATTATTTCATGCCCAAAGACGGTGTTTGTATCGTTCTGTGTGGGACATCTAGTATGGGAGTTGTGATTAACGGCTTCTCAACTGCATGAACGACCATGAAAGTAAAGTGCCCCCCGCCTCAATAAATACTCCTGTCACTTTCTTCTTTTTCTCGAACTCACAAAGAAGTCATATGCAAAGGATGCGAAGGCTAACTTGCAATATCCATAGCCAACAGGATTCAGAGTTCGTAGCTTCCGAATCAGTCACTTCCATGGGACTATACTGTTATGAGCGTTTGGTGTTTTCGTGATGTTTCTATTGTTGATGACAGAACAGGGCAATTGCGTCGATATCTGCTTGATTGAATTATCAGTCCTGTGGGTTTTAACTCATCCTGTCAAGCGAAACTTGGCATGAACGCGACTTTGTTAACATAGCTTTTGTCTCAGTATTTGCGTGTGATATGCATTACACAACATGGGTCTAAGAATCGTATGGACTGCAGAGTGTAGTACCACGAGAAAAAGAAAAAATAAGTCATCAAAGGGATGTGTTTTAATAGTTTTTCATTATATATTTTTTTAACAGGTGTCTACCTTAAGGATTTCAGGAAGATGGCGTGCATCGCTATAACTGTACTGGCAGTTTTACAAATCAATATTTATTCTAAGTAAGAGTTATATCTGAGAGAGTGTGTATACACTGGTCTGACAGAGATTAAGGGTTACTTCTCTCGAGTGGTGAGTCAACGATCCCTAGACGCTAATTTTCAACTTCGAGGTGTTGCGTGAGCCTTATCGGGGCATTTTAAGTGCCTTGCTGTGGAAATTTATGTTCTTAATTCATGTATATAATACCAGGTATTTATTATTATCTTATGTATCGTTTGTAAATTAGTCTTTTTCTTCTCGAGGATTACGTATACACTCGTGGGTATATCTAAGCGTCAAAACATTTAATCAAAAATTTCTTTTTTTTTTTAATCAGACAGCGATTAAATTGAATAATATTTCTATTAATCCAAAAGCAATACCGGCCATGCCCGAAGGACATGGCCGGTAATATTTCTATTAAACTGAAGATATTTATTTTGTATATTCAATGTGTTTTCTGTAATTAAAAAAATATATCAAAGATATCCTTAAGCTTACTCGCACGGGCAATCCTTTAGATCAGGGGTGTTAAACTCGCTGCCCTCGGACAGCATGCGGCCCGCGACGAACATTTTTGCGGCCCGGCCAATATATTAGCACACAATAATATATAATAAAATAACCGACGCAGAATTATAATAAGATAGGAAGAATTCGCTAAATGTTTTTTTAATGATACTTTTTTTTTTGCTATTATTAAACAAAATGCATATATTTATGTTGAATATACTGTAATTAGGAAAATAAACCTACGTGTCTATTAATATTGATTTTTTTGAGGCCCACCTATAGTTAAACCTTGTTTGTTTGGCCCAAGGTAGCCTTTGAGTTTGACACCCCTGCTTTAGATGTTCTAAAACTTGCCACGTTAAAATGCTTAAGTAATTACTGCTGGATTAATTTTCAAATCTATACACTTTTTCACAAGGTTTAAGTGATTCTTAGGGCCTGTTCACATAGGAGTCAGGTAGGTAAAGTATTGAAATATATTTAACCAATGACAAACCTCCAAACGATTAGCAACGAAATTTTTAACGCCTATGATTGGTTTATTTTCGTCCCAACGTCGTCTTTCCTTTAACGCTCCGCTACCGGACTCCTATGTGAACAGGCCCTTACAAAGACACTTTTTATTACTGTGTTAGAGGTAGAATCTAATGCTCACGGACGAAAATTCACAAAATTGCAAAAATGACTGGTTATCGTTTTAAAAATAAACAAGGTGTGCCCAAAAAGTAGCCGGACAAATTAAAAGATCAAACGATAAAATGAAAAAGTGAAAGAACAATCGTCTGGCTGGAAAGAGTGACATGTCAACTCTTGTTAAAACCAGTTTAAACTGGTTATTTAGTCGTTTGTATATCAAAACGACGTAGTAATTTTCATTCACTGAGATGGCATTGTACAAAAAAATTTGCTTCGGAATGGAACAACGTTGTAACATTAAATTTTGTTACAAATTAGGTAAATCTGCTACCGAAACTTTAGAGGTGATTCGAACAGTATATAGTGATGCATCGTTATTAAGAACACAAGTGTATGAGTGGTACAACCGCTTTAAATGTGGGCGAGAAAGCATTGAAGATGAATTAAAGACAGGGCGCTCTTCAACTTCAAGGAATGAGGAAAATGTGAAGAAAATTCGTTCTTTGGTAAAAGCTGATAGACGTGTAACAACTCAAAAACTTTCAGACATGTTTGGGATAAGCAAAGAAAGCTGTAGTTTATTTTTAATTGAAAATCTGAAAATCAAAAAGTTTGTTTTCGATTTGTGTCTCGGATTTTGACAGAACAGCAAAAAGAAGACAGAAAAGCTTGCTCTGGAGATTTGCTGACTGCTGCGCAAAAATTTCTTAAAGTGTATTATAGCAAGAAATGAGACCTGATGTCTACAATACGACCCAGAAACAAAATGACAAAGTGCACAGTGAAAAGGACCGTCTTATCCCATACAAAAAGAAAAAAAAAGCACGGATGTCAAAATCAAAGACTAAGGTAATGCTGATTGCATTTTTTGATTACAAAGGAATTATTCAGCACGAATTTGCGTCTGAAAATCAAACAATTAATCACTATTTTTACAAGGAGGTGCTTTTTCGATTAAGAAACAGGATAAGGCAAGTTAGGAAGGAACTGTTTGATTTTGGACAGTGGTTTCTTTTACACCATAATGCTAGGCTCGATACAGCAATTTCTGTACAACAGTATCTTGCTAAGCATTCCATTACAATGATAAATCACCCACCATATTCTCCCGACTTATCACCAGCTGCTTTTTTCCCTTTTCCGAAGATCAAGATGGCCATGAAAGTACAGAGATTTGTAAACGTCTCGGATATTAAATCAAATGTTACGTGTATTTTGCGAACGGTTAGTTCCAACGCCTATAAACAGTGTTCCGATGACTTGAAGAAACGTTGGGAAAATTGTATAGACTTCTTTGGCGATTATTTTGAAGGAGATAAATTTATTTGAAGGTGAGTAATATTTTTCTTATTTATAAAAAAATTCTCCGGTTATTTTATGGGCGCACCTTGTATCAAGGAAGTAATGATACTTCTCCGGGTAGTTGATAACGTTGCCGATAACATCGATGTCTCAGAACAATAGTTAAACCAGATACTAATTGAGACAAATATTTAATTTATTTACCAAAACTAGACGTGTCTCATATACGGTGAAACCTCGATCTATCGTTTTTGAAGGGACCTATTGCACTGAACGATAAACACGGGAAAACCAGAGATGCGAGAACATAACAAAGAAATATTATTATCGGGACTGGATGAAATAAACGACATATACGGTGAAAACGATTATCCGGGGAACGATCGATCGAGGTTTCACTGTATTTTGATACCATCATTTGGATCACCAACCGATGTTCTTTCTGTCCACCGTTTTTGCTATATAAGGAGTTGAAATACAGCAATTTTACCAATGCCTTTGAGTGACTCTGATTGCCTTCATTCGGTACTTCCTCCAGAGTAATGGGAGTTAGAATGCTGGTGAATGCTGAGACCATTGAAAGGTTTGAATTCTTATTGTACACCAGGATCACCCACCTCTCGCAATATAGCGTTACATTTCCTTTTACATGACATGCATTGAGAACCAATATCTTAATGGAGGGATGAGGAATGGGGGGGGGGGGGGGTATGTCTACAATCCCGAACATCCTAAATTTCGTGAATATTTCCATTTCCTTCATTCTTGCGATAAGGGACCCGTATCACGTATATCTATGTAATCCATATATACATTTTTAAAACCCCTTTTTATAGTGTAAGGTTACAAAGAAGGGTGGCAATGGAGAGAAAGGGGAGCCTGCCGAGGTGATACGTTTATCATCTGAGGGCCAATGTGGCTCTCTCGGGGGAATTTTTCATCAGTAAGTGGGTTGAAAATGTCTAGATTTTTTTTTTTTTTTTAGAAAATATGACGCCTTTAGGGAATCGTACATGATTCGGATAGATACAAGTTGCAGGTCTTTGATCGTATGCATTTAGATGCTTTATGCAGTGTTTCAAACTTATGGATTGAATATTCAGAAACGTATACTTATTTTTGGAAAATAAAAATCCCAGTTTTAGGACCTCTTTGGGATAAAATATCCATTATTTTATTTAGCCTGTATTTCATGTACCACATCAATACTGGTAAACAAAATGTAGATTGTATTTCTTTATTTTTGCGACATATAAGCTCATCGCTTATAGATAATCAGAAATATTAAGAAAATTGTTAAAGTTATTTACATATTGATACTATAAGCCATAATACCTATTGATAGCATAGATAGACCAGAAATATAATGGTCCATTTTTATTTAAATCATCATACTTTTTGTAATGTTAAAATTTTCTATTTTTAGAATGCACAGGCCCGTCTGCTAGTAAAGTAGTTTTAAAACCAATTAATGTATTTGACCAATTATAAAAGACGATTCGCCCACAAATAAGTTTTCTATGCGCTGTTTCTATATTTCGAAATAATTCTAATCCTTTGAGAAATAATTCGCTATTATTTAAAACGTAGAAACGAATGGCACGGGCGATTTTTTTTTACTAAATTAAACGGAGTTGAGAATTTTTATTTACATTTTTTTTCTGTCTGGCTTTGATTTGTATAAGTAGACATACACTCTCAATATAAAAAAAAACTCCACTTTCATTTAGCTTAATGGAACTCAGTCTAGCTGTTCAGCTGTCTTAGAATGTTAAATCGTATCCTTTAATAAAGCAAATTACGGATTTTTTCATCACTGATAAAAAAAAATTCTGCTAATTACATATTATGGAAGAAAAAATATGATCAAGAAATTTTATTGAATATTTTAATAAATTTCTACATAACAGATGTCTTCAATGGAGGTTTGGTCATGATTGGTAAAGTAATGTGAAATTACCTAATAAATTTCGCCATTTAGGTGTATGATGCATTTGTTGGCTCAAATCTAAAGTGACAATGGTTAATATAGTTTCTCCCTGTGAAAAGCATAAATGTATATTAATTTTAATTTTAATTTAATTTGTTTTAACATAAATTTTTATGTAAAACAGAAAAAAAAATCAAAAATATGGAAGTAGATGGCAGGGTTTTTCGAATGCAGCGGGCGTTCATCTCTCGCTTTCTAATTTGTTGAGCTTTGTGTTGAAATGTGATTTTGGTTTTATTTCTCTGGCGTGTCTATTTCTGGTGGTTGAGCTTGCATATTGTGATTACATTCCAGATGTGTCAGATGATGCTCTTCACAATTATAATCATTTAAAATTGGTTACGCTCTTTTGGGACAACCTGTTTTTAAAAGTTTGAAGGAATTTGAAATTCCGTAGTAAAAAGTTGCCTTTCTGGATTAAAAAAAATGCTTACCTAGATTTAAAATTCATCATTGTATTTACTTTTAATTTGTGTTTTCGTAATCTTTAAGCATTTTATCACATATCTCTTGAGAACTCTGCTTAGAGTTACAATTAGAGAAAAATCTGAGTAATTTTCACAATATGTTGCCCACACTCTAAGTGGTTTGTGTTACAAGCCTCCACCGTGTGTACCAGGTTCGAATCCTAGCTAAGGCATGTATGCTACGTACTGTTTCCTCATAGGGAACAATGGTGGTTCACCCACAGGGTGATCCCAAAAATTACTGCGTGTATGGACAAATGTCGCCAGGATCAGCCGACCTCATTGAAAAAAATATTCATAATAATAATAAAAATGCAATGTTTTACTATAATAAACAATTTATTTATTTATTCAACTTAAACAATTTTAGAACGATAATCTCTAAAATCGGTCTTTACTTTGCCAGAACATTGAAGGGCATGTCCGAACGGACTTGGACTTTGATCTACATGAATATGAGCAAGATAGGCCTGGCCCTTACTTTAGCTGCTTGAAATAAGTACCTGTCGTATGGTTTAGGCCAAATTAGATACCATCTGGACTTCGAATTTCCAGCCCCTGTACCTCTAAGAACTTAGTCCCAGTTTCGCCAGTCAGTGGGGAAGCCGTGAATGTGGCGCAGATACTCCGTTGCCGAAATCCATGAAGTAAAAGTGCAATAGACGGGATTATACCCCTCTCTTTATTCTAGAATCTAGAATATCTAGATCCCTAGAATCTAGATCCCATCTTCTAGAATCTAGAAGATGGGACAGGCAAGGATTCAAAACCATGTACATATTAATATTGATTAAATAAGCAAATGAGAATACAGTATTACTTATTTCTAAATATAGAAGAATTGAAACCATTTCTGCAGCAAAATTTATATCGTTACTGGTTTTAAATGCAAGGTTATAGGCAAATTTGGTTGAACTAGCGAACTCAAAGATTTGACCATCTATTCGCAAAGGTGGGAAAGACTCTCTAAAATACGTAGCACATAAGAAACAATTAAAAAAAACTTCATTTGCAAGTTAAACAATCAAAATGTAAGTCTTAAAAACCAAACATTGAATATTTAGATCATTGGGAAGGATTAAAGACCTCCTAAAGAACTAGAATTCGGAACTTTAAAACATTTCCACCAACGATCTACCAAAAGTAACGTTCGAGCTATTTTAGGATACATCTTAAATACGTCCTGCTGTTTCAGACATAACGACTCCTTGAAGGGAAAACAAACAATAATTTGGCTTGAAATGTGTCAAGATGTATTTCTGGAGTTTAAGAAAAGGCTTTCCGAAAATCCAGTGCTTTATTCACTAGGCTTCAGTAAGCTATTTATTTTGCCAGTGCATGCATGAATAGGAATTATTCTGTCTCAGATAAACGAACTAGGCGCAGAAAATTCCATTCTGTTCGTAAGCAAAATGTTAAATCAGGTTGAACAAAAATATAGAACTATACAGAAAAGAAATATGCTGTTATCTCCGTTCTATGTTATCTTCGCTTTTCGTAGACTTAAGTGTTGGTTAGATGGACAAATGGGATTTACTTTACAGGCAGGACATAATCCAATATCTGCTTCTATTAATGTATCGGGACAAACTCTAAATTTTCTAGGAGAACCTTAACTTTATAAGTTAAGGAGTACAAAATAGTTTATTCAATGGGAAAATAACATAAAATTTCTGAATTCCCTAATTAGAGGATGTTGATAATAAATGATGAAAGTTTACTTTATAAAGTAAATTTCATTAACATGAATATTCTATTTGTAAGTTTCTTTTAATTTATAAGTTTATTTACATAGAGACAAAAGCAGTAAGATTTTTCTCTCATACAAACTCAGAGTGTTAGAAATAATGAAAAACCTATCCTTCTGTGTTGCTGAAAAAATATCTTCCAGAAAGTTTTTAAGGAGAACTTCAGTGAAAGAAAGATCTGGATGGCAAAAGAGGTTGATCTGTGACTTTAAGAACTTCCTTCGTGGAGAGGCAACGGTATATAATGAAGTTATTTTAATGTTAAAAACTTCGGTAGAGTGACAACGATTGAAGATAATTTTGTTTCTGCTATGTGGCCACAGGGCCTCGATTAGACTTATGGAATACTTTTTGGCCTCTTGGTTTGAGTGCAAGGAACGAACCTGCGCTCGGTTTTTGGAAGAAATTTGAACGTATTTAAGTTAGAAATAGTTTTTGGGATTATATAAGGAAATTTGTGTTCATCCGAAAAAGGATTATTACGGTTGTTTCATGCTACTATGAAGTTCAAGCCATGAGTCCACTCAATTAAAAATTCTTCAGCTGTCACAAAAAAATTTGAAGTGATCCTGAAGAACATTATAAAGGTGTCTTGAGCCTTGTATTGACGACTGCAAAAAGGAAAAAAAAAACTATTAAATTAAGGCAGTCAAGGCAATGTGACGGCTTTGTAAAAGATCATGAATTTAACACGTTATGCTTTGATTGCAAATAGTAAGATATTTACTGTACGGCCAGAAATTTAAATTTCTTTACAAATTTGAAGACACGCAAAACTTTTATATTTTGTCGGAATAATCACCGGAATAACTTTTTTCTTCCAAAAATTTTAAGTTTTTAATTATTTTCGGTTTCTGCTCAGATGTTCTGGGAAAATCATAAAGTAATGTATAAAATATCTCGAACGGAATTTTATTTCATAAGCCTGATTTTTTTAAAATTTATTTTCTCTAGGGGGATTTTCCTCTCGCTCTAAATCCAATTTTTCAAAATTTTGTCGTAATCAGGGAGATTTATTTTACGGCGCTTGTGGTTTATTTCGTATCTTACTTATAATGGGATAGTAACGAAAATTTTAAAGAAGGCATTTCCTCATCGTGCAAAACTTTGTGCGAAATTATGCTGCTATTCTTTATACATTAAAAAAAAAGCATTTCTTGTGATTAGACATATTTTGATCGATAGCACGGAAGAAATGTATTACGCTATAAGCAGTGATATTCAACAGAAGTTTAGAGAACATTTTGATGCTTCTCTTGTTATTAATTTCCATAATATAAAGAGAAACTTTCGGAATTGATCCCCATAAAACAGAATAAAAAATATAGAATCAAAATCCATTAATTCCTTGGTTTCAAGAATTCAATTGGTTTTAAAGCAGTCTTCATCGGTAGCATATAGTATGGTTCTATATAGGAATGTAATCCCTTTCATCATTTTGCAATACCTGGATTTTTAAATTGGTGGTTAAATAGAAATTTGTCTCGGGTTCGTGAAAGGCTTTGCGTAATTTCTCAATCGTATTGAAAAATTATAATTTACGGTGATATTACTTTGTGGCCAAGTACATTTTCTGTCGAATTATTACTTCATAAATGCATTTAAATGCAGAATTTTTTTTCTACACAAAAGTTTTGGAAATTTAATATGTTAAAAGAGATATGACGGGCTGTTCAAGTATTACGTCAGCACATTTTTAGTCTTCTTGGGCCCCCTTCCCCTTTTAAGCAAAAGTCCGACCCCCATCCTCCTGCTTACGTTTGATTCGGCAAATTTCTTGTCGCTATTTCGTAGGTCAAAGGATTTTTTTAAAAATCATATTCATCGTACATTTCTAGGAAAAAGTGTATGGATATTAAATTATTCACAATAATTACACTGAACAATAAGTGAAAGCAGTCAGAATTACATAAACGTTCAAAGGGGTTTCATTAATTATTTGAAAGTTAATAGTATAATATAAAAGTAAGCAAACAATGATGGCAGGGGAGTTACGTGGTTAGGAACACATCGCATCTCTTGGATCTCTCACGTAAGCATTGCTATGAACCCCTTTCCCCCTTGTTAGAAAAAGTAAGCAAAGCATGGACCCCCCTGTGCCCCTAAATGCTTAGGTAATACCTGAACAGTCCCTTCATAAAAAAAAAAATTGAGTCATTTTAAAAAATTTTCCAGGACAAATAAGTTATTCAAAATGAAAAAAATAAATGAATGAATATAAAAAGGGACTGCAAACGCTGAAAAGAAATTCAAGCACTTTGAAAACCACTTAGGATTCTTCCAAATACTCTTCTATGCTGTCGTATACATCGACTAAATTACTTTATAATAGTTCAAAATTAATTCTAAGCCATCATCATTTGGTAGCCTGTCCAGCACATCTATCACAACAGTATTGGGTGCGTCCTCTTAAAGTGACCATACACTTGCAGGAAATCCCCAAGAAAAAAGTCTTCAGGATTTCCTTGAGGATTTTCTCAACTGAATTCTCGCTCATACACGCGCACACACGCTTTCCAATAGGGATTTCGAGAACTGTACAGTCCGCCACCGGCCTCAATGCTTTCCCACTCACGACGCGGAAATCTTTAAGGTTTGGACTGCGCAATCAAAACCTCAAGGATTTCCGCTACGTGTATGGGTATCTTTAGGAGATTTTTGTTAGTGAAATTGACATCGCAGAGAAAGAGTCACAATTCGCAAGCTTAAGAAAGAAAAAAAAAGCTATGGTTGTGCCCAAGATGTGATTTTCAAATCGTCTACTGCTTGTTCGATAATAATCGCATTGCGTTCTAAGCTTGTCCTGGCGTAAAATCCATTTTCTTTCGGCGTACTCGGGATTCTTTGGAGCGATTTTCCTCGTAACAGAACCTCAAAGGATATTCGTATAATGAAGTGCCGTTACCCTTAGATATACTATGATGAAAATAATTTCCTTTTTTATTTGCCGAAAAAAAAAACGAGATGCATCACGCATCTAATCGACTCGTTATCTTATAAGATTGTTAAGATACATTATTTTCTGTTTACAAATGTGATCTTCATGTTTAACTTCCTGTCTGCTAGAATCTTGAGGCGAAATTTTTTCAACCTTGTACACAACGAATCGATATCGGGATGTTTATGTTTGAAATGCACGAAGCTCTTAGAATACAAAATACTTAGAATATTTTACTCTGAAAAACCGGTCATCTTTCACTTCCTAGTTTACAGAGTAAAATGACAGCAAATTATATATTTGGATGAAATGCGGTTAGTGGTTTTGTTTTATTTATCTTGTCCGTGAGTTTATCTTATAAAGAATATCTTTAAAGCCATTATAATCTGTTTGCAAATACGATTTTTAAGTTTACTTTTCTATCTGTGGATGTCTTCAGGCAAATTCTTCAGTCTTTTTTAGGAAGATGCGCGCTCATATACAAAATAGATAAGCATGGTGTTTTCTTGAGGCGGGATTTTTAAACGAGAGGGAACCAAAGACCGAATGGACACTATGAGTTATACTCGTAAAAACTACAGCGTTATGTTTGAGGATTAGAATTGCACGTAAGGTTTTAAGTGGTGTGAGATCCGAATAGCGGATGCTTCTAAGCCAGTAGCATGCAATGCAGTTGAACCTTGATCAATCATTTTTTAAGGGACCGATTGAACTGAACTATAAATGCGGGAAAACTATGGATGCGGGAACATAACAAAGCAATATTATCAGAGACACTGTGTGATATAAACGACACATATTGGAAAACGATGATTCGGGAAACGATTGATTGAGGTTCCACTGTATTACCAGTTTAATTGTAAACTCAAGTAGAGCAATGAACTTAAGTTTTTTCAAAATAGTCATTTTTCATCTTATCATTGAACTCGCTGTTCTTTTACAGGTCAAGCTTAAGAAAGTCGTACGCAGAGAGCCATATTTAGTCTAACCTTAAAAGAAAACGTGCCCTTGAATATCACGGTTAATTGGTTACGGTTAATTGGTTATTCAAAATCTTGCAATTTGAGACTTAAGCTTCATATAAAAATGGACATTCGGTTCCAAAAGTTTACTTTTAAAGAAAACAATTACGGAAATTTTCAAATTGCATAAAACACCATAAATGCTACGTCAACTGTGTTAATAGGGAATTTCCCAAATTTATCAGTGTGTTTATCGAAGGTTGCCTTATTTTATTTGAGTTTCAGTATAATTCGAGTACCGTGTTGTCTCAAGGGTTATCGTAATTTACTACCTAGTTATTCGAGTTTCCGTACAATTCAAGTGCCGTGTTGTTCAAGGGATGAATGTAATCTCATATGATCGTGTAGATCGCTGAGATTGTTTTCAAAATAAGAGTCTACTATTGGAGTAATCAAATTTGTCTTATAAGGGTAAAAAATGCAATTTACTTTCTAACTCATGAAATGGAAAATTTAATTAAAAATAAACAATATTGCTTTTTACGAGCTGTTGATCAACTTAAAAAAAATTATATTTTAAAATGATTAAAAAATTAAAAATATATTTACCTTGTAAGACATCTTTTAATCAAGACGTTGTTGTATCAGTTAAAATTTAATATTATATTTCTAGAAAGAAGCTCAGCTTGTTACTAGAGTAAACACATAAATAAAAAATGGGACATATTTAAATATTTTCAAGAAATCTTTTTGTGAATATGTAATGTAAATACACATGGTTAAAATTAAATTTTCTTTTCATGTAATATGTTTGGGAAGGAATCTGAATTGGTATAGAAACAGCAATATAAAAATTTTAGTCTATTAAAATACCTTCTGTACTCAAACTCCTCTGTATTAAACTGAATATTTATGCATCTGTATTTTAAACACGACAAATTCCAAAAAAGCTTTGAAAGAGATTTTCGTAGCAAATTCGTACTTCTTATTATGTAGTCGCTCTGCATTATTTATTTTCCCACCTTCCTGTTAAAGAACTTAAAAGGTGTTATCAAAACTCTAAAATCTTTCCGCCGTGTTACGGGGATTTGAAAGAGTTGGTGAGAGAACTTTTAAACTGTCTGCACACACGAGGCGTTATAATGATACGCTTATACCCATTAAAAATTTAAACTTTGAAGAATGTGCAAAGAGGATTATTAAACAACTTATTCCTTCTTTCCATTAAATTTAATATTCACACTGTGCTTTGATATACTTTCCTTTTGATAAAAATATCCGAATCTTTCTAAATAAAAAAAAAAAGTACCACGATTTTAAATCCTCCCCAACAGTTTTGAATAGAGGACGAATTAGGAGCTGAACAGGAGTTCACTGGGAATTCTCGG
Source organism: Dolomedes plantarius (assembly GCA_907164885.2). NCBI lineage: Eukaryota > Metazoa > Arthropoda > Arachnida > Araneae > Dolomedidae > Dolomedes > Dolomedes plantarius. The sequence goes on from OU015496.1 coordinate 12,656,176, forward strand.
AAAGTTGAAACTTCGATGTAAAACTACGTGATCTTAGAATGGTATATTTTTCAAAGAAATTTCTTAAGAGTTAGTTTTAGAGCAATTTTAAGAAAAGTATAAACTAATCTCTTTCACAAATAAAACTGATATGTTATGAGAATAAAATATATGTATGGGAAGACAGCTGACACATTTCATGCATTCTCTATTAACTTTTCAGCGCGCCAATTTTTTTTTTTTTTGAACACAAGCAGGCCTGTGTGGCACAGAGTGCAAAGTCTCTTTCAACCTTGATTATTCCTTTTTGTAATAAACTTTTTTTTAAAATTGAAAATAATAATTCTGCGTTTTATGACAAGATATAAAATGTTGATAATATTGAGATATATTTATAATTAAAGGCCAAAGAATGCAGATACAATCGCCATATTTCAAAACTGTCCGGTTTACTGAATCTGAAGACAACTTGCGAATTGATTCCTGTTATGTCTAAAAACCTGAAAAACAATGCGATTGTCCATCTTCGTGATATGCTGGATACCGTGTAATAGCTACACATTTGATCGAATCCATCAACTCCTGCTTTTGTTCGTATTGTAATCCAGTATAATCGCCGGTTTACCACGGTTAAATAACGACTAACAATGAATGGAAATGAATACAAGGGTCAGAAAATCAGGGAAAAATTACGGAAATGTTGCACTCTGTACCCGGGAGCGACCGCTGAAGGGTTAATATACAGCGTGTCCGAGAAAGATCTTTATTATTCTACAGATTAATAACAAAAATACGAACAGGTTAAATGAAATGCAGTTTGCGACAAAAGAACGAAGAAATCTAACAGTTTTTTTTAACAGTACCTTCAATGTAGCTGTACGTGAACTCCGTTAGAAGCACGAAGATGCTGTTGATAGAACGTACAAGGGCCTTTCGGAAGAACGCATCTTCCCGAGCTTATAGAGCAGGGATGGCCAACCGGTCGATCTTTGACATGATTTTAGTCGATCGCGAGCCATAATTTCATAAATTTATGGACTATGTTAGTGACGATAAGCTGATCATTTTCCACAAAAAATGAGAACAGTCGATCGCCGAATAAAAAATCATAAAAAAGTCGATCGTCAACTAAAACAGGTTGGTCAGCCCTGTTATAGAGGGTTTTCCGTTCTTCTGACACGACGGACGGAACTGCCAAGAGAAAGTTTACAAAATTTTAAGCTAGCTCAAAAAAAAGTCCAAAAATTTTAATTCCAATATTTTTTTACGAAACTTTGAAAATTTGGAAGTTTGCTACCTAAAAAGAGCGCGTTTCGCTTGTAAAACCCACTTGAAGTCTACCAGCACTAAGTCTACCAGTTTTCTACAACTTCCCTCCTTTATGCAAGTTTTCAAGTACAAAAGCAGAACTCAGCGGGAAAAATTAGGCTTAGTGAAAAAAAAGGGGAAATATGGCAACTCTTAAGTTTGGAGGGAAAAAAACAGCTGTTTTCTATGCTAACCACAAAGTGTTGATTTTTCTCGTTTCCAGACACGATGTCGCAACCAATAGTACGCATTTTTGTTGCGGCCACACATTTTGATGGCCCAAACATCGACAATGCTTGGAGTAGAAGTGAATTCGGTAATGATTTCTTGAACGCAAAGTGTTAAGGTGTTGTGATTTCTGCTAAAAATGAATATGCTCGAGTTACCTGTGTTCCTCACACATAAATGTTTCATTTCTCTTTTAGCTTTGTCTATTTTATCGAGCTTTCAGCCCCACCTGCATTTTTTATTATTCATTTTTTTTAAACTTTATGTGGAACAGAGGTGGGGAACCTTTTTACCATTAGAGGCCACATGTAAATTAGGTAGAAATAAAGGAGGTTATGAGGCGAAGGTATTGGCCCTCCACGACCAATCCATCGTTCGGGAAGCATTCTATCAAGTATTGATACTAGAAAAAACTGTTAGATTTCTTCATTTTTTTGCCTCAAAAAGCCTTTCATTTGACCTGTTCGCATTTTTGTTTTTAATGTTTAGAATAATAAAGATCTTTCTCGGACACGCTGTATAATGTGCTGCGATGTTTTGAACAATGTACGCAGAAACTTACAACCAATCGCCCATTAAGCAAGAATTACAATTTATAACCACAGAATTTCCCTACAGGTGCACAACAGGTCGGGGTGGAATGCAAGGTAATGTTCATAGACCATTGAGTTGTTTCGTTAAAAGCTTTGTCAAGGATGTACAAGCTATCTCACAATTTCAACCTAAAAGTCAACTCTATTGAATTTGTTGCTATTGATGTAATAGCAATTTCAGATAGGCTCATTTTAAGCATTGTAATAAGCGGGATGTGAATACGCGGCAATATAAATTGGTAGGACCACACAGCCTGGATTGTGAGCAGGATTTAAGACTCCGACGCTTCGGGGCGCCTGTGAGCAGGGCGTTGGTAGCGTGCAACAACACGGGCAATAAAACCATAAAAAAATGAAGAGGACAGCAGCTATAAATCGAAGATCAAAGATTAGGAAGCAGGTGCATGGGGAGTTGAGAAATTTCCCAGACGAGGAGAGGCGTCCAACATAATTCAAATGCAAAACATAAAACATGAACCAACCTATGAACAAGGTGGCTCATCCCCCAGCACAATCAAGAGGCGGGGCGAGCGAACAGGAAGCCAAGAAAGCACGAACCAATAGAAAAAAAGGAAAGAAATATATATACAGGGTAAAGCATGTTAGAAAGAGCCCCACTTACTAAAATAAAAACCTGAGATAAAAAACTAAGCTGCTACAAGGGCTACGAGACTTCTAAAAAATTGACGCAAGATTGAATGCCCAGCGAAGGTTCGCAAATCAAGCTGAAGTGCAACCGAGTGATAAACGAAATAGAAAGGATGGAGAGACGACTAATACGGCCTGGCCACAACTTAAACGAGAATGTATTTACCCGCCTATAACTACCAATCGATGAAGGATACTACAGACGTCGGAGCTGAGTAATCAGAGTATCGAAACAACGAAAAACTACGTGAGCATCCGAGGTGAACCCGCATATGACGGAGACCGCTACCGACAGATCCGCTAATGGACAGTTTACATCACAGAGGTATTCCTGATTGATCATCGACCTACGAGATCCCGAACTCTGTGTGTTACGATATCTAGAACTTTCCCTATAGTAATATAGAACTTTGTTGACAGAACTGTGTGCACAGTGAAGTACGAACGTAAATCAGACCATTTGTCTACAAGTGATGGGAACGAGCCGTAACTACAGTGACAACCGTCTAAGAGTGAGCATTTTTAACAATGTTTAATTCACATCCAACGCTTAATACATATTCGCCACTTAACCAACAAGGATCGGCAGTGTTCAATTGTAGAATTACTATTTTATGATTATAATAATATATATGTTCTTGATTAATTCTGTGTTTAAATTGCGGTGAGAAGTTAGCATGATGCTATTTGTTGAAGCTGTATATATATATATATATATATATATATATATATGTGTGTGTGTGTGTGTGTGTGTGTGTGTGTGTATAAAAATAAATTGTATATATGTAATCAAAGTGTCTTTACTGAGAGTTGTAGCCCCTGACTTAATTGTGGATTGAAAGAGAGTTGGTAGCAACGCGACATTACTACCCTCACGATCATAGCCTAATAATTCCAGATGGGTTATTACAAGCATGCAAGTGTAAATATTAATGCTTTTAAAGGGAATTTGCGTGGTTGTAAAGTGATGGGTGTAAAAATGTCTTACATGTAACATTAATAGAATTAATTGTTCAAAAGAAATAGGCTGGAAAATATGCGCAGGTCTCTTACTGAGAAATGGTATACTTTATTAAGTAATGGGATTACAGCACCAGCATTGTAAAGGTAGTCTACACACTGCAGATGCTTTGTTAAGTTACTCTAACCGTACTAATTGTATATCTATTTATTGTCAGCAAGCACAGATGGGTGAATCAGCTTATTTATCTCTTTCCGATATCTCAAGCATTTTTCTCCCGCGAGCACTCGCCCTTACACACGAATTCTGTTGGTTACTTTAATATGTGAGTATTCGTTTGGTAGACCAACGTTATTCCCTCTGAGATAGCTTAGACATCTATATTCTAGCCATGTTTTAAACCCGGGCCCACGTGGTTGTTGCTTTGTACTCGAAATATTAAATAATATGGGCGGTATTCAGTTATTGAATAAAAACACTAAAATACTTTTTTTCAAGTCTTTTCACAGTTACTTGGATGCTAAAACAACAATTAACACGCTCGCATCATGCAGAAAAATGTATCATGCACCCCCAATAGACCCCTGGAATACTATAGACCCCTTTTAAACTTCTATCGACCCCCAAGAGGTCCACCTGGACCCCGTTGGGAATCCCTGGATTAAACTATTCATATTTTTCGTTATTCGTTAAAATTTTCGTATTTTTACTCTGTCTCATTTCGGCACCAGAGGCGGTCGCCACGCCACCTCACCTATGGGACCGGCTCTGAGTAAGGGCCTGTTCACATAGGAATCGTTAAGGAAAAGATGACGTTGAGACGCAAATAAACCAATCATAGGCGTTAAAAATTTCATTGCTAATCGTTTGGAGGCATATGATTGGTTTATTTTCGTCTCAACGTCATCTTTTCCTTAACGCAACGCAACGGACTCCTATGTGAACAGGCCCTAAGAGTATAAAGTTGTGGTTCATTGATTGTTCAATAAAGACCTAATTTGAGGTCAACATTCTTGATTTATTTGTACAGCTAGTCAAGGCTACACGAGTGAGGGGCGAGGCAACGTGATTGTGCAAGGTAAAATTTTTCTCGTTACACATAGTCGTTTAAAAATAAGAATAAAAAGCTTTAAATTAGAAACCAAATTATTCGAAAGGATAGCGTGGTTCGAAAAAGGAACGAATAACATATTTTTCCAAACTAAAATCTAGAAATAAGTGTGGTTTTTCATTAACCCTAGTTTAATACCTAGTTCATTAAAAGCCATCTTTAACGGTATATAAATGGGCAATTTTGGGATATCCGAGCATTAATTAGCAAGGATAATCGGGTGTTCAGTGTGCGTTGAATGACACTCGAGAAATCACATCTTCTCTATTTACCGTTATTTGAGTTAAAAACTAAGAGTTTTGATAAAGTAGATTAGTTCCCTCTCATCCACTTAAAACCCCCGAGGAATGAATTAAGGAAAGTAATAGGATGAAGAATTTTCTTCCGAGGAAAATATTGGTAATACACGATTTAAAATCGAGAAGATTACTTTTAATTTCTCGTCTCATTTCGAGAGTTTAAAAAAGTTTACGCAGTCACTCTGTAATCTTTCCTGAAACGTTTCAGATTACATTGGCTAATACACGTGATGTAAATGTATCAGGCGATGATTTACGCACGTTTCACAGGAGGATCTCGACAACGTAGAGATATTTATTCAGAATTAACAGGAGATTTTTAGATTCGTGTCTAAATAATTCTATCTAAACACATTTGAATGAGGAATGAAGATTACTGTATCTCTCAGCTGTTATGCCCTTTACGACATAACCGGAATAGAACGGCAATCGCATAGACGGAACGTGTGCCTAAGCGTTTGCCGTTCAAATAAAGTATTAGCATTTTTAGTCTAAACACTTAAGTCTGCACCCCAAGAGGTTAAAATATGTATGAATAATCTTAATGTACGCGTTTGACATGTACTGAAAGAATACTTTTCCCGTATTAAATATTTAAAAGGAGCTAGATATTAAAGGAATGCTAATGAGTGTAATGAAGCTAAATATTAAGTTTCAATGCAGCAAGTGCTGTTATAAGACAGCTCTAGCTCCACTGAAATCTGTATGAAATCCTTTATTCTTCCTCTTATATGAAGGAATAAAGCAGAGTTTCATATACTGTGGGTCGCGACCCCCGGGTCGCAAAGTGAAATTTTGGGGTCGCGAAAATTTAATTCTGATATAATGTCAAATATTGCACCAAGGTATAATTTGTTATGCAGCAAAAAACAACCACATATGTCTCATAAAAACGAGATTTTCTTTCATTAATTTTTGTATACTTGAAACATGTATCAAAACTACTATATTTCATATGTATATTGTTTACCAAAGAAATAAATTATTTATGTGAAATATTTATTTTTATAACCTTGTTTCCTAGGGTCGCGAAAAAAATATCGATGATAAAAAGGGGTCATTAATGATAAAAAATTTAAGAAGCGCTGGTATAAAGGATTCTTTTAAACTTTTTTTTTTAATTTTAGAGTATTATACTTAAATATAATGTAATGTGTTTCGAGGAAACTAATCTGATTTAGAACTGGAAACAAGCACGAGTAGATGATACTAATAGAAATCTGTTCCATCTTTGAAATTTTTATAAAATGCGATACGTTTAAGCATTTACAAACAACTGTATCCAAAATGATATTTTGTAGAAGACGAACGACGTGCTTTCCTTTTTTTACAAATGTTGTACGCGAAAAATGTGCTTCTTCGTCCAAGCAACTTCAGCCTTGAAAGTCCATGGCCACATGGACACAATTATATACTCCACATATTCGCATTATTAATCCGAACTTTTCTATTTGAATATTCTTAAATTGCAGATAGCGCGCTGCTTGTCCACTGCAATGAATGCATCGAAGTTCCCGTTTCGTAAACATCCAGACACTAAACTGTCTGCAGCATATGTTTCTTGAACTTGAAAAAGTACTCACCTATCCCGCTCTGTAGTCTATCATCTTTCTGGAAAAGGAAACAACTTTTTCGCATTGCCGTTTTATGTCCTGAACAGCTTTTTCAGGGTCAGTGTAATTGTAGTCAAATTGTGTAATTAAATCTATGGTTGCAGTTGGGATTCTACAGTATAAACATTGATGTTTATTTCAAATTGTGGAATCCGCGTTTAATTTAAAATTACTTTAGGAAATATAGTAATTAATGTTAATAATCCTTTATGTTAATAAAAAATCCTTTGAAAAATATTTTGACGACTTTTTATGCATTTGTCGTAGCCGAATAAATATGTTTTTAAATTAATAAACTACGAAGGCCGAATTGTTAGGGCACTAACGTTCCATACCAGAGTGTAGCGGCTCAGGTCCCACTACTGATATGGGTATTTGTAGTCTTTCGTAATCGTCTTTAAATGTCTACTTATTGACTCTTTTTTTTTCTTTCCTATCACTGCATCAAGAAAATTTTTTGCTTTTCAGTGCAGATGAAGATATATATATATACGACATAAGAGAGGGACCCATATTGTTAACTTCATAATATTTTTGATATATCTCACGAAACTTTTTGAAGTATGTCACGCAGCCCTATTGGTCTTATAAGCGGATGATTTAAAGTGAAGTCAGAGCATATTTTTACATATTAAAATGAGTACAAATCTTGATAATTTGTTTCGAGGTTCATATTTGTATTGTCTTTAGCTTCAAGAAAAATGATCGACATGGGTATCACAAAGACAGTTGTTCGTGAGATTGAAATTGTTCTTTGATACTGTATTTCGTACTTTTGAATGGCTCTATGATATAAATAACTGTTTATAAATATACATTTTTTTCAAGCTAATTTCCGACGATGGAAACCGACGCCATCTATTTCTTTTTCGTTCGTATGATCCCACCAGAGTCTGTGATTTTAATCTTTTCCCTTCCAAACTTGAGGAATGGTATTGTTTAGAGTCCTCCAGAAGGCATGTACCTCTAGAAAGCCCCTAGAAACATGTGCACCCAGGCTGAAATACATAGAATACTGAAGGCAGTCAGAATCATAACGACAACGGACAATCTGCACTCCTGATAGACCTGAAAGGAATACGGTATTTCAATAGTGAACTGGTAGATTTCAAAGATTTAGATCAGTGGTTCCCAACCCGTAGCAGTCTGCGGACCACTAAGCCAGAAATTGAACCATGTACGGGCCCCCCCCCCCCCCCCCCCCACACACACAGATTTGAGGGGGGAAGAACCTTCCGTGAGGTATAGGGGTATAAAAATATTCCTCGGACAAAAGGGATGCAGGAATAACATACTCACATTCTAACGTATCATTTTCTAATAATAAAATAATTATGTTAAACTTTTAAGAAATTTTAATTTAACACCCGATAGTCATCGGATATATTCGGCCCATCTAGTTCAACGAACATCACTTTCAAAATCCCCATTTAACATTTTTATATGTGGTGCCGAACCACTACCGAGGCTCTCGCGGACGACCTGTGGTCCGCGGACCACCGGTTGGGAATCACTGATTTAGATCGATGTCACGTTCTTTTTATATAACGAAGTGAAGTTGCGTGAGGTTAGCACTACCAATCAGTCAAACTCTTTGGACTCGATTTTAACTCGCTCAACGATCTATTTGACCGCACCGGTTGGGGACCGGCATAGCAACCAAGGCCATCCGTGTTGAACATCCAAACTAACGATCTATATTTATTTGTTAAGTGGCACGAATACATTATGATTATATCTCGCGCGAATAAATTTTCTAGATAAAGCAAGAGCTGTGACCCATGAAAAATATATACCAGTGCAATATTTACCAAATTTATCTTCAGCATTATCTAATATTTTTCGAGATCTAATAATTTGTGTAAATATATCTTCCCGGTAATTAATTGAAAAAGAGTGCAGCTGTGCAAAGTTTATTTTACTTTTCACTCAGAACGATAGAAATTAACTAATGGAAATAAATACGATAAACTTGTTTGATATATACCTATATATCTGGTTTAAAGAGTTTATTACAAGATAAAATGTTTCAAATGTCTTCTGAGTGCTTTTCCGCGTTATTGAATAACTTTGCGTTAAAAGCTGGTTTTGATCAGTAACCAGCATGTGAAATAATCAAAAGAAAATTATGATTGCAGAAAATTTCGAGGAAGCCCAAGGTATTAACATTCAACCGTAATTTTGGTATGCTTTTTACTTATTATAAACATACGTTAATCTTTTTGAATACATCTGAAATATGCAGAATGTTTATTAGTAGAGATCTTTATTCATCATGCATAATATTGATGTCAAATGGTTGACAGAAGGTGCAATAATACAACAAAATACGACTGACTAAACTACATAAAATATAATCTTTAACTAACTGACAAAGGATAATTAATTTAACAATAATCTTTTTCCTTTCCATTTGTGACGATTAGATACTTGTATATATACGGCCATATTAAATATATACATTTTAATAACACGATAATTTTTGTGTTTGTTTCAAATGAACTGCATGTGAACAAATAAAGTTTTTTAGACGCAGGTTTACGGAAATTAATAAAAAATATTCTTACTTTGAACACTAGTACTCTCTTAATTTGTCATCTCATATAATCTAACAAGAGGATTTTGCGATTCGGTGCTTAATTTTCTTGCTACTTATACTGAAAAACAAATGAAGTTTTAATCCGTTTGTAAAATATTAATGACTTACTTTTTTCTTACATGATACATGCATCATAATTACTTTTAATACTGAAAAGAGTCTTATCTATTAGTTGTGACGTAAATACTTTGCATATCATATATAACGGAAGAAAAAGGATTTACTTTTATATATTTTATTGGGAGAGAATGAACAAAAAGTTTGTTTAAAAATTAAATTTAAAAAAAAGAAATATTAAAAATAATTACGAAAAAAAATTGTTTAAAATTTTATTTTACTAAATTTAAATTTTATTTATTTCCCTTTTTTTCAAATTTCAAATTTTCAAAAAATTAACTTAAAAATTTGTTTTGCAAATCACATTTGCAAAAATATTTTTCTTTAACTTATCTCTCTATTCTAAAAAAAATTAACTGGCGCCGCCGCCGCAGCTGCTGTCAAAAGCTTGTCGCGCTGTCTCCTCCGAAACCGCTGGGGGTATGGGGTCGAGACCGATACCAATGGATGCAGAAAAATGCGGGGAAGAAAGTAAAATATGTCTCATCTTCGTCGGACTTTAAGTTTTTTTTATTTATGTTTTGTGGAAAAATATTGACTTTCATGTTCAGATTACTATAACTCGCCAAAAAATGATCGTAGAATTTTGATCTTTTTACAGTCTAAGACTACAGACATTTCTCCTTCAAACAAGACCTCATTTGTTTAAAAATAATTTAAAACAGACTAATGTTTTCATCAAAATATTAAACCCACTTTTTCGAGAAATATCGTCACATATGTGGATGTAATATCTATGCTCCTCGAGTTTTTATCTTACAAAGAAAATATTTACATCATCTGGAAGATGAAAGCTTTTTTATTCATATGAACATCCTTTCAAGTCTCTATCTTAAAATTTCGATTTTTAATTGAATTTTAAAGCTGAAACAGTGATGATTCATCAGTGATTACCCTTCGCATAAGAGTGACAACAGGAAATGGCTGTTACATTGCCCGAGAATCACCCCTATGTATCTCGCTATTAGCCATAACAGAGGAGCGAGCGTAGCGAGCCTAGGGGCGAAGCCCCTAGTCTATTAAATAAAAAATGTCCAAGTAAATGGTAAAAGCATATAAATTCCAAGATGTGCTTAGTTTTAAGGGAAAAAAGTATCTGACTACGAATGAGAAAGGGGTAAGCTATATCTAGACAATAAAGGAATGAAAAAACATTTTTATATTGATTCTAGTTCACTGTTTCATGTTTCACTAATGCACGTCTTTGCACTTGCCGCTTAAATGTCATAAACATTACAAAACATTAACAAAATTGGTTAAAAAAGTAAGCGTTAGCACCAGCTACGCGAGACTGAAATTGTTAGTTTCAGAGGACATACTGTTCCTCAAACTCCAAATAACTAACTTCTATCTCTTTAATAAATTAGAATCTACGAGCATAACAGAAAATGGGAAGAAATCAAGACGAGGAAAAGCTATTGTAGCAACAGACATTAGGAAAATAAAAAAAAATAAAAAAACTCCTAGAGAAAATCCTTTGGTAAGCTTACAAAATAGCAGCTATAGTGTATTGTATTCAGGTGTAAATGCTATACCTCGAACTATGAGGCATTTCTTTTATAAATAAAGTTTTAAAAGACAGAATGCCAGAGATATGTTGTATAGTACTGTAATTAATTGAAAGGAAATGATTCAGTCAGCAAAACAATTTTTCGATAAGGCCTCAGAACTTCGGAAAAATCCATCATACATTGATGAAAGTGTATTTATTCTATTTACTGGGATCTGGCAGCATAAAAAAAAAATGTTTAGCGGGAAAATTATTTGATCCCCCCTCCCCCCCAAAAAATGTACCAATTGTGAAAATTTGAGATGGCAACCCTGCAGTTTGGAGTTATATCAACCGGAGCAAAATTTGTTATTTACCCGTAACTGTAGAAATTTTGATGGTATGAATGTGTATGGCTTTATGAGTGTAAGATGATTTTTATGAAAGAATATTAAAAAGGGGAATCAAAGGTAAATTTCGATTGCAACAAGGCAGCGGCATCAGGCAGGGATTACGAAACATGATCTTATAATTCTTCATAGAATAAATACAGGGTCTGTCCAGAAAGTAATGAGACTAATTCCATAAAATTAATTTATTTGAAGATAATTTTACAAACACTTAATATTCTTCAAAATAGCCTCTTCCTACATTAATACACCATTCCCAACGGCTCTGCCACCTATTGATGCCCGCCTGGAGTACTTCAACTGGAATGCTGTTCAGAACGCGTGTTACGTTTTTTTGCAAGTTCTCCAGATTGTCAAAACGATGACCTTTTAAGCTGGATTTTAACTGAGGGAATAGAAAGATGACCGGCGGTGACATATCGGGGTTGTACGTTCGTTGAGGCATCGTTGCGACGTTGTGTTTTGAAAGGAACTGAGTCACTTTGAAGGATGTGGGGACCGGCGCATTATCGTGGTGCAGAATCCAATTGTTGGTGATCTCCGGACGGATCCGCACGATTCGATTCCTCAACGTTTGAAACACTTCCTTGTAAAAATATCTGCATTAACTGTCCGTCCGGATGACATCATTCGGACACTCATCAGACGATCAGAGTCCAAAAGCGCTTTAATTTTAGCCACATTGCTTGAAGTTCGAGAACTTGATGGATGCCCAGCGCGCTGTTCGTCATCGACGTCCTCTCTTCCGTCTTTGAAGGCTTTGTTCCACCTAAACACTTGAGCCTTGGACAAAGAATCCTTCCCGTAGTCTTCTTGTAACACGGCAAGCGTCTAAGTAGCCGATTTGTTAGTTTTACACAAAACTTTCTGGTGTATCGCTGCCCGGCACAAAGGTCATCGTTTTGACAATCTGGAAAACTTGCAGAAAAATGTAACGCGCTTTCTGAACAGCACTCCAGTTGAAAACTTCCAGGCGGGCATCAATGGGTGGCAGAGTAATTGGCGACGGTGTATTAATGCAATTAATGCAGGAGGAGGCTATTTTGAAGAATATTAAGTGTGTGTAAAATTATCTTCAAATAAACGAATTTTATGGAATCAGTCTCATTACTTTCTGGACAGACCTTGTACATCTTCCCTTTCTCAAAATATCATGCATATCAACTGAAAACTTACATTTTAGATCATGAAGTAAGGAAGCAGAAAATTTTAAGTGAAACTGATTTTCAAAACATTCATTTGAAAAAATGGGAAAATCCTCTGGTCAGATCTAAAAAAAAATGCAAGTAGAATTAATGGCTATCATGTAAGCAGTTTAAAAGACCCTGTTCTTTTCATACAGAATTGAATCTTTTCATAATAATTATTAAGGTAAAATTTTGTTCAAGTACTTATTTTCTTTTTTTTAGTGTTTTGCATACCTTAGCATTAACATATTTTCGCAAATTACATGGCCTCAGTTTTTAATATTATATAAATTGATATGATAGATTCGAATTGTTAAAATTTAGTTAAATTTCACTCACTCATAATACATTATTGCGACGCAAAATTTTCTTGAAATTTTCTTTTTCGTAGTACATGTAATTATTAAATAAAACTATGGGATTTTTTTTCCGCTTTTGTTAGACAATTCTGTCCAATCATTTATCTTTCCTTCCACGTAGGCTCAAGAGACCTGAAATAGTCTGGGAGCACTGAAAAACTTTAACCAAGTGAAAAAGTTTTTTTTTACCAAACTGATTGCTTTTGGCTTTCTGAATAAAACCATCATGACCTAAAATGGAAAAAAAAATTAACTCACTTCAAAATTAATTGATTTCAATATTCTCGAATCATAATATCAAGTAAAGTGCTTTTGATAATCATTTGAAACTGTCTTTTTGTTACTTCCACCGCTGCAATGCAGGCCAAATGTGCTCAGACAGAAAATGTCTAGCTGCCTAATAGGTTATTGGTCTTAAAAATTACATGAGCAGTAATGGCCATATATAACATGAAATTATATAGCTCTTTACGACGTCTAGAAATTCTGTCCTGGGAGTTCAAGAAATATTACAAAATCCTCAATTAATTTCAATGGAAAGAAAAAAGCTTAATATGAGGGTATGAGAGTACTTTACGGTAATGATCTTAAAATATCTCTTTTTTAGTTCTTCTGCCGGAAACAAAGGCAAATGAGCTCAAGCAGCCACTGCTTATGAGGTTATGGATATTAAAAACTAACCGTGCACTTACATAAAATATGAAAATACATTACGAAACACTTTATAATTAAAAACCTATCTAGCTCTTACAGGTACTCAAAAAATTTCATCCAGAGTATAAAATATCAAGAAGTTTTTAATTCTTTAATGGTTATAACTGGGACATTTTGTTCTGCAGAAAAAAATTGAGAATCTAATATATATATTTATATATATATATATATATATATATATATATATATATATATATATATATATATATATATATATATATATATATATATATATATATATAAATGTGTGTGTGTGTGTACACACACAATTTCTCTATGGCGGCCAGTAATTGTTTCGAGAAAAAGTGGCCGTTTTGAGAAATGGCCGACTAGAGAAATTATATTTATATACATATGATCTCTTTATCTGTGAAGAACATGTCTCAGGTTCTAAGGAAAAGAAATAAATCATTTAGATCTTGTCATCTGTCAATATTTGTTCAGCTGCTAATACTGTAAGTCCCGAATAAATTACTCTAGACATGTAGTTTCCGTATACTATCTATACAACCAAGTTATTTAGGGTAAGATTCGTAATTGGGGATTCGGAAAATGGAAAGTTTAAACTTTGCATATGTCATAAACTTTCCAGTTTGAATCGTTATATATCTCTTAAGAGAAAAGGTACGATCATTCATATAGCACGTACTATTCACACACGCCGACACACACACAAGTATATACTCGTACTTATTGAATCTATTTTTGCATAGGATAAGCAATGAAAATAGGAGGACGTCAACTAGTTTATATATATACCAGGTGTGGCTATTTCAAAACGAAACTGGTGGCTAAAAATGTAGTTATTATAACAATATAACAACCTAATTGGTATCGCTTTCAATGTACTCATCTCCGGTATCTATACACCGTTGAACACGAATTTTCTATTTTTGGAAGCAGTCCTGCTGTCTATTATATGTCCAACCCCTTCAGTAGCGATGCCTTTTTAACCTTGACCTCATCCACAGTTAGGAAATAAGTCTTCTCCAAAGCGGATTTTATCCTAAGAAACGGATAAAGTCGCATGGAGCTCAATCCGGCGAATAAGTTGGGAGGTCTAGGTCTGGGATCTTTTTATCGGCCAAAAACTGCTTATCTGACAAGCGCACCATGAGCGGGAGTGTTGTCCTGATGGAGAATCGTTGTTCTTTTACAACTCGGGGCCTCTTCTTCCTCACTCGTTCGCTCAGCTTGGCCAGAACCTGAAGGTAATGCTGTTCATCGACTGTCTGACCCTAGGATACCCATTCGACCAAGATCACACCAGCGATATCGAAGAAAACAATCACCATTGTCTTCCATCTTCGACTTGTTCCTTCCTACCTTCTTTGTTCTTGGTGTCGTCGTCAACTTCTCTCAGAAAATCGTATGTGCCATTGAAAGACTAGCGCAAGTGACATCATAGTATCACTGTAACCTCTTGCAATAGTTTTAGACACTCGCTCGGCGATTTCTGCAATTTCACAAGAAATTTCAGATTGATGTGATACTCCACTTTTATATAAGCCATGATTCCGATGAGACGACTTCACAACTCGCCTTTCAATTACTGATAGCAGACTGACTGAGTGCGACAACGAAAACCTTGCTTGACTCGTCTTGTTCCACAAGGTTTTAGGTTTCCCATCTTCCCATTCTTTCCTCGCACCAAGAAGGATTTCGTCTATAGGGCACCCAGTCTCATTATCTAATAGCCACACCTTGTATGTATATATAGTATATATATGTGTGTGTGTGTGTGTGTGTTTGATACCTGACTTCTCTATCTTTAACATAGAGACATATCTCTACCATATATTTTTTTCTTATTTAATGCATACGCTCTCTTATGTAAGTACTTATATTTTAATACGTACATGGATACACAAATACGTGCGCAAAAAAGGTTTTTAAGAATTCCCTCAAACTGACCTTAACCATGCATTTAAAGATGAAGAAAACTAGCCGGCCGGTATATAAGAGTAAAACAAAATATCCGTTTCTTTACGGAAGGTAAATAAGATTGAAAAGCTTTAACTAAATACTTTAAAAAAATATTTCAGAAAATGAGGCCTCATGTATAAATGCTTCATCAACGAATTAAATTTTTCATCTTTACTACTTTTAACATATTTCAGGTTTAAACTCCAAGACTACGTAATTACGAAGTAATCTTTTTCTCCACGTTTTCGAAATCTCTCTTTTAAATCAATTCATATCCACTCGAGCTGAAGGCTATAGCCGAATCTTATTATTTCCACTCTATAAAAGTTATTTAAATTGAATATTATGCATCCAACGGTATCATTTTCATAGATTATTCCATTCTTAGATCTGACTCTGTTGCAGTATTCTTGTTAAATTCTAAACGATCAAGAACTGTATTAAATCCGATATCGTTGGAATAATCGCCTTTTCCTCTAATCCCGAGAATATCTCCCTGAATCGGAAAGCAGTTCAAAACGTCGAAGGGTTATTTATGAAATACTTTTTTCCTCATTGCTTTTGGAGGACAAAAATTTACGTATGAAATATTCGAGAATCGAATGGAGCCGAGATTATAGAATGCAATTTGCATTATAGAATAGTATCAATCTTTTATATCGACGGGAAAAAATTCTTCCTTTTGAAATTTTGTTTCGCAATAAAAGGATATGTAAATTTTCGGAATGATGCATTTATTTTTAGTTAATCCCTGAAGATATTTGTTTAAGAATTGTGTATATTAAGAGCACATGTATCACGTATACTAAGTAGTCAATAGCGCTTTTTTTACATACATTTTTCTGTTGTGAATAGATGCTTGTATAATTTTTCAATTTACCATCACATATTAGCATGAAACACAAAGCATTATTGTAGCAAAAATTTTTTAATATTTAAAAGTACATTTAAAAATTCATGAAAGAAAAATCGAATATCGTATAAAAGTTAATCGCCGACATTATTTATTGTTGACACCATCAGGCTTAAATATGTATAGATTTACTACATCTCTTGAGGGTTGAAGAACAAGTTATTTAGGTAGGAATATTCATAAGATGAAGGCAACTAAGTGAATCACTTATGAAGAAACAATTTCTCTCCTAATGATGGTGTGGACAAACTAAACCAGGACTTGCCTTGATGAATTTATTAAAAAATTAAGCATATGGTATTTATAGTATTTGCATATTATGAATCTGATGGAATCTTTTCAACAAGAAAGACCATCATGGCGAATCAAGAACTTCCTACATACATCCATGCCTTTGAATTGACGCCTGCGCGGATTCTCCACTTACATTAATGCAGTGATATTTGTTGGCGGTATATGCAAAACCGAACAACTTATTCAACGATACTTTTCATTTAAGGAGGACATTTACTGGACGATATAGTAGCACATTAAACCCTGTTATATGCCAACCTCCATTTAACGACTGGTTTTTTCCCGATATGACGATTGCTGTTACTGGTGTTTATCTGGTTTAGCAGCATGTTGAATAGTCTGTAAGAAAAGGAAGTGTCTTGAAGTTTGTTTCTTCTCTTCTTTGTAAACTTATTCAACAATTTATCTTGCGACTAGGGGGATCAAAAGACTAGTCTTTTCTATTGAAGAGGTTTCAAAGAGTAATCGCAGGAAATGCGATTAGTAGACTTAGTTTTGAGTTCTATAGTCACTTTGTGTCAACACGAGGGTTTAACTGACGAGGAGCTACATAGCCATCTGTGTCTGCAGCGGGATCTGAATCCTGAGACTCCAAGTAAAAAAGGCGGACATTTGAAGAACAATGAAAACTCTAGTCACGATCGTCTTGCATTCTCTTCAGTCATTTCGGAATCCTTGAAACTTTTGTAAAGTTTTATTATTGTAGTTCTGTGAAAAACAAAGCAGAGTTCTGTTAAATAATCGATACTTATATATAAAGAGAGAGAGCGATTTTGTACGTGGAGGGTAATCTTCAGAACCACTGTACCTATTTGAAAAATTCTTTCACTGTTTGAAAGGTACATTATTCCAGATGGACATAGGCTATATTTTGTATATCTAATCAGTAGAAATAAAGTTAGGGGCTTAATCCTAACAATCTCCATTGTTACCGCTACTGTCCTCTACCGCTTTTTGTGCCGAAGTCTTCAACGATCCTTAGCATGGTG
Organism: Dolomedes plantarius; assembly: GCA_907164885.2. Classification (NCBI taxonomy): domain Eukaryota; kingdom Metazoa; phylum Arthropoda; class Arachnida; order Araneae; family Dolomedidae; genus Dolomedes; species Dolomedes plantarius. The sequence continues at coordinate 12,673,913 of OU015496.1, forward strand.
CTATCTATACTTATATATAAAGAGAGAGCAATTTTGTACGTGGAGCGTAATCTTCAGAACCACTGTACCTATTTGAATAATTCTTTCACTGTTTGAAAGGTACATTATTCCAGATGGACATAGGCTATATATTATGTATATCTGATCAGTAGAAATAAAGTTAGGGGCTTAATCCTAACGATCTCCATTGTTTCCGCTACTGTTTTCTACCGCTTTTTGTTCCGAAGATTTCAACGATCCTTATCGTGGTGCTATCGCGGTGGGCTTCTGTTCTGACGCTAGCGGTTCGAACCTAGCCGTTCTCCGGCACACCTTTTTCTTTAAAAAAATTTGTTTTAATTATTAACTGACATAAAATTAATTTAAGGTATTATTTAGGTTATTATTAAGGTAAAAAAAGATTTAAATTTATTGGCTATCAACTGGAAATTTATTGGTATAATATTTTGTTCAACCCGGACAAAGTCGAGACGGGCCGCTAGTTCTTGATAAAGAAATTATTATTTTTTGAGTATTTAAATTGACAAACCGTATTTTGCAGAAACTAACGTGCCCATTTTTATACTGAAACACTGATCAAATTCACCGTGGGGAAAATTAAAATCGTGTATGCAGTATAACTCGTCTTTTCGAGTAAATCCATCTCTAGGAATTTTGATTTTCTGACTACTTTCTTTTTTCTTTTTTCTTTTGTTATTTAGAAGTTAAATAAAATTTCTGAAGGTATGGGAAGCCCGTTAAATTCCACTAAATACGGTATAACTCGAGAACGACTAACTACAAAGAAAAATATTTCTATTAGTTATAAATAGATCCAATAAAGCTGAAGATGTTTTCCGATTTAGAGGCCACTCTGATTAAACCATTACTTTCAAGTCCTAGGATAGTTGTTAAATTCTGGATACACAACAGCTGGAAAAGGAGGGACCATTAAAGCTGCTATGTACTAAACCCATTGGATTCGCTCAACTCAATGTTAACCCATGGAGAAAATTTGTCCACGGAATGCCGACTTGGATTCAGATTTTAAAAAAAATATTGTACTCCGTGATAGAGAAAGAAATTTTACATTTGTGTACATTTTTCGTTTAAAAAAATGCAATTGATATTTTAAAATTTAAGTTATTCGGGAAAAATCTGGTATAGTGTGTTTTAAACGCTCATAAATTCCTTCGGTGGACGAAATTTATAAAATAAATCCTGTAGCGCTTTGCAGAAAAGTTAAGGCTATCTGACAATACCAATTTTATTTGATTATCAGAATTTATGTACCTGTAAATAGTTGGCAAAAATATATTTTAAATAAAAAAGTTTGGGGGCAGCGCTTAACCCCCTATAGAGTGAGAGTCATTACAATCCCTCAAAATGTCAATCCTAAGGGGGGGGGGTGGGGGTGGAATTCTCGAACTGTCAACTGGACTCATCCCACCACAAGAGTCTGCAAGACGGATACGATTTTTTTTTCTTAGTACATAGCAGCCTTAAGTTATCCAAACTTTGAAGCATTAGAGGAGATCTGATACTTCCGATCTTATACCAAACCAATGCAGTTTCTTGCAATTTCAAGTACCTGTTTTTAATGAGTAGGGCTCGTCTGTGACGATAACGGCAAAATTGTTGAGTATAATGGTACCGACACGTGTTCGGAAAGACGAGGTCTCGCGATCAATTCTTGGGACGGCTAAATTGTTTTAATGGTGAATTGAAAATGTTTGTGAGAAAATACGGCCAATGGAGAGACCCAAGTGGATTTTAAAAGGAATTTGACGGGGATAATTTTCTCCAGTCTCTCTAGACGGGGGTTGAAATTAAGATTCGTTATTTAAAATTTTTATGCGACTTAATGGCATCATGGTTTAGTTTACTTCTTGGGGAAGAAGATAGTTTCGACTGTGATTTATCCACTTGCCCACTTTAGGGAGAAGGAAATGTGTAAAAATCAACCAGAGAAGTCGTTAAAAGTGCTATTATAGCATTGTTTAATTGTGTTCTAGACTTTGGAATATTTAATACGTACACGTAGTAGGGCCTGTTGAATGCGAGAAGAAGTTCCTTGTCTATGCAGGTGTTGAGGTTAACAGCAGAGTCTTTCAACTGTGCGTGTCCAGTTAGCAAACTCCTTGACAATGATGACGGAAAAGTAGCTGAAGTATCTATGGCGGTTGAAGATATAAAGATCTCCAAGCAGGATAACTTAGTGATTTTCCTCGACTCGCAGACAGTTATTACTTCTTTAACTACTTCACATGAGTATGAAAATGAAAATATAAATTATTTCAAGAAATAAATAAGTATTGTTAAAAATAGTAAACTCCTTGTTCTCCAGTGGATACCGAACCATTGTGGTATCCCCGGGAAGTGGATGTCTGATGCCGTGGAAAAATAAAGGAATCAAAATTTTCTCAACCTGATATTTTAGTTTCCCCCTTCACGATGCCAAGAAACTGATTTCTCATGCAATAAAAAAACGAAGATAGCACAAATACAGGAATGCGGCTTCTGAGAGACCTTGGAACTGTTTATTACTTCCAGAGACACGGATTTTTGGGAATCTGCCTAGAGTCATTAGAATAACATGCTTCCGTTTGACCACGGGGCATAATTAACTGACACCGCATTTACACAGTTGCGATATCTGCAAGTCAAATTGCGGGGGGAGGGGGCGAATGTGTAAACGGTGTTCTCTCTGTTTCTCCTCGCCAATCGTGGCGCTCGCTTCGAGAGAGGTTTTCTGGCACGGGTCAAAGGGGCAAATGGCGCCAGATGTCAGACGACTGGCTGACGCAAGCACAAATGACAACAAAAGGCGCGAATGTGAGAACGGTCATTCGCGTCGATGCAGGAGCGTGACTAATGTCTTGCGAATGTCTTGCAGGTGGCGCGATCGTGAAAGTGTAAATGCGGCATGAGATACCTACAAAAAAACTAGCGAGACAGAAACTGCTATTAATCCTTTATGTAATCTCGAAGATATGGCAAAAGTCCATCTTCGATTCTGTCCGTTTTTAGTGAACAAAGTAGTGACTTCTCCTCATTGGGATTCGATCCGACCACCCTCAGCACCGAAAGCCGACGCTCTATCGCTAGGCTACTACGGGGTCCACTTTCGCATCTAGATTTGTTGAGTTGTCAACTAAATATACAAATATTGGAAAAACTACACACTGAGAGGATAGTTGTTCTAAATACTTCTATATATTTTTGCATACTCTATATTAATTCTCTTTACCAGAAAAAGGGTTATTTGGGATTCAAACCGAACATCCCCAGTTCCAAGAACCAACGCGCTACTACTAGGCTACCTCGAGCTCACGACATAAATATCAGTACCACTAAGAACTTTACACTAGGAACACTGCAAATATTTTCTCAAACACAACGTTGAGAAAATGAAAATGAACATAGATATGACAAGCGCAAACAAGTTTTTCGATTGACACCACGATAGACATGTGAATTATTGAAAACAAACAAACAAACGAACGAACACACACACACACACACACACACACACACACACACACACAGACAAACGATTAGAAACCAAGAAAAGAATGCAATAAATTGTTTAAAATATGCGCGTGATCTGTGATGTAATTCTGCTCGAAATTTTCTACTGAATGGATGATTTTATTTTTCCCAAAGAGATAATTTTTTAAAAAAAACCAGCGTTTAGTTTTTCATAAATAAATATAAATTAACAAAGTAAATCAGTCTTTTTTGATGATAAAACAATGAACGAAGCAGATAAAAATCAAGGCGGTACTTGAGAGAAATTCAAGTTGCAGCAAGGGGAAAAAAAGCGGCATTAAAATAACGAATGAATGCTATAAATAAGGCCATATTTAAGGAAGAAAGAAGAATTTCTTTTGCAGAACTGGAAAAAAAAATCGTTAAATCGATGTTTACTTTGCAGATGTTGGTATTTATCAAAACTAAAGAAGTTGGAAAAATCAAGTACTTCGTTAATTTGGAGCTCGATTACGTTTGAAAAGTTAGTTTTAATGAAACGAACATTTTACGATCTGAGAGATTCTCTTGAGACTTCGAGAGTTTTACAAGTTTCTGAATTCAATAAAAAAAAAACAAACTAGAATTCAGATTTTGTAATCACAAAGATACTCCATTTGAAATCAATACATCTGGAAATAAAAATTCCTTAGTTTAGTGTAAAATTCTTCGAGCACTATCAAAACGCGAGTGTCGGTGAATCTATTTATATAACGTACGCGTTTTCTGATTATTTGAGCGCCAGGAGATTTTGTAATGGAAACTAATGTAATTTAAACCGAAGTATAGGAAAGGATCAGGTGCAATTTTTGTTTTTTGTTTTTTGGGGTAGCATTGAATTACAGCAGTTCGTTGAATGTAGTTTACATATTTAAACAGAAATAATTATGGGTTTCTTTTCGCAGAGGAAGCTTCATTTTTTTTTTTAATAAAACGAAAAGTAAAGTCGGTGTTTATGTGTTTTGTTACAGTTTAAAGTATAAATATACCTGAATTTTCTCAATTCCTTCAAATCATTGGCCATTTTAGGATTTGTTTTATATTATCTAGCAAAACTAAATTACCGAATTTGAAATAGCAGAATATATTTTAAAAAAGACTCTGTTCAGATTAAGACTACGTGCTTGAGAAAGCATGCAGTTTCAATCTGTATAGGTAACACGTCCTTTAGGTAAGACGCGAATAAAGTTTTATTAGAACAAGGTGTAGTTTATTTACTAAGGAAGAAATTTTAATGTGATCATGCAAATTCCCTCTATCTATCAGATGTCCATAGTTGGAAAATAACTACGCATAAATAAATTTGGAATTTCTTATATTAATGAAAAGTAAAACACACCATTGTAGTAATTAAAATAATACTATATTACTACATTGGGTTATATAAATTTTCCCGAAGAAATCTGTGGGCTGTTTTCTTCTGAAATAGGATGTAGATAGGTTCTCACGTAATTTATTACACGAGTAAAGTTATGACTCAGAAATTACTTAAATCATCAGTGATTTTAGTATTTGGTTTAATTAGCCTAGAAAAATACATCAACGCTGAAATTTAGCATGTTGCACAGGACCGTTGAAAGACGAAATATATTTGAAAAAAACCTTCATTTGGATTAAAACTGAAAATTCAAGACACCTTTTAACCCAGTAATGTTTACAAAATGTCATTATAATTAGATTTAGTTAATTTGGTGAGAATTTAGAGCATTGATATGAATATCTCAATTAGTTTATTCGTTGGCATTGATTAGAAAATAATAACATTTAAATAAATATGAGATAGCTTTATTTTATAATAAGTGAAATGTCTTATTGTGTTAGTAAAAATATTAATGTGTTGCAATGTGATGCTTATGATTTTTTAATCGCGCATCTAACTGGAGTCTGCGTCCAAGACTAACTCGTTATGTTGGAAAAAATCGTTAATGGAAAATGATAACGTTGGATTTTTTTTAGACTTCTAACGATTAGACTTTATTTTTTTCTGGACTAATTTTTTTGAAGGTTTTTCTTGAATGCAAGTATTTGTTGTTTTTGTTGTTCCTAATGCCCCTTGGCCGGAAGTTCCAGACCAGGTCCATATAAGCTTTGCGAGCTGAATAGTGCGGCTCCGTTTTATAATAGCACTACATGGGTCGGAGTCCGACTTGGCTAGGGGCCACCACAATTTTGACCGAGCAACCCCACGGGCGACATCTGGGGTGATCGTACCTTCCTCACCCACGCACCTCATAGAAAGACTTTCTGGTGTGCGGATTTAACGTGCCCCTTCCAGGCTTAGACACAAAGGTATTTAATGGTGCTTGTCAGGATTCGATCCGAACACTATCAGTACCGAAAGCCGATGCGCTACCACTAGGCTATCTCGAGCCCATTTAAGTATTTAATGTGTAGGAATGAGTACCGCATACCCATGGTAATAATGGTGTGTAGCTATGAGACGTTTGTAGACGTCTCATATTAGTCTATCCCAAATCTCTGAGTCTGCTCCAATCTCGGAACTGTGGATGTTATTGGGATATAAGCAGGCAAAAAAAATGAAAGAAACGAAATGAACAGCTTGGTGTGAAAGCCTTATTTCCGCTCATCTTTACCCCTTGACTTGCCCTTTTTGCCAACCATATAGGATGCTGACCCAATATATTTACTGACGAACCTCAGTTTTTGCCATCAATTTAGTACGTCACGTTATTTCTCTCCCTTCTGAACCGTTCCGTAGAGAGGGGGATGACTTGCGCCCTCTCCCCCTGCGAACAGCTGTGTTCCATCCTCTGGATTCCGAATGGAGATCGAGAAGAGTGTATCATCAACCCCTGAAATGAAAAGGCGTCAAAATAGCACGTGTGACATGCAAGGTGATTTTATTTTTTTATTTATTATTATTATTATTATTATTATTATTATTATTTTTTGTGTGTGTGGGCTTGAAAGTTATATTGAATTCGAACACATCAAGCTATTCAATTTATTTTCGGAAGTATTCAGAAGACAGTAACCTCTCGGTTTTTTATTTTAGGCATCTTATGTACATTGTAAATATTGCATAGTAAAGACAATAAATATTTTTTGATTCTCTTGATATTTACTGGCCGTGAGTGTAAAACAGTATCATATATTTACATGAACGGCTGAAAAGGATTTACCTCTATGAACAAAAATCTTTGTAATGTATTTCGGTCAGGAACAGGATCCTCTTAGCTCGAGAAGAACGTGTTCTTGGTTGCATACCATCGTGGCGTTGGTTGGAATTTTATTCTTCCATTCACATTCTTTAGATCCTTTTGATCATGGTAGCCTTGTCTATATTGAAACTTCCACTACTAGTCTGTAAGCTCCTGTGTGGTATTTTTTCTTAACAGGAACTAGATTTCGTTGAAATTCTCCCCTGAATGTCTTTTCTTCTTCTCCTTTCAGAACGACTTCTCATCTCACGGTTATATTTTGTTTCAGTGATATGTAACGGTAGATAAATACGAGGGAAACACAAATTTTTCTCCCTTTAGATTCCATAGAGCTTTCTTAAGTGACAAATAGTCTACAATAATTGCACAAGACTTCATTCTCATTGAAATTCTACGTTACAACAGGATATTTGGTATGAAGATTCGGTTGTTTCTGATTTTGGTGATCAGATCTTCAGCCTCCCTCCACCCCCATGAGTGAAATATTTGACAATGGAAAGACGGGGATCTTTCTCTACTAAAAAGAATAAACGTCGTCATTTTGACGGTTAAAAATAAAATCAAGAATGTAAAATATTTAATGATTTTTTAAATGGTTAAATACTTTAAATTTTGAACTATTTTATACCAATATATAATAAATTAGTATATATTTAGATATATTTTTATGCAGGCAAGCCGAGCTGTCAACCTGGTATGGTTTATCCGTAAAAATATAAGCATGGTTTGTGCAGTGCTTATTTTTCAACACCAATATTTCCGAAAAGCCAATATTTATGTTATTTGCAAAAGGGGAAAGAGATGAAAAGTAACTAACCTTTTTTACCATGTTTTTATTAACTTATATGAAGTTAATATATATGTTTATATATATACCTGCAGCATTGAAAGAGTTAAAGATATCTGTGCAGTTTGAAAATAGCTCAGGAAATTAGTTTATCTTTTCATCAACCTTTTATCGATATGCAACTCAGAAATTTAAACGTTGAAAAAGAAGTTTTAATTTATTTTCAACAGAAAAGTGAAAAAAAACTCTATAAATTCAAAACGTTGTGGGGCAGGATATCTAAAAGTCCCAAATAAAGTGATATTTTAAAAATTATATTATGAAGATAACTAACACATACAGCTAAACTTGCGCTAACAGTTCTGATTTCTGAGAAGCTATTAGCTGCAGATTACTAATGTATACAGAATTTAAAAAAAAAAAAATCGTTTACAGCAGATGTAATTGAAGGATGATTAATCTACAATTTCTTATTTCCCTTTAAAATTTCTTCGAATTTTCAAGGAATTTAAAACATTTTGTCACAAATTCTTTAGTGTAAAATGAAATAATTAAAATATTCCTTCTAAGATTAAGGTAACGAAAACAACCTTGAGTTCAAAACATTTAATTTTTTATCAAACACGTTTATACAGATGTCACACGGCTTTTAAATAAGATAAAAGCACTGCCTAAGTAGTATGACAAATATAAATGAATGAGGTTTATACTACTGGGAAAACAAAAGCTGATATGTCGATGAAAATGCCGTTTTAAAGTGTAGGTATGCCTTAGAGGTACACGTCGTAGAGCTAATTTTCTTTAGCAAATTAGTTCTTGAATAATTTAAAGCTTTGAAGCACCGAATGAATGAAATCTAACTTTAAGAACAAAATAACTGTACGACGTAATAACTGAATCTAATTTAAAGCATTATATAACTGAATAACTTATTAACTTGTATAACTAAGTAACCGGATGACAGAGACTGACTTCATCAAATAAGGGAATCACCGAATATAACCTAAGCATAGGAAAAACAAACTTTTATCGTATTGTTTGATATGTATAACGAATATCATATTAAAGACTGATGCCGAATCTATAGACGAAATCCAGCACAAATTATGTCACATATTGGCTCCCATCTAATGCACTCATATTAATCTCATCCTTTCTTTATGACTGATATTGAATATTCCCCTATTAGATAAATAGAATAATAAACTTTTGTTGTAGCTCTGAACTATAGCAAAATCAAATTGCATCATAAGGGAACATAGGCAAAATGAGCTAAAAACAACTAGAAACAGATAATAATGATAGCAACGGAACTGTTAAGCAATTTACTTTGAGTCATTCAAAATTTTAAATGTGTCACTGATAACAAAAGTTTTAGATACGATCTTGACGACCGGTTACATAATTATACGACCATCATACTTTTACTAGTCAAGCTACTTGTTGAATTTAATAAATGCTCCTGCTACTTGTTGAAAAAATGTTTGTATTTATTTATTGAATGTATACGTAGATGAAATTAGAGTCATAGATGACCTTGCCATAGTGTTCATAGTTATAAAGAAATTCCTCTGAAAAAATATAATCTATATACTATATAAAACAGTAACTGACTGATTGACTGACTGACAGATAACGCACAGACCAAACCGCTGGACCTAAAGGGGTGAAATTTTGCATGGCGATTCTTCTTATAGGGTAGGGGTGCACTAAGAAAGATTTTTGAAAAATTCTTCTTAGATTTTTTAAAATTAAATTTTTAAGCTATTTTCGTAACTTTTTTTAAGTTTGCATTTTAAATAATAATCCGAGGGTTATAAAATTTATATCACGAGAAAGATCATAAAAATTCCTTTAAAATGAAATCTTTTTCGAATCTTTACTTCCATTTTCTGACTTTTGGTGAATTATTAAAGATTCATTTTTAGAATTTAATTTATTAAATGCTGATCGCGTGGTTTCTTTTCTTTTTGTAATACTTTAAACTAATGTTGAGTCACGTGCATAACAACGAAATAGACAAAAAAAAATATTCTTTATCTTGCTAATGCGGCAGACGATTGGACATTATCAAAAAAATTTTAAAATACAGTAAAAGAAATGTTCTTCAAACTCTACTATATTAACTGTACTATATTCTTTAGTATGTTCTATTTGATTTAATTTCAATATTTTCTTCTACATTATTTTGTCTATAAAAATATCCCTTACGATTTTTTTAATAAATATATATATATATTTTTGGCATTAATTGCATACATTGACCGTTGTATTTAATTTGAATGCACTCCGTAGCGAAGCACGGGTATTCAGCTAGTATAATACAATATTATACACTACATATAGTGGATCTATAATATGTTTCAGCAGTATTTTCCAACTACACTGAACATCATGTTTCATATTTAAAGACCTTACTAACGGAGAGAATTATTGAATTAAAAAAAATCCCCTAGATCTGTTTCAAATTCAACAGAAGGATGAACAAAAAAAAGTGCTAATGAGGCTGTAAAACATCTATAATTAGTTCACTTTTGGAGTATAAAAATGCTACTGCCGAATTCCTTTAGAGCGAAGATCTTATCCCCAGCAGTCTATTTATACGACTTTATCTGGCATTGCGTCAAGTGTCGTTCGTTGACATAAGGGAATAGAAGAACCCTTCGCTTCATTCCGAGCTTTTTTAGCTGCCCCATTTTGCAAAGCTGATTGTAATTTCAAAGTGGCATTTTTTGAAGATTTTCCCTCCTCTCCAAATCGACCTATGTGCTAAGTTTCATACTTGCGATCGAAATATAATTTGGAAATCAGCTCTACCATGATGTCTGGAGAGAACGTTATGTAATAAACGAAATGTGCTTTCGGGAGTTCGCTGTGAAAGAACATTAGATTTTTCTGGCACTTGCTCATGGCTATTTTTTTTTCGTGTAATTACTGTTATCATTGTTGCACGGGAATCGCTAAAAATTTGAATAGTTTGCATGTTTATTTACCTTTTTTGTTGAAATTTATTGCTTTTGTTGTGTACGTATTATTTCTTTCAGTCAGACATTTCTCAATTATTCTGTATTATTTTTCCCAAATAAATAGACTGAAGGGAAAGTTCTCTATGGCGACCAGTAATAGTTCCGTAAAAAAAAGGCCGTTTTGAGGGATGGCCGTCGAAAAAGGTTTCTTCCATAATATTGGCTCTAACGAGTGTTGAATCTATTCTGAATAAAATATGGCCGTTTAGAGGAGTGGCCGGCTGGAGAAGTTTCACAGTACTAGCAAATGTGAGATAATATAGGCAGTGTGAGAAAAACGATTTATGTGAGTAAATCTGAATACGTATGCGATGCGATCCCGCTGCAGCTGTTTTCTTTACTTGATGTAGTAGTTGTCGACCAGTCCAAGCTTTCATGTAAAGATGGCTGGAAATATTATAACAATACGGAGGAAAACTAAGCAATAAAACTATTCGAGGAAAACTATCAAAATAATATCAAAATGTGTATGGCAATCCCAACAACTTTGTATGGGTAGCTTATCTCTAAGACAGTGGATATTACACAAAAGCATAAAACGTCATAATCAACTTTGTAATCTAGTAAACAGTTGTTAATACCTTTCAAGTAATTAAGCCAAAAAACTGAAACACTATATATCGCTCACTCCTTTCAACAATGTCATATCTCAAAAAACAAGATTTTTCAGGAGAGTAATTTTAAAGTTTAAAAGTACATTACAATGTATTGAAAATAAATTTTAATTCTGTTCTCTAGCGGCTAAATATTGAGCGCTGAGATAGGACGATCTTGCAGGGATATACTATGCTTTCAGGGCATTCTGAAAACAAGCATAACTAAAAATTGCCGATTTTTGAGATATGATGTTGTTGAAAGGAGTGAGCGATCTCTCTCTCTCTCTCTCTGTATATATATATATATATATATATATATATATACACTCATGGACAAAAAAATTAGCGCACCAAGAAGGAGTCGTCAAAATGAAACGAAATTTTGCATACGTAATGACTACTTTGATATAAGTAAATGATAAGAAAATCAAAGAAAAAGGATAATTTATTTCAGAGAAAAAGTCAAAAGAACGGAGGAGTTAATACTCCGTTGGACCCCCTCTAGCGCGAATGCACGATGCGATACGATCGGGCATTGAGTCATACAAGTTCTGTATGATGTCTTGAGACATTTCGTTCCATATTTGCTGTAACCTTGCCTCTAGTTCGTTCAAACTCGTGGGATGCCCAACTCGTCGTCCCAAATGATCCCAGATATGCTCGATTGGAGACAAATCTGGGGATCGGGCAGGCCAATGAAGGGTAGTAACAGTGCGGAGACAGTCTTGTGACACCCTTGCCGTATGAGGCCGAGCATTGTCTTGTTGAAAAATGGCTCCTGGGAGCCGTTGCATGAGTGGCAACACATGTGGTTGCAGGATTTCATGAACATACCGCTGGGCTGTCATGGTGCCACGAAACAATACTAGGGGTGACCGTGTATTGTAGGCAATGGCACCCCATACCATCACACCAGCTGTGGGAGCGATGTGTCGCTGTACAGCAAAGGCAGGATTGAAGCGTTCACCACGGGCTCTCCACACACGAACACGATTGTCTTCACTGCCGAGATTGAATCTGGATTCGTCGCTAAAGACGACCTGGTTCCATTCCGCTGCAGTCCAGTTTCCTCGTGTGCGGCAAAACTCCAAACGGAGGCGTCGATGGGTGGGTGTCAAGGGCAGTACACGTAATGGGCGCCGCGATACCAACTGTCCTTCAGCCAGGCGCCTTCGTATGGTTCGAGAAGACACAGAGGCCCCTAGTGAAGGCACGCTGCATTTCTAATCATTTGCATATCTCCCCGACATGTACCTTCATTGCAAGTTTCGTTACGATCCCGCAATTATTTCTTGGTGCGCTAATTTTTTTGTCCATGAGTGTATATATACAGTGGTACCTCGACTTACGACCCACTGTATAATTCATTCTATGACTTAGTTCGTAACTCGAAAAACTCGCATCTCGAATCAATTTTCCCTATTGAAATGAATGGAAATGCCATTAATTCGTTCCGAGCTCCCCCCAAAACACCGCAATTTTTTTGTTACATGTTTTTAAATAAGAAAAAAGTACTTATAAACGACGAACATTGTATAAAAATGCAATACAATAGAATGTACTGTAGTAAATTTGCTTTATTAAGTGTAATGTACAACATTTACCTTGGAGATCAGACTTGAAGATGCTGATGGAAGAGGAGGAGAAAGGTTAAACTGAAAAATTAAGTCTTATTCGTTGATTTTTAATCTTTTCGCACCGCTTTCCTGACTGTCACTTTTATTACCAGCTACTCTCTTAAAGTGAACGAGTGAGACTCGGAAGCTGGGCGATTGTTGCATTGTTCACTGTGGCTGTAATGTCCAGATTCTTCTTTCTGAGAATCCGAAGAACGTTTCCTCAGAATCCAATCTCTCGGTTTAAGACTGGATAGTAGTCTCCGAATAATATTATACAATTGTATAATAATTGTAAATAAAGGTTGTAAATATTATATGCTTCTTGTGTTCTCATTGGATGAGCACGTAAATGGCATTCGCTGCTCAAACTAGCGGTGGGATATCTGAAGCTTGCTCGTAACCCGAATTTTTGCTCGTAACTCCATAAGTGTATATATATACTCCATAAGTGTATCGCTCCATAAGTGTATATATATATATATATATATATATATATATATATATATATATATATATATATACCGGGTGGCCATAATTAAACTGACAGTGCTCACAGTGTTCTGTAGCGCGATCTATTTGCGAGAATGACGCCACATTTTGTAGGAAGATTAAACAAGACGGGGGACGAAGGATTCCGCGAAAAAATAAATTAGTTCCAAAAGTCACCTCTAGGGGAATATTTGGCGCTGTGTAATAGAAAATAGAGTGTTAACAAATGCAAATCAATACGGAAATTGCGTTTCATTTTGCATTCAAATGAGTTTCAATGTGGCTGCCGTTGTTGTGGACCACATATTGCATTCTGTGCACAGTATGCACAACAGCAGAAAGTAGCATGTCTGCAGGAATCTCCCGTACAGTCCGTGATATGTTATCCTTCAACGTAGCCAGGTCCTGGACCACTCCTTGATAGACCTTGGACTTAAGGTAACCCCATAGCCAGAAGTCGCATGGGGTAAGATCAGGCGACCGAGGTGGCCATGCAGTTGGAAAGTAGCGGCTAATGACTCTTTCTGTTGTGAATTTCTGTCGTAGCAGCTGTTGCACCCGTACAGAAACGTGTGGAGGGACTCCATCTTGCATGAAAATGATTTCCCCCAGGCATTGTCTTTGCTGAAGTGCCGGAATGACAAAGCTGTTCAACATGTGGCGATATTTCTCTCCGGTAACAGAACAGGTTTCCGGTCCTGTCGGGGTAATGTTCTTATAGAAGAATGGACCTACGATAAATTCCGCTGTGAACCCACACCAAACAGTTACCTTTGGTGGATGTAAGGGAATTTCTGTGACTGCATGTGGTGATTTGTCATCCCAAATTCGGCAGTTCTGGGTATTCACAGTTCCATGCAGGTAAAAGTGGGCCTCGTCTCCCCATAAGATTTTCCACGGCCCAGCATCATCCACCTCCATTCTGGCAAGAAAGGTGAGAGCAAAAGTCAATCGCTTATCATGGTCGGGGTACAGTAACTCCTGTACACGGCTGATCTTATACGGATAGAAGTTGATAATCTTTCGTAAGATATTCCATACCGTACTGTAAGGCATATGCATATTCCGAGCTAATCCATGAGCGCTAGAGGTGGCAGCAATATTGTCTGGTCTTCTGTCGACAATCGCCGTGGCAACTGCTTCGATTGTATCCTGTGGTACAGGTTTTCGTCCTCTGCCTGACTGAACCTTCAGAGAACCTGTTTTCTCAAACGTCGCAACCATTGCTTTTAGCCCATTAACTGACACAGGACCGTTACCTTTACGCATTTTTTTGTGCGTTCTAAAAGCACGAAGAGCGGCTGACGCGTTGCACTGGTTGAGGTAAAAGAATTTGACCAGTAACGCACGCTCGACTAAAGAAGGAGACATTGCACATAAACTTTCAATCCGATTGATTCGAAACGTAACACATTGCCTTTTAAAACCCAAGCAGCTGGCACTGTGCCAATGGATGTAACGTGAAATTTGAATAAAGAACTTCTTCTTCTGCTCAGCGTACGTGATATTGCAGATCACGAGACTTTATCGGTGTTTATGTAGATTTTACGCTTTTTTAAAAGTGTTACCATATTGCACTTGAACTAAATAAGAAAATGTTCATAATAAAAGGTTATTTTATTCCGTATTAATTTGCATTTGTTAACACTCTATTTTCTATTACACAGCGCCAAATATTCCCCTAGCGGTGACTTTTGGAACTAATTTATTTTTTCGCGGAATCCTTCGTCCCCCGTCTTGTTTAATCTTCCTACAAAATGTGGCGTCATTCTCGCAAATAGATCGCGCTACAGAACACTGTGAGTACTGTCAGTTTAATTATGGCCACCCGGTATATACAGTAACCACCGCTTATAGTGATCAGTGGTTATAAGAATCAATATCGCGAAAACAAAAACAAATGTATTATTTCCATGTTAAAATTTTCTCTTTTAAGAATCAATCCACCGGTTTTAAGAATCAGTTTACACTCTTCGCTTTCCTTTCATTTTTCCAAAAAAGCCACTTAAACCCTCAAAAGGCACGAAGTACTTTCTTTTTTAAAGAAAGATTGATAAGATGGGATGGAATATAGTCATAAAATTCATCCCTTTCTTTGTTAGACATAACGTAATAGTTTCCCCTTAAACGTTTTAGCACAAGACTGTCCTATTAGCTTGACCCGGGGGCATCTTTTCCCGTCCGGGTCCGATCTCACTTTTCTCCACTGACAAACAAAAATAGGGTCTCTTTTTTCCCACCTCCCACATCCTCTTTGCGATTTCCTGAACCCTGAAACACATAAATCCTCGGCGAAGTGGCCACTATCACTTAGGCAAACGTGACATTTGTAGATTCAGCACGTTATCACACCGTGAAACGTAAGCTAGAAGGTGAATCTTCGCCTGAGACTATTAGTATTTAAAGTGGTATAAACGGCCTTCTGAAAACTTCATTCCGTCAAACTACCATAGAAAACTTTTTCTTGCTCCCTTCCTGTAGTTGAAATGTTAAAACTGTTAAGCAGGTATGTTGTAACAAATATTGGATTTTTTCTTCTCTTACTATAATCATGTGTATCTACTTATAGGTGTAAAAATTAAGTTGTATTTTTAAAATTATAAAAAATAATTTTAACAAAAGATAATTAACGTAAATTAAAGAGTATTTTATGCTAAATTATCTAATATATGTATATATATAGGTGTGTGTGTGTGTGCCTGTCCAAAATCCTAAATTTCGGCTATAAGAATCAACCGCTTATAAGAATCAAAAACAGTAATAACAAACGTGATTCTTATAAGCGGAAATCACTGTATATACTAGCTGAAAACCCGCACTTCGCTACGGAGTACTTTCAAATTAAATACAACGGTCAATGTATGCAATTAATGCCAAAAAAATAAATTTATATATTTATAATAAATACGACGACCAATGTATACAATTGATGCAATATATATATATATTTATAGAAAAATCGTAAGGGAAATTTATTTTTTTGGGTTACTATCCAATCGTCTGCTGCATTAGAAAGAAAATTTGTTTTTTGTCTATTTAGTTGTTATGCACGTGACGATAAATGTATTTAAAGTACCAGAAAAAGAAATCACGTGATCAGCATATAATAAATTAAATTCTAAAAATTTTTAAAAATTCACCACAAATCAGAAAATCGAGGTAAAGATTCGAAAAGATTTCATTTTAAAGGAATTTTTATGATCTTTCTCGTGATATAAATTTTATAATCCTCAAATTATTATTTTAAATGCAAACTTTAAAAAGTTACAAAAACAGCATAAAAATTTAATTAAAAAAATCTAAGATTTTTCAAAAATCTTTCTTAGTGCACCTCTACACCATAAGAAGAATCGCCATGCAAAATTTCAGCCCTTTAGGTCCAGCGGTTTGGTCTGTGCGTTGTATGTCAGTGAGTCAGTTACGGAACTGTTTTATACAGTGGCTCTCAAAAGTGTTCGTACACTTACGAATTTCCATGAAATAGGGGTCTATCCATTAATTAAAATGAATATTTCAGAATGGGTATTTAAAAATAAGATCTATAATCTATTCTTAACAAAACTACATGAAATATTTTGAAAACATAGTAAAACTTTATTTTTAAGAAACCAGTAATCAAAAAGTAACAAAAACTTTATCTCACAAAAGTCATCGTACACTGAAATATTTTCGGATAAATTCATAATTAAAATTACCGTCTGGCGCTTTATTTTTATTTTTGAATTGTGGTGGCATTTAGAATGTCATTTGGCTTTAATTTTTGCTTGCCTATTCCGTAATATTCTATTTATTATTTAAAAATGACTCGTAGTCGTAAAGAAACAACAAACAGCATTCGAAAATTGATTATTTTTCATCTTAGTAGTGGTAAATCAGTTCGGAATATTGCTAAATTACTTAATTTATCCCATTCTACTGTGCAGTATGTGAAAAAACGCTTTAAAGAAGAAAATTGGATCGAAAACAAGGTAAGAAAAGGCCGTCCGGCAAAGTTAACAAAACGTGATCAGAGATTTATAATTAGAAAATTTGGGAAAATTTCGCGTTCGAGTGCTGTAAAAGTTTCTGCAGAATTCAATGAAACATTTTCTACTTCAGTTTCACCTGAAATTTTTTGACGAGTTCTCAGAACAGCTTGATTACATGGGCGTGTTCTGCCCATAGAAAATTTTTTGTGAGTGAGAAAAAAAGAAAGTTTAGGCTTCCCTTCGCACTATCAATGATAAATAAGCCCGAAACCTATTGGAATAATGTCTTATTTGCCGATGAACATTTTTTTTGCTGATGGGCGTATAATTGTATGGAGAAGAAAAAAATGAGAAACTTAATCCCAAGAACTTTGTAGGAACAGTTAAGCTTATCCTTGTGTATCCTTGTGTCGGGGTGCATGTCAGCATCAGGACTAGGAAATTTGGTATTTATTGATGGCATAATGAATCATGCTGTTTTTATAAATATTTTAAGAGACAATTTAAAATTATCAGCTCAAAATTTGGGTATTGGAAACAACTTTGTTTTTTATCAACATAACGATCCCAAGTACACGGCTCTCAACGTTCTTATCTGGTGTCTCTATAATTGTCCAGAAGTTTTGAAAACACCACCTCAATCGCCAGATTTAAACCCAATAGAACATATTTGGAGAGAACTGGAGGTTCGAGTACGAAAACACGACATTCACACGAAAAGCGATCTAAAAACAATTATGATGGAAGAATGGATGAACATTGATGCAAAAATTACAAAAGAACTAAAGCAATCTATTCCCAGACGTTTAAAAGGTGTTGTGGATGCTAAAGGATATCCTACTAAATATTAATTTAATGAAAAATTAGAATATTTACTAATATGTAGAGATTTTTGACAAGTGTAGGATGACTTTTGTGACATAAAGTTTTTGTTACTTTTGGATTATTGGTTTCTTAAAAATAAAGTTTTACTATGTTTTCAAAATATTTCATATAGTTTTGTTAAGAATAGATTATAGATCTTATTATTAAATACCCATTCTGAAATATTCATTTTAATCAATGGATAGACCCCTATTTCATTGAAAATCGTAAGTGTACGAACACTTTTGGGAGCCACTGTATATATAGTGGGTATATATAATGTGCGACTACAGTAACACTGCTGAAATATTCGGGTGTAAGTTACTTCCTTAAATGTGCTATTTAATGAATGGAAAGTTTAAGTAGCTGAGACAAATCTAATATTTGTGAAATACTATAGTATAATCTCTATAGACTAATCAGAATATTTTATCTGTATAATTGAAATATCACCGTATTTCATGAATGTTACTTTATAGAAAGTTAATTTGCAGATAAAGTTCCTGAAAAAGGCCAGGATAATTAACCAACATTTCTATTTATAATTAAAGGGGCAGATTTGAAATTGGGCCATACGTATCTATATTGTAATCTCCAGCTACCATTCAGGAGAGAACTATAAATTAAACAATGTTGTGGGACCATGGATATGACAGAAAGTTCTTTGTTTTTATAACATTTCAACATATTTTTGATTTTCATTTAATTCGGAGAAAACCAACAGCAACCACTAGCTTGATTTCAAGCGAAAAAACCTGCATCCCTGTGCATGGTTCTCGATTCTACATTTCTCCTTAAAACCCACAAAATGTATTTATAGAAAAGTAGAAAAAATATTTTAAAATTAACTAATGCATAATATTAAAAACTTTGCATATACGCATACAGTTTAATTGGCTGTACTCTGATGTCACTGTAATAAAATTTAGTAAAACAACTCATTTTTAAGCTCATTTGTGTTCCAAGACTATAAGAAAATTACCTTTGTTGTTTGTTTGTTTGTTGTGCTGGGATGGTTTTGAAATGGGAAGGAGAATTAACCCCTCCTCCCCCAAAGTAATTAAGGAGGTATGATATATATATTAATCATTAAAAAATAAGTTATATTTTATAAATATTTTCCATTTAGTTCTGCTATCAAAACATAAAAATACAACATCTAGAGGATTTGTAATTTATTACTTCTAGCTTCTGTCTACAAAGAAAATTCTGAGTTAGTTAATTCGTTTTTTGACTGTTAAAATATTTGAGTTGATTCATCGAGTCCCCAAACACACAAATCTTTTTAATATTTATACTTCTATGCGTATTAATTTATTGGGAAATATTAACCTTTTACTCTTTATAAAAGCTTTCGTAAATTGTAAATAGTTGATATTTTGTTATAACATGGAAATTTATAGCTTAGGTTTACTCTAACCACTTAGAAGAGGGTAGAAATATTTAAATTTAACAATAGAGGTTTTAAATTTCCGAAATATTCTCTATAACATATATCTGACTACTTAGACGAGGCTAGACATCTTCAGATTTAACAATAGAGGTTCTAAATTTCCAAAATATTTTTATCCTATTATTCTATTAGTTTCTTCATGCATAAAGGATAAAAGTCTGATCAAATCAGGCCATTAGAAATCCGGTATCATGTCAGCTTTCCCTATTCGAATTGCTACAATTTTTGCTAAATTTTTATCCATGTGTTTAAAACAACAACAGCAGCAAATTAGTTACATAATGGAATATATGTAGTTTTGAGATAAAATATATATTCGCGCAAAAAAAAAAAAACGAAACAATCTAGATGTCTAGAACATCGAGTTTCAAGTGATTTGCTCTAGATCTTCTTTTCTGTTCATCTGTTCACTTGAAGAATAGGAGCAATTTTGAAATAAATTGATAAGTTTTTGTAACAAAAGAAAATATTTTTCCAGCAAAAAGTTTCATCTCTTATGTTCTATCCTATATATGCGTTAGTTTTTTTTATCTATTTAATGTTCGTCTATGAGTTCCAATCGTGAAAATGTTTGATACAGCAGGGGGTTTCACAAACTAAACAGTATTGAGAGTAATGTCGATTTTTTTTCTGAATAGTTAAAGTAGAAATTTTTTTCTCTCTATAGCAAGACCATTTATTCAGTTTGAAATAAAATAAATTTTTCTTGTATTAAATATGCTACAAAATGTATTTATTTGTATGAATTAACTTCGACATTTAAGGTTGCTGTGTACTAGGGTTTTCGATTTTGAGCAATTTTTTTAACACCCGGGTTTCGGGTTTGACGGGTTTTTTAAAATTTAAAACCCGGGTTTTCCCCGGTTTACTTGGTTGGTTCCAGGGGGTCAATAGCAAAGAACTAAAATAATAAATAGTTTATTAGAAGCATTTAATTTATTTCAGAATTTCAAATGTAAAAAATAACAGTAAATAAATTTAATGTTAATAAGCATATACATATATGTATAACATAAATAAAAATAGTACAAATATCTCATTTTTTTTATAAAACTGCCTTACAACCATCATTGCACTCAACGTATCATCATTGAGTCGGCTTCTGAGTTTATTAGCAAAGAGACCCATTACAGAAAATGCTCGTTCTGCTTCCATCGAAGTTGGTCGAATTGTTGTTAAAGACCTGAAAAGTTTATAGACTAAACACATCCAAACACAAACCACAGAAAGCAGGCATGGTCGTGTAGCTGAAGTATTGCGCTAACGTACGTGCTGCTGGGAATCCCCAACTCATAAACTTGAGTAACATAGAGCTATGGCGTACGACGCCGCCAATATATCTCCATCTCACTTCGTCTCGTATTTTTTATTCATTTGTTTGAGAGCCAGAAGTCCGACTTGTTAAATTCGGTCTTGGTTCCAAATTAAGGAATATAATTGGTATTCTACTGTATTAGATAAATAACTAATTCCCCGGGTTTCGGGTTCGTAAAATCTTTGAAAAACCCGGGTTTTCGGGTTTGGGGAAACCCGGGTCAAAAACCCTATTGTGTACTAACCCTATTGGATTCCCTCACCTCAATGTTAACCTATGGAGAAAATGTGACCAAGGATTGCCGACTTGGAGTTAGCGATTTTTATTAAACAAATTGTACTCCGTAATAGAGCTGGTAATAGCTGGTATAGAGCTTCGTAGGTAGAGCTGGTAGAGTTGGTATAGAGCTCCGTAATACAGCTCCATAATGCTGGTCCACCTATACGGTGCTCCCAGAAAAGTGGCCAGCAAAACCGCGGTGTTATATGACGGTAAGGATAATGTCCAAGAATACCGTATACCGCATTGGAGAAAAAAAAATCATCCTTAGTATTATGAAAAATATACCTGCCAAATTTCATAGACATATCATGATTGTATTTTGAGTAATCATAATAGCCGTATATATTTTTGATGAATATTAAGTTCTTCAGAAAACACAGTTTTCACTTGTGTTGAAGCTGGCTAATGTTGCTTTTTTTAAAAATCGCTCTCATTTCATTTCTAATGATCTTACAGAAAAAAATAAAAGCAGATTTAGAAACAGGAATTCATACTCTAAGAAAAAGGAATTCGGGAGGAAGGAGAAAGGAAAGGAAAATTTTTTCTGAAGTTTCATCAAAATCGATGTTTTAAACGTTGTCGGATACCTCAACAGTAACATAACTATAATCTGTTTTCTCTGGTGGCTGGTGTATGAGCAAATTAGTGTAGAGTAACAATACTTTTTACCAAGTTTTTATCAACTTGCTTTCTGTTTGTTTGTGTGTTGTCCCTTACAAATCTTGCAATCGATTTTTAACTAACTTCCCGAATAGCTAGACATTTGAAACTTTTAGAATAGCTCAGAACACGATGACAATGCATTTTCAAAATACTTTTAGCCACCTTTAAGCAGAATTGAATTAATTTTCAGTTTTGTTTTGTAGACTGGTGCAGCCATCTGTCGGCCGGGACGGGAACGAAAAGTTAAACGCAAGTTAACTTCCAATTAACTTCATTTTCTTTCAAGTTGATGGGATAATTCATCAAAAAAATTTTAAAAAGCATTTATTAATACATAGAATTGTCAAGTTTATATGACTCAACAGAAAATTAAAAGACATGGTATATAAAAAGTTTCTTTTTATCTTGTAATTATTAAATTGTATGTAATATGGCCATAATCGAACTACCAATTTTACCTTCTGCTTCTTTAAAGTGCTAAGAGGAAGAGGGTGCTTTGTACTTCATCCTCCTCATCCATGTGTACACATGAACTAAATATCAAAGGGATTTTATAACAGCAAAGATCTCTCTGTAAGGAGAAAATTTGGTTAATCGGAAGAAGTTGGGGTTGCCGCCAACTTGGCGATTATTTACTTCCTGTTATGATGTATCCCCTTTTCTGCATATTTTTTAGATTTTTGCCAAATTGGCGATAAAATGCCAAATAGGGGTTGTGTTTGTTCAATGCTTTTCAGTTAGCCGTTTATTGCTATGTTGGTTATTGATGTCGTTTCTAAATATCAGGGGAGGATTTTGGATATTGTTATGCCCGTTGCACACACAGCGTTTTTATCAATGGCGGACATTTTCAATCGGAAGTCGTTCCAAAAAGTAGAGCTTACACACACAGCGGAAAACTCCGTCGAAGGGGAAAAAGGCCCAATTCTCCTTTTCGAATCCTGCATGTTTCAAAGAAAACCAGCGGGGTCGCACCTACGCCCCGCCACCCCCACCCCCAGCCGGGATCGGAGGAGAGTTTGATTCCAAGAAAACCAGCAACCCCCCCCCAGCAAACCCCCAACCACACCCTCGCAAATGACCCTACGACGGTAGAATCCGCTGTGTGTGTAAGCGTGCATAGGGTCACATGGATAACTAGTTCAATCTGGCGTCAACGAATCCACCAGCGCACAGTGGCACTCGACAGCTGCACAAGCTACCGTCGAAGAAAAATTTCATTTTCCGCCCTGTGTGCAAGCTCCAATTGACTTCTGTGGTCTACTGTTGGAACGACGTCCGAAGGAAAATTTCCGCTAGAGATAAAAACGCTGTGTGTGCAACGGGCCTATGATGTAGATTTTCGCAAGAGAGACTAGGGGGGGGGGTACAGAAGGGGTTGCAAATGACGCACTAGTCCATGGTTTCTTACATTCGGATCGGATATTAATTGATTTTTTGTGGGATAAGCTTTGTTCTACTGACCTCTACAGCCAGCGGAAGCTTTTTTTTTTACTGTACTACAGCCAGTGGTACGTAGCGAAGCCAACGGCTGGGGATTTTCTGTAATATTTTTGGACGGATGCGTAACGGAGCGTAGCGGAGTGAAGCAAGGGTATCTGAGCGAAGTGAAGATCCCGTGTGCGCCTACGAGTTTCATAAAGCCAGCAGTAAGTTTGTATTTCAATTTATTTGTTCTTTCTTAGTCGCCAATTTGTTTACATTTCGCAGTTTAAGCCTAACAGGTCTCCTAACGGGATTTTGGCGCCAACTTTTCGCCAAATTGGCGATGGCTCCGTGTATTGGGAATTAACCAAAATGGCGGACTCAGAACGCAAACTTTGGTGACTTTTCAAAAAAATCACCAAAAAGTCGCCAACCGCCCCAGCTTCTTCCGATTTACCCGAAAATTTAAGTTCTAGACGCGTTAATGCGTTGATACCTCTGTACATTCCTGCATTTTGTATCGGAATACAATATTAGAGGTAGCTGAAAAATAAGGCTCCGACTTACGATGTATCGAGGTGAACATTTGAAACAATCGCCAATGCAAGAAAACATGATCTTACCGACTCCAGTTTTAAACGCTGGTCGGAAATTAGCGAATTTCGTTGCGTCTTAAACATAGTTTTATATTCATTATCTGCTTGGATAAATATTCTATCAATATCTTTGTTTTAATTCTGTTTCAACTTTAGATTCGTACCGACTTTCGCAAATTGACGTCACATTAAAGCTGTACAAAACAGAAAGGTAAATGAGTGGTGGGTGGACATCTCATCAAATACAGCTTGAAATTCTCTCGAACTGAGATATTTCTAACTTGCCTGTAGGCGTGATGCTGTTTAGACGCATGCATCTCAGCTCATACTTGACCGCATACGTTAATGTTTTGTTAAATATTGATGGTCATATAGTTCAGTGCCAGTCAAAGCTGATTTTGTAGATGTTTGTATGTCATTTCAACTGGTCAACAACTCGGATACTCCTTTTTAAGTGCAGTTAGTCATGTTTGCATATACAGGGTCATCGATAAAGGTTTGTCCGCGATTTTCAGTTGTGCACGGCGGGAACAACAATTAACCCGATCGGATCTTGCGTAGCAGCAGATATGTTAACTGTGGGTGTTTATTTTTCCACGTCATGGTGAACCGTGACTGCGATGGGGCATACGCCGACTCTGTGACATCGCGCTTCCTCTATATGGGTTTTGACGTTGGATAGGAAGGGACGATCCAATTTTTTGGCCACCAAGAAGCACGATTTGACCCCTCTAGACTTTTTTTCTATGGGGTTACCTGAAAAACATGTATGCTGAGAAGATCCGGGTCTACGCCATTTATCGGACAGAATCACTGCGACTGTGACTCTTATAATCGAGCGTACCTGGCTGGAGGATCGACTATCGCCTAGATGTGCTGAACGACGAGGGACGCTCATATCGAAACCTACTAGATAATGTCCAAAACTTGATTCGTTTCTGTATTATCTGGTGGAAAAGTACACTCATGGACAAAAAATTAGCGCACCAAGAAATAATTCCGGGATGGTAACGAAACTGGAATGAGGTACATGTCGGGGAGATATGCAAATGATTAGAAATGCAGCATGATTGCGCATTACGTATAGCCGGTAGAGGGCGTTGAACATCGTACTCTGTGGAGTATATAAAACAGGTAATCAAAGCTTGTTTGAGTGTGCTGAATCATTTACAAAGGAAGAGCTGTGATAGACATGCATACGCCCTTGTGTCGAAGACAATATAAGTAGTTGTCGCAGTTTGAGAGGGGGAGAATCGTCGCCGATGATGGAAGCTGGGTGTTCAGCTAGGCGAGTAGGCTCGTCAATTAGGCCGCTCTGATTGTGTTGTGAGGAGGTGTTGGGACCAGTAGACCCGAGAGATGTCATGTACACGAAGAACACGCTCAGGACGCCCTCGACAGACCAGTCGTCGAGAAGCCCGCCACATCGTAAGAAATGCACGCGTACAGCCAACTGCTTCATCGGCCGCCATCCAGGCACAGGTAGCACCTTCACTAGGGGCCTCTGTGTCTTCTCGAACCATACGAAGACGCCTGGCTGAAGGGCAGTTGGTATCGCGGCGCCCATTACGTGTGCTGCCCTTGACGCCCACCCAGCGACGCCTCCGTTTGGAGTTTGCCGCGCACGAGGAAACTGGACTGCAGCGGAATGGACCAGGTCGTCTTTAGCGACGAATCCAGATTCAATCTAGGCAGTGATGGACAATCGTGTTCGTGTGTGGAGAGCCCGTGGTGAACGCTTCAATCCTGCCTTGATGTACAGCGACACATCGCTCCCACAGTGGTGTGATGTTAATGGAGTGCCATGCCCTACAATACACGGTCAACCCTAGTATTGTTCGTGGCACCATGACAGCCCAGAGGTATGTTCATGAAATCCTGCAACCAATGTGTGCCCACTCATGCAACGGCTCCAGGAGCCATTTTTTCAACAAGAGAATGCTCGGCCTCATACGGCAAGGGTGTCACAAGACTGTCTCCGCACTGTTACTACCCTTCCTTGGCCTGCCGATCCCCAGATTTGTCTCCAATCGAGCTATCTGGGATCATTTGGGACGACGAGTTGGGCATCCACGAGTTTGAACGAACTAGAGGCAAGGTACAGCAAATGGGAACGGAAATGTCTCACGAATCACTACAAACTTGTATGACTCAATGCCCGATCGTATAGCATCGTGCATTCGCATAGAGGGGTTCCAACGGAGTATTAACTCCTCCGTTCTTTTGCCTTTTTTCTCTGAAATAAATTATTCCTTTTCTTGATTTTCTATCATTTACTTATATCAAAGTAGTCATTTACGTATGTAAAATTTCGTTTCATTTTTGACTACTCCTTCTTGGTGCGCTAATTTTTTTTGTCCATGAGTGTATACACCATGGGTACTATTATATGGTTCTTTATTTGCTTTGCAATCACGGACCCCTTTTTCAAGACCCTGAATTTTTGTGGCATAATAACTGTGTTTTCTCTCGACCAAGCTGTAAAGATTTGAAGGACAAAATTTGACGCTTTTTTTGACTATCCTAATGAAGTTATTTGATATGGGTGCACTGCAAAACAGAGGATTTTCAAGGTGAGGAGTAGCAACTAAGTGTATTCAGTTTTACAACGTTATTAAACGAGAATTGTGCTTCTCCCATTTTCTATATCAGTATCTGGACCTTCCCTTTTTTCCGGCGGGTTAAATTTCTTACTAAAAGAAATCAATCGAAGAAAATAGATAATGGATTTTGGGGGCAAGTTTCGGAAAAGTAATAAGATACTGGGTCCACTGCACTTCGGTGGAGATTCAAAAATCGAAGAATTTTCTTGGGACAGGAAGATTTTTTTGAGTAGTGTATAATCCATATTTTCCGGAAAATGTACTAACAAGGACAGTGTCTGTCCCCAAGGATTATCTTTTGATTGCAAGCTATCGAGGAGATATCCTTGTCACTGAAAGGCAAACTCCTTGTAGAAAGATTAGTCACAACATTCAGTTAGATACTGTTGAAATTGACACTGAATGTTTCCCAAATATCACGTGAACCTGTCAACGACACATGTAAAAATGCTTGAAATGTACAAACAATAAATATTCGTGTTTTCAATAGTGAATCATTTTGCTCCTCACCATCGAATTTGACAAATTATCCAATATATCTGTTAAGAAGTATTGAATTCAAATTTTCATTTAAAGTTGCGATACAATGTGGTGAGGGAATTAAGCCAGATCATTGGTGAACATAATTTTTGGGGCTTTTTTTTTTTTCTTTCTGAAAGTGCCCACTAGACCGGTATTATGTCCGTTTATTGTGTGCATATGTCGCGCGTCGGATTTTTGACTACACTTCTACCATCAACTGACGATTGGGACGAATATCTGGTTCCATATAGTGTGGACGATGGCATTGAAAAACTAGGAGACGAAGTTGTTAGATGAAGAGCTGCACTTATAGTTCAATATAAATTCCCCCTTCCTGTACGAGTGGACACAGTCGTTCTAACAATGTCTTAGATTACTCTCTGTTCATGGGAGAGCTATGATTGGTATCGTTTTAAAAGTGTTCTGGTGTAAAATAATAGATGTAGCTGATCCAACACTTCTATGGGCTTGAACCATAAAGAAGTTGCATTATTCCTTGCTGTTAAAGGCATGTCTTTCAGATTTCTTAATAGCCAACTGAAATAAAAAAAGGAAGTAGTTTTCGACTTCTTTATTGCATTTTTTCTGGACGACATGTCTGGAAATGATCTTTCCAGTATGAGGAAAACTCAACATCAGCATTCAATTGGGGACGTTGAGGAAATTCATGAAGATATCAACTGGAGAGAGGTTGCCGATGTTTTGTAACCTAAAGGAAGTAACAAGCCTAGCAAATCGTATGCACGTATAATATGCGTACATTAGATTCCTTAGGCGTCCGCACACGGAGCGACTCAAAGGAAACTCAACTGGTTAGCGACTGAAATTGCTTATCGGTTGCAAACTCGTTAGTGATGCGGCTCCCGCACACGGGCCGACTCAAAAGTGATTCAAATCAATAGTTTGCGACCTGTCATGGAAGGAAGAACATCATTATTCCGGGCATTATTTTTAGTTAAATTATTATCAGAAATTAATTTATTTAAAAAATCGTCACAATAGATTGTCTTTGATCAATCGTTTAAAAATGGACTGTATATATGGGCGCACATATTCCATAAAAAAAAAAAGTTAGAATTTCATTTCTCGCTAGGCAGAAGTCACGTGACTCGTGTACGTCATTTGGCAGCCTGCCAAAAGAGCGGCTGTAACATAGATTGTGTAATAACAGGCACAACGTAAGAGAAACTGGCGACTGAAGTTGCTAGCGACCGACACGTTGAGTTGCCTGCGACTGATTCACAAACGACGTTGCTGACGGGTTTGGAACAGTTGCGCACGTGGTGTGGCCTCCATCAATTACATAGGTTACGATCATCAGGGACTGGTTTGTGATTGGAGTCGGTTATCAGTTTTCTTTGAGTTGCTCCGTGTGCGGACGGCCTTAAGAAACGCATCTAGGTTCTCTGGTCTGACATCCCCTTAAAATATTATCATGAATTTGAATTCATCGTCGCTTAAATACCCAATTTTGTAATATAATTTACCAGAAATTTATGAAGCAAGCATAGAAATCAAAGCAATCAGTGTATAAGGAAAATTACTGTTTGGGCTAAATTAATCATGCAATTTACGTACTACAAGCTATTTAGGTAATGTCACTCATGCAGTAACTATATACTTACTACTGATAATTTATATTAAAGACTTGCCTCGCAGGAACAACGTTTTAAATTATCACGTCGAATATTTATTGCAAGGTTCACTTAATCTCCATTTCAACCCTCGATCGCAATGATATTTTGATAGGATTAAGCTGATTCCATTTGATAAAGTCTGTCTTGGAGAGGTGTGTTATTTATTTCGCAAGGAGTCGAGAAGTAACAGGCAGGTGATTCTGACGTTAAATGCAGCCGTGATCTAATAAATCCTCGAGACTAGAGAAACATTTATAATAGAATAAATTTATATTAGATATTATTGGTATATGTCAGAGAAACTGCCTCAAAATATCATTATATGAGAGTACTTTTAAAACTTAAATATTTAAAGGAGAATTTTGTAAAAAAAACTTAGGCTGGTTTTATATTTGAAATAAATCGGATATACATTTACTTAAATTCGAAAGAAGGAAAGTACGCAAGTGATATTGAAGCAGTTTTTAAATAATTTAATAAACAGTTTTATTCGAATCAATTTGGGAAACCCTTAACTTATTTTTTCAGATATAGATATGACACTTATTTTTAACAAAATACGGAAAATTGCAAAGATATTACATGATTTTATGTTCATTTTTACCGAAAGATAAAATTAAAATGGAACATTTGTGACTTTAAAGGCTAATTAAACAAGTTGAAGGACAAATTAAACATAACTGTATGATTGAACAATAACTAATTCTCAGGTCAGTGATAATAACAACAATGCCAGTTTGGTTGCATGACTATGTAGAGTCAGAATCAATTTTTAGAAACAGTCTAGTTACCGAACGTTTGCAGAGAATGTCCTGTTTTTTGTCGACTGTTGTGGTCAATTGGGGTTTGGAATATCGGAATGCCAGTTACTGAAACTTGCGCCTACATCGTAGAACAGTTAGCGTCTCAGGTTTGCACATTGTTTGGCTTGGGTCCGAATCCCGACCAAGGGAGGGACGATCCTGTGAAATCCTCTTATAGGGAGGAGTGTTGGCTGTCTGTATGTTGCACTCATGATAAAGTTGCCAATGAATTCGCTGTGTGGATTGGCCAATGTCCCCAAGACAAAGTTCTTGCCACATTGAAAAAAAAATTTAATGAAACGTATTTTGTTTGGTACTTGCTCCTTTGAAAATCACCTTTTTATATTATAAAGTGGATTATAAGATAGAATATCTATATAATTGTTGGTCAATAATGATTTCTCCTATTGCGTTGAGAAGTTGCCTCTCGCAGATTTGTCGCAAACCCGAGACTTAATTGTCATTCGTTTCTAATTTTCAGATGAGGGAAGAAAAGGTTCGTTCGAAAATTTTGAAAGAAATGTGTTTTGGAGTGTTTGAAAACACTTTCTGCTGTATAGCTGGTATGAAAGACGTAATCTGCTTGTGAAAGTGGATAAACCCACTATGAGATTATAGCATGGCTAAGATCTTTAACAGCCAAATTAAAGGCAGAAGAACAATTTGCCTTTATTAGCTAAAACTGTACTCTAAAATAGAAATTCCAGACAGCTGAGAGGATGCCGAAGCCAAATTGTAAAGAAATCAGGCTGAGAGGGAATTAACTCACCTGACGATAAGGTCGGAGGGGAGAAAAGTGAAGATTAACCGGTTATTAATATTAGAAGCTTGGTAAGAAAAATTTCCGGCCTCTGTTTGTCAATATGTCTGCGGCCCTAAATGTTCAAAGTTATGTGCCTTCCCGCAAGGATGATTTGTTTATTTAGAATCTCCTGAATATTTGTTAAAATACCGACCTTTAAGTTTGGAAATCCGGCTGATTTTCATATCCTAGCAAATAGTCATGAGAGATAAATTGTTCTGATTTTTACATAGTTATTTTTAATAAATTTATGATGAATTTTTTTAAAAATCTATTTCTCACCTATATGAAACTGTCTACTTTCATAATAGCCAATTATATTTTATTACACTGTAAACAGATTACTATACATATGCCATCCAACCCGTGATAAAAGGCGATGAATTAGGAATGAAACATTTAATTCTTTTACGAATACACTGAAAATGAATAAAGAATTTTCCAGACGTATTTTACAAATATTTTAATTCATAAAAATCATGATATTCAACTGATATTAAACAAAGTCCAAATCATGCAAACAGTTCCAAGGAGACAAACATAAGAACTTTATAGTACAACAATATTAGAAACGAGTAACAACATTTTAATTCTAATAATTTCGTATTATTCTGTAAAAATCAAAGGCATCAATAAATACATTCATAGTTACTTATATATTATAATACAACAACAGTGTTATAAAGCTTACATAACAGGCATTCCGATATTTGGTGGATGATGAATTTCATTGAAAGACAACATGGGATATATTAAAACTGATTCCTTTCCCACGAAATTCTCCATTTGACAGCAAATAGCGTTTTGCAATTAACTGCAGCCTTCTCGGAAATCAAAAAATAATTTTGAGGGATGACGCAATGTATTTAAACGACTACAATTTAGATTATTAATCTTTTTTAAAACAGTTTTTTTTAACTAGGAATTCCCAGAAATTTAGATCACAGAAGTAAGTATTTATTGTCTTTTGAATTTTATGGAGATTTCAATTCGCTCCTCAGATCACCAAAAACACTTAATGTTATAACAATTTAAAGTTATAAAGTTAGTTTAAAATGAAACTCTTCTCTTTATATCTCAGTATCCTCTCTCTCTCTCTGTATATATATATATATATTATATATATATATATATCTATATATATATATAATATATCTATATATATATATATATATATCATTATATATATATCTATATATATATGTGTGTGTGTGTGTGTGTTTGTTTTAAGTCATACGATTTTCTTTAATTTATTTAAAGTTCTTTCCACTGAACTAGAAAATAAATTTTTGTCCATTTTGATAAATTTGATAGCATTGTGCTCTACGCAGTGTGTTAACATATGCGGAGAAATACAGATTTTTCTCAATGAGTCATTACTCAGGTTTTATATCTTTAATAATGTAATAATCTCGAAGCACTTAAGGAAAAAACATCTAAATGATAAACACCAAAAGAATAAATGATTTTGAGAAAACAAGCATAGAATGTCGCTAAAGATTTGTAACTCAATCTATTAATGAATATCCGTTTTTTATTACCTAAAAGGTAATAAACAGTAGAAATAATAATTTTTTATTGCTTTAATTGTTTGTGAATAAACCCCGCAATTGAGATTTTAAAAAGTACCACCTAATGTGTTAAACTTACCTTCATGAAATTCATGATTTATTGGTATAGAACTAATATTTATAATCATGTAATAGCCGACCGTCACGTATTAAGAACTGATAACATGTAAAGCAAGTAAAATGAAAAAGAAAAAGACGGAATTTTACAAAGTTGTCTTTTCCTTAAGATTAATTTTAGAATTTTAGAGACAACATTACGTATATTTTTAATTTTATGCTTGATGCTCATAAAGTTAAAAGGCCCTGTTTTAAGGAACGTTTTTATTTTGACCAAGAAGGAAATTTTCAAATTTCAAGAGCTTCTTTCTCATTAACGATTAGATATATTTTAACAATTTTAAACAAGCTAAAATAGTTCTTAAAAATTAGGAACCGAAAACCACTTATATATAAGAGGAGTCCAAGCAACAAGAAAATTTAATGAGATTTTTTTTCGAATAAGCTAGGGAACCTGGGACTCCTTTGTTGTTTTGGAAAAAAAATATACTTGTATAGAGAGAGCTTTTAAATTTTATGTTAATATATTACATGAAAACATTTTAACATGCTTCCTTCTTACTCTACGTTCTTTAATAAGTTTTGTGAAGTAAATAAATACAATCAAAAAAGATAAAAGATAAAAAAAGTATTCGATGGGGGACATTTTTTGCCGTTTAAAGAACAATGTTGTGCTTGAGTGAATGAATTGTGGAAAGTGTTTCTGTTGCCAAATTTTGTTTTAAAATTTGTCCATGACTCTTTTTGCAATTTTTACGTGTGTCGCTTTGTTATAGAATAGTAATTCGGAATTTGCTAAAAAAGTATTATGTAAAAACATTAGCCTTAAATTAAGTTTTGATCATTGAGATCAAAATAGCAATGCAGTACCAGTTCTGATATTTGCATTTTTTAATTAAATTTATACTATGTAACAAAACAGATTAAAAGTTTTGAATACTTATTACTTTTAATGATTTATAATGTGAAACAAATGCTGCAGGTATGGATATTGCAGATTCTGTCTCTATGAAGTACGCACTTTTGTTAAGTGTCAATCTTATGTGTAAATTCGTCATATTAAGTGTAAATCATCTTATTAAGTGTAAATATTATAAATGCCCTGAAATCCGTGGACATAACTCCACTCTGATAAGCGGCTATATAAATTCTTCATCTTCATCATTTAATCTTCATATCTTTAAAAGAATTATTAAGAAATGCGTAGAAATGAAGAGATTAAAAAATTACACTTTTTGCAATTAAACTAGAAATTAAACACTTCCAATACCTTAACGAATCAGTGTGATTGAAAATAATTTATTTTAGCCATTAAACAACAACAAAAAGATGTTTTGAGGGATATTTACATAGTTTTTAGTTTAAATAGAAATAATAAAATTAGCCCAGGTATAAAACTTTGTTAGTATTAAAAATTATCTTGTATATTTATGCTCTGATGTGAAGAAAAAAACAATTTTAAAACTGTCATGGAGAATTTCATGAATGGGAAAGGACATGTCGCATATATTTAAAATGATACCTTGGTACCACTACATCCTATTAGCGAAAGGACATTCATTTAGCAGAAGAGTATCTTCATTCAGTGATGATCTTTGTAAGTCTCTATGCAGTAACCAGCTGCGCTATTGAAATGCAATGTCAGACAACGTAAAGTAAATACTCAAACTTAACATGGATTTCCGGTATTTACAGAACAAGACATTATCTTCATTTTTTTTTTGTTACACACACTCATTAAATTCAATTCTAACGAATTGTTTTTTCCTAAAATGTCCCGTAAATGACAGCATACATGTATTAACGCAATTTCTTTTTTTTCCTCTTCATAAAAAATATACTCATCTCTGACTGGCATTGAAAGTATGATGGCACTTGAATAAATTGCAGGATCTGGCTTTGAAATCATTTCTGAAGAGAAAAAAATAGACATAAGCTCTGAAGAATATCCATTTTATGGGTACTGAAGCTTTTGGTGTGTTACGTTTTGAGCCGGTATATATTCAGCAGAAAACTACTGTTGTATACGTAAAAATTGTTGTATTTATTTACTTGCAAATACAGCAGTACCTAGATATACAAACGTTAGCTAAAGTAGACACAAGCTAATAAAGTAAAGCAGACTTTAAATTTTCAGCAAAGCAATCTTTAAAATAATTTCTGAAGAGAAAAAAGGACATTAAGCTGTGAATATCCATTGTATGGGTACCGAAGGAAGCTTTTGGTGTGTTGTGTTCTGAGCTGGTATATACTCAGAGAAACTATGTTGTATGTGTAAAAGTTGTATTTATATACATACAAGTACAACAATACCTAGATATACAACGTTAGAATTCTAATGAAGTAGAGACAAAGTTATAAAGCAAAGCAGATTTTGAACTTTCATCAAATCAAGATTTGAAAATATTTCTGAATGAGAAAAACACATTAAGCTCTTAAAATTATTCATTATAAGGGTGCTGAAGCTTTTGGTCTATTACGTTTGAGCAGGTATATACTCAGGAGAAATTATGTTGTATACTTAAGAATGCATTTATATATTTACAAATACAACAATACCTAGATATACAACGTTAGAAATTCTAATAAAGTAGAGACAAAGTATAAAGAGAGCAAAGCAGACTTTAAACTTTCAGCAAAGCAAGCTTTTGAAACATTCTGAAAGAGGAAACAAACATATTAAACTCTAAAAACATCCATTTTATGCGTGCTGAAGCTTTTGGTCTATTACGTTTGAGCCGGTATATACTCACCAGAAATATGTTGTATACTTATGAAGTGCATTTATATATTTACAAATACAACAATAGCTAGATATACAACGTTAGAAATTCTTATAAAGTACAAACAAAGTAATAAAGCAAAACAGACTTTGAACTTTTCAGCGAAACAAAGTTTGAAATAATTTCGAAAGGAGAAAAAACTCATTAAGCTCTAAATAATATCTATTTTCTGGGTAATGAGCTTTTGGTGTATTATGTTTTTGAGCCGGTATATACTCAACAGAAATTATGTTGTATACATAAGAATGTTGTATTTATATACTTACAAATACAACAATACCTAAATATACAAAATTAGAAATTCTAATAAAGTAGATACAAATAGATATTGTAATAAAGTAATAAATAAAATCATACTTTAAAATTTTATCAATGATGAAATCAACCACATTAAGTTCTGAAAAATATCCATTTTATGGGTACTGAAGCTTTTGGTCTATTGGGTTCGGTAGATACTCAGCTGAAACTATGTTGTATACGCAAGAATTGTTGTATTATATACTAACAAATACAACAATACCTAGATATACAATATTAAAAATTCTAATAAAATAGACAAGTTAACAAAGCAAAGCAGGCAGAGACTTTTAAAAATCTCGAGAAGCTACTAGAAGCATCTGCTTATACAAAATGAAACATCACCCCATGAGAATAAAGCCGAACGTCCTCCGAGTAGTGAAAGAAACTTCAAAATAATACATTTATTAATAAATCTTTCCCTAGACATTTGTTGGAAGTCGTATGACACTTTCAAACATTTTTATCTTACTATTTAAGAACCACTTGGATGGATGGGGGGAATATTTTACGGGAACTTTTGCTTCCCGGACAGATGTGCTGTTCGTGAGTCAAGTTTAAGTCAATCTTGATGCTTTCAGGTTAACGTTAGGCAGTTTGATTTTATATACGTCGACCCAGATTATTTCCTGCATAAATATAGTCTATTAGAGGTTATCAAAAGCCCCTACCGTGTAGTTCAATGACAGCTTATAAATATTTATGACGATATATAACCTTAGTTTAGTGAATAATAATCTCTGTTTTATTTTACTGGCTAAGGTCAAGAGGTATTGTTTTCATTATGTGTTAAATGATATATCTCTTTCCTGTGAATCATAGATTTATCCACTGCGTAATACTTTACGCCTCTTGTAGAAAGCTTTAATTACTTGTCGTTTATCTGTATGGATCTTACGTATTTTTTTTTCCATAAACGACCGTAAAACAATTTATATGTCAATCAGGGTAGATATAGATATATGTATACCTGAATTTCTTTATTCTGTTTATTAAAATCTAAAGCTCTCTGGCATGCAGTGCGAACTCCCACAAATCCAAGTAATTTTCAGAGTTTACCAATTTTTAACTATTCAGATAAGCGCCTAAATTTTTGGCTTTATTATCATCTCCCCAAAATTACAAAGAGATGTTCCAAACCTTGGAACAATACATATATCTATATCGGCAGTAGAAGATTTTTCGAGTAATTTACAAAGCTATTAGCGTTCATATGAGCTAAATATTTGATTAAACTTACTGCCGAGACGTAACACGCAGTTTAAAACACATTTTGTAATCACCCCAACGTCACAATCCTAAACAGCATTTGAATAACGCGGTGCTATCACGCGTTGTGAAATTCTCTCTGGCAGGCTGAAGTTGGTAAAACGTATCACAAACTCGAATTCTTTTATTTTGTGCCGATTGACGTTACTAATCTTGAAACTACAATCACATTGAAGAATAGAAATAAGGCAATTGCATTAGAATGTCAGAACTCAAGTCTTGCGAAACGAAAGACAAAACTTAGGTTGTAATAAACATCGATTACTAAAATTCTCGTGTAAAAGTATGTTCGAAACCGTAGCAAATTGAAGACTAGAGGCCTCCACGTGTAAAACGGGTGGTTTCCAACTTCAAGCCTTTGGTTTTTCACGTTGCTATACCATTAACATTGCATCAAATTGCTTAATTACCAAAGAAGACAACGGTAGAATAAATCAAGGAGGAACTAAAATATAACTTCCAATAATGACGTCACAAATTTGTCAGCAAGATTTTCTGGAGTCTGCAGGGAAGAAGGATAACTCTGGTAAATAATGCCTACAATCTCTACCATGCATCACACCTTGCGATTAGCGATTACCTGTTAATTGATTCTGGTTTTGTGTATGCAAAATTACACCTTTCCCATGATGAGCATTTTTGGATTTTTACTATAATAAAAAAACCAAGTCAAACTGCAGTGGCTTTGCCTTGCCAGCTATATATATCAATTGTATTTGCTTAACTAAGGCTCGAGTTAACTTGAACGTTGTTTTGAATATTGTGCTAATTGTTTTTTTCGGTTTAAAATCAAATGTTAAGTTTGCATGTTAAAGTGCCAGTGGTTTATTGTATTTCGACACCTTACCGTAGTACCAGCAATACGTCACCAAACTATCATAATATGTTCGATTAGTTAATTTGTATACCTCAGTATAATAAATTATTATGCGTAATATTAATATTATGTGAAATCTCTGGAATATGGATGTGAATAGTATACCCATCAACACTTTTCGGATGAAGAATTACTTTATTTACCCCATTTTTCGAAGAACTTAATTATAGGGCAGAACCAAAATAAACAGAGAGAGCAAAAAGTTATGAATGTAATTTACGAACAGCAAAATCTATGCAACCATGAAAAATTGAATGAAATATACAAATCCAGGCGTATATGAAAGCGAAAAAGGGGAGAGAGTGGAATAAGCGTATGCTCAGCAAAGGGAAAATTTTTTTGGGGGAATATATTCTTGCTGCCCAGAGCCAAGACGCCTGACTTAAAAAGAAATTTATTGTTCGCCTTTCCAAAAAACTTTCGAACTATCAGCATTGTTTTCTCTTTGCAATGGAAATGCTACCACTCTTCCTTGGCAAGATTTTCTTTAGAATATTTCTAAATTCTCACTGTTTGTTCGCTTGAAATAACTTCCCTTATTGTTCCTGAGGAGCTGAAAAATTAGCATAAATTTTCTGATTCTTAGGATAAAATAAGATTATTTGATAAGAAAAATATTTAAACTGTTTCTCTGTTAGTTGTGCTCGTGTAAATAAATATTTTTTTTCTATGGTGTTGTTCTCTTATTAATTGCTCTCAGTATCTTCGTAATTAAACATAAGAATTTGCTTGGCGCGATTTTAAAAGCTGTTTTGAAAGGAAAAAATAAATATTTGTAATCGTAACTTTAAAAATTACTTTGCATGAAAGAGAGTTTCGATAATTATTTCTTTGTTTCCGGTGAACTTCATTGTTCTCGACAAAACAAAAATTGATTCCTAGCAACATGTTTAATAGGGTAGGTGCGCATTATATTAAAAAATACACATACACAAATCCAGTACTGATGAAAAAAAAACAATATATGATATTGGTTATTTGCTTGGTTATCAGAAAATGCCAGTTTCGTAAAACCTTTCAAAACGCGTGTTTCTGAACATAACCATTTTTTCCATGTTTTTATTGACTCGCTTTCTTGTTTGTTTGTTTGTTTGTTTGTTTGTGTGTTTGTCCAGTACAAATCTTGCAATCGATTTTTAACTAACTTCCCGACTAGACATTTCAAACTTTTAGAATAGCTCAGAACATGATGTCAATGCATTTTTTTATACTTTTATCCATCTTTAAGCAGAATGGAATTCCTTTTCAGTTAATTTTGTTTTGTAGAGTGGTGCAGCCATCTATCGACCGGGACGGGAACGAAAAGTTAAACGCAAGTTAACTTCCAATTAACTTTCTTTTCTTTCAAGTTGATGGGATAATTCATCAAAAAATTTTTAAAAAAGTATTTATTTATATATATATATATATAGAATTGTCAAGTTTATATGATTCAACAGAAAATTTAAAAGCATGGTATATAAAAAGTTCTTTTTATCTTGTAATTTATTAGTTTTCAACCCTAAAACTGATGAAATAGCATGTTTTCAACAAAATAGTTAAATCCAAATTTGCCTTTTGAATGACGTTTAAAAGATCATTAAATTCGTCATCTGTTACTTTTTAGTACTTTGAAAATTTGCTATCCATCCTTAAAAATCAAGTCCCCCCCCCCCCCCCCCCCCGAATAATACATTATTAATGCGTACAAAGTTCGGGAGATGCCTTTAGGTTTCTTAGGTTTCAGAACTCCTATAATTTCTTTATTACTATCAAAAATAAAGCAAACCCCCTTCTTCTCTCATTAAAGGTGTTATATATATATATATATATATATATATAATTATATATATATATATATATATATATATATATATCATACGTGTCAAGTGTTCCGTAAAAAACGTATTCGTTTCGTTTTTTAAGCTTTGTTACGAAAATACGTTTTCAAGAAAAAATGTCCCGTATTTTTACTTCCGCAGCACCTTTTTTCCCCCTACATCGCGTTTTCGAGATTCATTTTTCCCCTCCTAACAGCTTACACTATACAAAAACTTCCTGGACAGCAAGCAGCTTCTACAACATTAGAAAGAAAAAGTCAACATCATGTGGTTCACCTAAACTTATAAAAAAAGAAAATCAACCTCATTTGCTTCACCAATACCAATAAAAAAAATTAAAATTAATGTCAAGTGCTTCACCCAACTCTGTAAAACAGTTAAAACCATCTCATGTGCTTCTCAAAAATGAGCAAAGAAAGTAAAATCACTTGCAGAGTCACCATCATCTACCAATAATAAACGCATATTGCAGCGGGAAGAAAGAATTTTTCTTACATTAAGCTCAAATCTTGATCCTGCTTTAGCATTTTTTGTGAAAAATCTGATTGTCATTTATGAAACATATAATGTGATGTTTCAAAGTGAAGAGCCGAAAATTCACAAGATGAGAAGAGAGTTATCGAATTTATTTGAATTGTTGGCAAGATTTCAGAAAATATCTGTCACAACTAGCTCTAAGTGTGTATTTAATGTGAAATTTGATGTATTTAAAAATCAGAAGCATGATAAAGATCTAGTTATAGGATCCAAAACATCAGAATTTGTCAAAGAATTGTCTGAAAGCGAACTTTTACAGTTCTATTCTTGTGTTAAAAAATATTATACAACATCTTGTCGCTCTTTTTTTTTTCCGATTCCGTCGCGCGCTGTGTTCCGTATTTTTTTCTTGGGAGGTTGGCAGCTATGATATATCTATATTTTTTTACAATATTACCTTAAACTCTATTACACTTTTTTACTTCAAGAAAGCTAGTCTTTAGCGACCAAGGTACATGTTTAGAACCCTAGAATTGTCCTTAGATTTTGAAATGCTATTGGTTGCTGAAACCTGGAATGACGAAAGAGTTGTTTGCCACGAGAAAAAATTAACTGTCCAAAAATGTCCAACTGCCATCATGTACGTTCCCGTATATGGTCTGAAAATAAATCATTTCCCTTTCATCCTCTTTATTACTTATAATGAAGAAGTTAATATGAAGTATTCCTCTCTATGATTGTTAATGTCAACAATTGATGCCATAACTAACTCTCTCTCTCTCTCTCTCTCTCTCTCTCTCTCTCTCTCTCTATATAATATATATATATATATATATATATTATATATATATATATATATAATAAATATATGCCATGTAATTTAAGATTTAAAGGGGACAGTTAAACAAGATGTAATCTGCATTTGATTTCAAAGAAAATTGAATACGCATTCTTGACTTCAAACAAAATTCGGAGAGAGTTAAAATATGCGTATGTAATATTAATTATAAGAATTTAAAAAAATATTAAGTATTAACGAAAACAGGTTTACTTACACATCTAAGTCAATTCCCCAACGTAGAAAACTTATTTTGACTGTTTTTGGATATATCTGACTGTTTTTGGATAAACAAATGCAAGATTTCCTAGCAACAACAAACCTTAAAACGAAATCGGTTGAAGCAATGATTGCAATATTTTAACATTAATAAAATATGCAGTATTTTATAATTAATATTAAATATATTTTATTAATGTTCGGTCAAATAACTTTTGATAATGTACAGAATTGTCATCTAAACAAACTATGATGTAAAGTATTGCATATTTTATTAACCGATATGCAATATTTTAACATTAATAAAATCGTAACATCGGTGGGAAACCCATCACTTATAGAGTTATATAAGTCTAAATAAAGCAATAATCCTACTATGACGTTTACAAAAATGTAATGTATATCCCGAAAATTAAATCGATTACTTGATTTTCAACTCCGTATTACAACTAATGACGTTAGAGGTGTATATAATATAATACTAAAATGTACACAGTAATAAGAAGGAATCTCGTAAAGAAAAACAGCGTACGTCAAGAGCAGTCAAGATGGATGGGACGGGGGAGTTATTCTTGGGTATATAGCTATCTGGGAAAGGGTGGAGTATTAGCAGCAGGCAGCTACTTTAGTGTCAAATTACAGAAAAGACGAGCTGACTTCATAGCTACGCAGATTCATTCAGGGTGATCAAGAAAACATTTTTTTTAAGCTTGTTACACACACATTTGTTTAGTGTTATAACATATTACCATGTAAGATTGCAAAGGAGGGTAGAGAACAGATGAGATGCCCTACTAAAGCCCCACAATACACCATATCGATGCAGTTATCGTATTTTTCGGACCATTAAACGCACCTTATTGCATTAAAAAATCCAATTAAAATTGGAGTGCGTCTCATGGTACGAAGGTAACATAAAAATAGAATAAATATTTTATTTTATATATACATATACTAGCATTATTGCCCGGCGTTGCCCGGATAGATATATAGATATAAAACTTTTCATTCATTCCATCAAAAAAAATACTGAGCTGCACCTCCCGCTCTTTATGTTCAACGTCATCCGTTTAAAAATCCGTTTAAAAAATGGTCTGCATCACTTTCCGCATGAAAACGAATGTGACATATGAGCATCCAAACGATATGTGTAATCAAAACCATCTGCAGATTTCACTATGGAAATAAATTAAGATGGATAAACCATGGTATAAAAAATAAACTTATTTATCCGATTATATTATACAACGATAAGCAAGATTTTCACCGAAAATGAATTTATCTTGTTGAGAATTGAGAAATTAAAATATCACATAATCCCTAAAAGCGTGACGATAGAGCGCAAAATGCCGCCAAATTTGTTGACATCTAGTGATGTCATACTCACATCCAACATACATAAGAGCTTTTTAAGTCCCTCAAATTTTGGCGAAGCGCGCTCGAAACTGCAAATAACAAAGGACACAACACAAAGCAGAGCCGGGAAAGTTGTGTGTATCTGTGTGAGGGTTGGGCGAGGAGTACCAACCCTCTTCTCCCCCGCGAAATTGACTGATAACGCAGCGAAACGCAACCTGAAGGGACCGTATCCACATTTAGGTGGTACGCGCACCACTAAGGGACTCAAAAAATCATTAAAAAATTAATTTAAAAAAACTAATTGAGCCCCAAATTTCGTTTTTGATGCGTTAACTTTCTCGGGTCCCAAAACATTAAGTGTGCCGAATTTGGTCCCGGTGGGTGAAGCAGTCTAGGTTTCTATAGCGGACAAACAAACAGACGAGCTCTTATATATATACGAGGCGTAAATACCGTTTTGAAATAAAAATAAAACAGACTTTTTTTAACAATTTTATTTTTACATGAAAGCTTGTTCTTTAATATACATTTCTACACAATTCCCACCAATATTAAGGCACTTATCGTATCGCACAACCAGCTTTTGAATACCATCCTCGTAGAATTATGCCGCCTGATTAGACAACCACTGCAACACGGTCGTTTTGATATCGTCATCGTCGTCGAGGCGCTGACCACCCAAATTCCTCTTTATAGGCAGGAACACGTGTTAGTCACTGGGCGCTAGATCGGGGCCTGTACGGAGGGTGATCAAGTTGTTCCCAGCCAAATGATCCGATCGGCTCTTGAGTTCGATTGGCTGTGTGTGGATTGGCATTGTCATGAACCAAAACGATCCCCTTACACAGCATGCCACGCCTTTTGTTTTGGATCGCACGGCGCATTTTTTTTTTTAAAGTCTCACAATAAGTTGTAAAATTTATTGTGTCACCACCAGTCAAAAAGTTAGGCCAAGTGACCTAACTTTTAGGTCAAATGACCTAACTGCAACCACTGCAACACGGTCGTTAGACCGTGTTGCAGTGGTTGTTTAATCAGGAGGCAGATTTCTACGACGATGGTATTCAAAAGCTGGTTGTACGATACGATAAGTGCCTTAATATTGGCGGGAATTATGTAGAAATGTAGATTAAAGAACAGGCTTTCATGTAAAAATAAAATTGCTAAAAAAAGTCTACTAGTTTTATTTTTGTTTCAAAACGGTACTTACTTAAAAAACACGCCTCGTGTGTGTGTATATATATATATATATATATATATATATATATATATATATATATATATATATATATATATATATATATATATATATATATATATATATATATATGTGTGTGTGGCTAAAATATGGGGGGGGGGAGCGATCGCGCGACCTTAAAACGGGATATTAGCTAGTAAAATATAGGATTAACAATTTAAAAGTCTGGGGGTTCAAATAAGCGGCATAAGGCATTGCAGTGAAAATATAATTAGTGGGTTCGACTTGATTCGATTACCGAAGAACCGCAGAACCACATGGGAGAATTTTTAGGTAGACGTATAGCCTTGCAGTTTGGTGTTAAGAAATTGCTTAGTTTAGCAAAAAGATCCGACATGACATCACGCATAAGTAATGAGCGTCGGTAGCGCACTATTAAAACTTAGGGACAAAGGATTTATTTTAGAGTCATGGATAACTAGGGAATGGAAAGGACGTGTGCTGAAGGCGCACAGATTTTAATGGGGATTGGGAAGCCATATCTTTTAGTTATGGATCTGAGAGTCGTTAAGAGATTTAATAAATATGTTAGTAAATGGTAATGGAGTTGTCGTCACTGTATTTGAGTTTGGATTCTACATTGCCTCGCCACTGGACCATTATCGACTGCCAAGTGAAAGATGATTCTCGGGATGTTAGAATAATGTGTTAAATAGATCGGGCGTGAAGCACCAACGTCCGACACACACACACACACATATATATATATATATATATATATATATATATATATATATATATATATATACATACAGGGTGTCCGGGCTGCATATTCCCATTCCTTACATGAAATCGCGCCATTAGATCGTTTGGCGGCTGCTGATTGGTCAATTGAGTTTTCATCGGTATTTGTGCATTTGATGCGCTGATGCTTATGAAAGCATGTCTGTTTTTCAAGAATCAAAACTTCCTTCACTATTTTTGAACGAGTATTTATAATTTTTATTTTTTAAGAGTAAGGTTAAAAAAAATTAAGTGTGCAAAACAGCAAAAAATATATAATTTGCATCTTGCAATTAAGATTTTAATTAAAAAAATTTAAAAATATTTTTTTAAAAA
The DNA here is from genome assembly GCA_907164885.2 of Dolomedes plantarius. Lineage (NCBI taxonomy): Eukaryota > Metazoa > Arthropoda > Arachnida > Araneae > Dolomedidae > Dolomedes > Dolomedes plantarius. The sequence goes on from OU015496.1 coordinate 12,717,939, forward strand.
ATTCAACATTTAAATTTAAAAATAAATAAATAAATAAATAGAGCTTTCTTTTTTAAATTCAACATTTAAATTTAAAAAACAGAAAAATACCTTTCCTTTTTTTAATTCAACATTTAAATTTAAGAAAAAAGTCAATTTTGAGTAATATTTACTCTATTTTATTCTACTCTTAAAATTTTACAGTGAAATTACTACGGAATTTGGTAATTTCTTAAAATTTTCCATGCACAAAAAAGAAATATGAAGGCATTTATGGCGAAAATTTCTTTTACAAATAGCTTGTCACTTTAAATTACTTTTACATTAATAGGTGGCGCCACTTAAAAAAAATTACGTTCCTTGTAAAATATAGCGTAAAAAAATATGTAAAAATGAAAGCAACGAAGAAATATATTTCATCTCTTTTAAAATGCGCTTAGGATAAAAAATTATGCAATTATCGTAATGAAAGCATTTAAGAAATATATTTTAGCATTTATCTCATTTAAAATGCTCCTAGGATCGAATATTATGGCAGTTACCGATGAAAACTCAATTGACCAATCAGCAGTCGAAAACGATGTAATGGTGCGATTTCATGTAAGGAATGGGAATATATGTCCGGGCTAAAGGTATTTAAAAGTCGACTTATTTTTACGAAACTACCCGTTAAAATTTTAAAAAATTATTTAAATAGAAAGAACATCTCACCAAGGTTTTCATCATGGTACTTTAGCAGCAATATGAAGCATAGAATAACATTCTTCCTTCAGAAGTTTTATTTTGTACCTTTTATTATCAGGCAGAAATGAAAATTTACCCGTAATTCAAATATTTTCTGTACACGCACTTCAAATTGCAACACACAATTGCTTTCAATACACTAAAACATGCTGCACATTCTGCTTTCAACCCTTCATGACTACTGCTCTCTGATTGATTGGAATAACGAAGCATTTCATTGCTAAAAAAACAGTCACTCATTATTACAGTGACCTTGTGCTTGTCTTATAATGTTTTTTTTTCAAAATATCGATGAAACTATTTACGTTATAGGAGTCCTACAAACAGATTTGAAATCAGCATGAAAAATTACATCAGAATCATTAACTATAGTTAAGATAGTACAATAATTTCATAACGAAAAATTAAATCAAACAAAAATGTGCAAAAAAATAAATGTGTTCAGGACTTTTTGCCACCACTGTATATATATATATATATATATATATATATTTATATATATTATTTATTACATTTACTATACATATTTTTTATCTTTATTAAGTAAGAAATCGGAAATATCTTTATACACCTAGCAAAATACAAAATATTCTTTCCTAAAAATCCTCCCATAAATTTGAGGGGCATCTTATCGTCTGAAAAATACCGTATATATTTATCTCATTACGGTAATATAGATATTGGTCAAGAAATTTTTTGTTATTGTACAGAATTGTCCGTTGGACAAATTCTTTGTGATAGATGCGTATTTAAATGTTCAGTTTCCTTTAAAAAATGTAAATTATAATTGAATAAATAATATTATATCCAATAACTAGTAATGGATTTTTGGCGAGTATTTTGGACAAGAAAGTCACTAAAATTATAAAAGAAATATTGATTTATTACGTTCATAGCCTATGGCGACTACATCGACACTGATGTCGCCATATAAGTTTGCAACGGAGGGGAGAAAACAGATGACACTCTCTACTATAACCCCACAGTACACTATATCGATGCAGTTATATACTCGTATTTATTACATTACGGTAAGATAGATATCGGTTAGAAAACTTTTGTTACTATACAGAATTGTCCAATAAAAAAACTCTTTGTCATAAATGCTTATTTAAATGCTGAGTTTTATTTCTTATAAATGCAAATTATAATTGAATAATTACAGGATAAAAAAAAACTTTTTATATACCATGCTTTTAAATTTTCTGTTGAATCATACGTATAAACTTGACAATTATATGTATTAATAAATACTTTTTAAAATTTTTTTGATGAATTATTCCATCAACTTGAAAGAAAATGAAGTTAATTGGAAGTCAACTTGCGTTTAACTTTTCGTTCCCGTCCCGGCCGATAGATGGCTGCACTAGTCTACAAAACAAAATTAACTGAAAAAGAAATTCAAATCTTCTTAAGGATGGCTAAAAGTATTAAAATAATGCATTGTCATCGTGTTCTGAGCTATTTTAAAAGTTTCAAATGTCTAGCTAGTCGGGAAGTTAGTTAAAAATCGATTGCAAGATTTGTACCGGACAAACAAACACACACAAACAAACCAAGTTAATAAAAACATGGTAATAAATAGCATTATCTATGATAAACTAGAAATGAATTTTTTGGAGAGTACTTTGGACAAGAAAGTCACTAAAATTATAAAAGAAATATTGACTTATTACAAGCATAGTATATGGCAACTACAGAGAAATTAATATTACTGTACGTAGGTGAAATTTCAAATTTGTTGCACCAGTTGGTGAATGCAGATGATATTCCTCGACTTACGACCGAGCATTGGTCGTAAGTTGATTTGGCCGTAAGTCGAGATTCAAACAAGTTTTTTTTTGTATATATTACATACATATATTTTTTACTTTCATACATACATACGTAACTAAAAATACATTGTACTTTCTTTAGAAGGAATAAATTGTTCTTCGCCATCAGTACTTATTATGTTAGTACAATCCAATGGCTCAGAATTTGCGACAGAATGCAAGTTTTTTTAACAGGTTGCAAGTTTTTTTAATAAAGTTATCCAAGGTAGTTTTTGATATTCATGTAATACATATACGTATGTACTGTACATTCAAGGAATAATGGCATAGATAATGCTATTTATTACCATATTTTTGAGAAAAAAAGATAAAAATAATTAAAAGAAATAAATAAAAAATTTTGGTTCTTAAGTGTGAGGAAACGAGTAGAAGTAATTATAATATTAAATGTATAAATAAATAATACATTATTTTAAATCATAGTATATAAGTATAATATTGTATTATAATATATTATAATAATATTATATTATATTTATATTATATTATATTTTATTATATTTTATTTATATCTATATATATAAAACGCGTAGGTATGCGGCACAAAAATCGACGATATCTCTACACTCCGAATGGCAACGGCTGCCAATACCAGATGTAAACATTAGCGGCCGTCCGCAATTTGCAACCTCGTGTCAACATGGATTTACGCACTGAAATCAGGAATGTTCGAAAACGAGCTGCACGATCAAGTGAAAATTGAGGGCACGATCAAGTGAAAATGGGAACAGTCTCAAGAATGAAAGCGAAGAAATAATTCATTAAGAGAGAGCAGAAATAATCGCGAGATTAGGCTTAACCGTCTCCGATATAGCAATAAACAACCAGTAATATTTAATTTTCTACACTTTTTTCAGTACTTGCTGAATTTTTACTCCATTTTATAAGTGAAGAAATTTTCTCAACAATTTATTATTTGATATGATTAAGTGTAGATATCTGAATTGTGAACAGTAATATATACAGAGAGTGATGTACTCAACACTATATTTAAAAATTTTCTCCAAAAATTTCTTATTTGTTGTAATGATAAAGTGTAGATATCTCAATTTTGAAAAATAGTACATACAAAGAGGGATGTAATTTTTAAAATCATTGATGTTGGGTTTATCAGTCTTATCTTTAATTCTTTTCTGAGGTAATGGAAATTCACATTTTTTGATCACGATGTTCTAGAATCAGCCTTATAGAGAATACCCCTTAACAACATAAATTTGTGATGACAGGTAATGGTAACATTCCTTACATATGTTAGGGCCTGTTCACCTAGGAGTCCGATGCGTTGCGTTGAGGAAAAGATGACGTTGAGACGAAAATAAACCAATCATATGTCTCCAAACGATTAGCAATGAAATTTTTAACGCCTATGGTTGGTTTATTTTCGCCTCAACGTCATCTTTTCCTTAACGCAACGCTACGGATTCCTATGTGAACAGGCCCTTACTTTCAGTTGTGTTGTTTTGCAAAAGAAAATATAAAACTAAAAGCGACCATGCTGGTCGCGCAGCGGCTAGTTATATTATATTATATTTATATTATATTTTATTTATATTATATTATATTATATTTATATTATATTTTATTTATATTATATTTATTTATTTTAATACATTATAATAATATCTTTGGAAGTAATAATTACCGCAGTATATACATTCTTTTCAGGAAATTATATTAACTTTTAGCTTACGGGGCCCATTTTTCCGATTCCCTCTCTAGAACGGGAAATTTCCTACCCCTTTTGTAAGAATGGCCATTAAGGGGTTTGTGTATATATATACGTATATATGTGTGTGTGTGTATGTATGTATATACATATACATAATATATATACACACACACATATATATACATACATACATACACACACACACACACACACACACACACACACACACATATATATATATATATATATATATATATATATATATATATATATATATATATATATATATATATATATCCCCCTAAAACTCCAACATTAGATGCAAAAAAAATATCCGTTGTCGCAATATAAATTTAATTTTCTAAGTCCTGATGCTTTATCTTAATTTCCTACTTCGAGACGCTCTCTCCAGGAGAGAGTTTTGATTGAGCCATTATTCTAGTGATATATACTTCGAACAAGCTATAACAGTTATCTTATATTGGTAACAACAGACGAAAAAACATCAATAATCAAGTTAGTGGTTTCAAAATATAGATTCAAAAAGTGCGATCTTATCACACATGTTTATCTCAAATTTCAAGAATTAGGACTTTACATATCTAATTAATTAATTCCGAAAACCTATTTTTCTAGAATGTTTGTTATCTTTTGATTAACTTTCCTTCCATTGGAGAAAACATATTTCTGGTATCATCATAATATAAGATTCTTTTACCTTCCTACATAATTGAATTTTTTTCATTGACAGTAGGGATATGCCTTGAAATGCTGTTTTAATAAATCCAAAGTAATCAAGTTACAAGATTGTAATGAACATTGTGATCTTCTCTTAAGGTTGTTAATTATTCTCCAACTACGATTTAAATTTGAATTAGTTTCAACCATTTCTAATTGTAATTAGCGAAGCTTTTCATTTACAGGAATTTAAATGAAACTCAATGAAATTTAGACTATTTTTTTGCCCATGCTTTTTTTTCTCCAACGTCTGAATACTTAATAATCATCAAATAATAAGACAGCATTATCCAGATTTGATGTTCATTTCATTTTTGGAAAAATGGGATACCTGCAATTTAAAATGATGCTTTTGGACTATTCTTAAGTTTATTTTTGATTTGACTTAGAGGGGAAATACAACGGACTTCTAAAAGTGCTTCGTAAAACATTAACTTTATTTTTAAACTTAAATTTTACTTTGTTTTGGGATTTTATTATCATTTGTTCAATATTTTACGACTTATCATTCGTTAATTGCAGCTCATTAATTCTATTATTATCATGAAATGCTTGAGGAAAGCAATTAATATCAGGGGAAATCTTCTTAAATTTACTAATAATGTACAGATAAAGCAGAACTAGTTTGGGGGGGGGGAACGAATGTAAGGCATTGTTCACATTAAGGGCCTGTTCACACTACGTCCTTCAACGTCAGCGTTAGTGTTACTCGTATTAAAATATATTTAACCAATTGCAAACCTCCAAATGATTAGCCTTGAAATCGTAAAGGTCTGTGATTGGTTTAAAATATGTCAACAACAGTAACGCTAACGCTGACGGACGCAGTGTGAACAGAACTTATGCCCTCAGCGTAAGCGTTACTAACATCGAGATATTTTAAACCAATCTCAGACCTTAACAATTTGTGGCTAATCGTTTGGAGGTCAGTGATTGGTTAAAACTATTTCGATACGAGTAACGCTGACGCGCAGATGCAATATGAGAAAGGCCTAAAACTTTCAGCTTTAAATACAATTGTGTAACGAGTGTTCGAATTCGTGATTTGATCAGAGACACCATTGCTCTTGATTCTCCAGACTGACGACGGTATGATAACGTGAAGGAACGATATATATATGATTCCTTCATACACACTATATAAAATATATATTTTATATAGTATGTATGTGTGTGGTCTTGTCTGTGAACTTTTTCAGAAGAGCTTTTGGCAGGAAGAAATCAAGGACAAGAAGTCCGATTCTCACTAATCTGGACCACATGGCCGAGGAAGAAGCAAGCGGATGGCTGAGCATCATTTAGGTTCCAAGTTTCCAATTAGGGTCCCATTCATATAAACAGGCCGTCCACTTTGGAAGGGTAGAAAAGACGCTCCCTCCGGCTAGGCAGAGGGGGAAACCGCAAACGCTGATGGTGGAAAATTTCCGATAGAAGCTTCGAGAAACAGAATTTTCCAGATCCTTCTGGAAGAATGAGAGGAGAGATAAAAAGATGTTTCTCGGAGGAGAGGGAACGAAGAGGAATTCCGAGTCCTGCCTCTGTAGAGTGCGGACGTGTATTCTTTGCTCTCTGCGTTAAGCCTCGCGCTAGCGCACGTGCCTTCCCTTGATTTCCCTCTCGGTCCTATCTCTGTGCTCGAGACCTTCCGGGGAGTTTTTACTCTTGCGGATGAGTAACGGGCCTGAAATAGTGGCATTTTCAGCTATTTATCCCCCTCGACCGGACATTAATACTGCAATCAGTGGACTTACGGAAAAGAACTTGGACTGCGAAATGGATCTGACTTCAGCTATGGATTTCCAACCTGACACGACTGCCCAGCGACCGCCATCGCCGCTAGCTGCTTCAATCACCAAATTCCCGATGACGAAACTGGAAACTTACATCTTGGAGAAAGTGCTGAACCCGACTACAAATGATGAAATTAGACAGGAACTGATGTCGACCTACCCGAACGTGGAAGCTGCTTATACCAGATTAGGAGGTAAGCCGGATTATTATTTGTCGGCAGAAATTAACTCCACTAACAATTTCTCTAACACGAACACAGATAACTCTAATCCTAAGCCCCCCAAGAGAGCTAACATAGCTCTTAACAAACTAACAAACGATCAGAACACAACTAATAACACCACTCTGACTAACGGATTTAGTTTTCCCAATGCTAGACATACTGCAAGACAGTATAAGCCTCTACTAGCAACTCCTAATCCAATCCAAACGAACAATAAATTCAGTGGTCTCACTGAACAAACGCTAAATGACACCACTCTTCAAAATTCTACCGACAACAACAAAGTAAAGCCTATCTGCATCCTTAAACCAAGGGATGATAAAACAATTTACAAAACAGTTCTTAAAAAGATCGGAGAGGCAATAGGAAACTGCTTCTACGCCAGGCCCGCTAACGACATTGTCAGGATTCATCCTGACAGTGTCGAGTCCCATGCGAAAATTGAAAAATTCTTAAAAGATAATAAAATTCAAGGTTATATCCTCCCTATGGGTATTATAAAACCCATCAGAGTTGTTATCAGGGGATTAGACATAGATACCACCCCAGAAGAAATCAAACATGAACTAGACCTACTTAACATCCCTACTACAAAAATTGTGCAAATGACCTCAAGAAAAACTAAAAATCCCATCCCCTTATTTCAAATTACCCTCCCTAATATTACAGAATCCAAGAAAATATATGAAGTTAAATCCATAAATTATATAGGCATAAAAATTGAAAATTACATCCCCCCTAAACGCATAATGCAATGCTTTAAGTGCCAATTATTTCACCACCACCAAACCAACTGCTTCGCTGAACCTAGATGTGTGAAGTGCAGCGGTGATCACCTTTCCCATCTTTGCCCCTCTGGAAAAACTATTGAGTCCCCAACCTGCTGTAACTGCAGTGGTAATCACCCTGCCAGTTACAGAGGCTGTGAAAAATTCCCCAAACTTAAAATCAAGAAAGATATTAGACAACCCCTACCCCCCAATCCCATAAACAACACTGTCAGGCCAAATTTCTCCCTCGCCAATGCCCTCACTAACACCAATATCACCCAAAATCCCCCACAAACCCAATCCCAACCACCCCAAGCTAATATTCAACATTCCCAAGCCCCCAGCGTTGATCAAAACTCCCCCCAAAACCAAGTTTCAGCTCTAATAAATGAAATAAACCAAGAAATTAACAGCATCGACTACAACGCCATAATCCCCCAACTAAAGCATATCCTCGCTGAAATTAAACAACAGTCCAACCATGTAAATAAGCTGGAGATTTACCTTCGGTATCTCCCTAACCTGATATCCATCCCCCATCATGGCTAATTGCCATAAGTTTTGCCTCTCCGTTCTTTCTTGGAATGCAAATGGTCTTAGATCCAAACTCCTCGAATTTCGGGATCACATAGATGAGCACTCTCCTGATATCATCCTCGTTCAAGAAACACATCTACACCCAGGTGTCAGAGCCAATGTCACAAACTACCACATTTACAGAAACGACACTCCACCTAACCCTGTCCCCTATAGGGGCACTGCCATATACATCAAGAAAAACATCCCACACTATGAAATCCCACTTCCAAACCTCACTGCCATCTACGCCACTGCTCTCAAAGTCACTCTCAATAATAAAACCCCCTTCTTAATTATCTCCACTTATATTCCCCCCCAACAAAACCACACTGACGTACATAATGATTTAATTAAAATAGCCCAACTTGATAATAACACCATAATTTTTGGTGATTTCAACGCCTCACACACCTATTGGAACTGCAACACTATCAACACACATGGAAACACAATTTACAACTTAATTAACAATTATGACATTGACATTCTAGCACCTGAAACACCTACACACTACAGCCACCATGGTAATGGCTCCATTATTGATTTTGCACTCATTAAGGGAGTCCCTTACCCCATGAATATACAAACACTCAACACTCTTAACTCAGATCACCTTCCAGTCCAACTTACCATTAACTTCAACACAAACCTCAACCACAACACCCATAATACTATTACTGACTGGAATCACTATAACCACATTCTTAAGAATACACCATATAACTTTAACATCCCAAACACCCCTGATGAAATTGACAAATACACCAATTACATAACCGACACCATCACTACTGCCTATAACACTGCTACACAAACAATTCACAACAATATTAACAGAAAATCTACTGACAAAACACTCAACCATCTTAAAAATCTCAGAAACAGCACCAGGAAAACATGGCAGCAATCCAGACTCCCCCATCACAAAACACTCATGAATCAAGCACAAGACAACTTAAAAACATACATCAAACACAAGTCAAACACCAGTTGGAATTACTATGTCACTAACTTAACCACGCAAAACAACTCCATCTGGAAAGCCACACGACAACTTAAAAATAGGAAATTCAACATGCCACCACTTTACAATAACACTACAGGTACACAAGCTCTTACCCAGGAAGACAAAGCAGCATTAATTGCTCAAAAGCTAGCTAAGCAGTTCACCCCCCATAATTTATCTCACCCCCCCACTGAGAGAGTAGTAATTTCTAACTTAGAAAACCTACTAGACTCCCCCATCCCTCCTATTGAAACTCATATCCCCCCCTCTGAAGTAATCAACCACATTAGAAAGCTTAAAAATAATAAAGCCCCTGGTGCGGATAAAATCACTTGTATAATGCTTAAAAATCTCCCCCCTAAGCTCATAATTAATATTACCACCCTCATTAATGCCATTATTCGCACCAGCTACTTCCCCTCTCCCTGGAAAAACTCTATAATTATCCCCATCCATAAACCTGGAAAAGCTCCCACTGACCCCTCTAATTACAGACCCATTAGCCTTCTCTCAACTATTAGTAAACTAGCTGAAAAATTCATCCTTAACTTAATTAACACCCACCTAGATAATAATAACATCCTCTCCCCATACCAATTTGGTTTCAGGCGTGCTCTCTCAGCCCCCCATCAATTATATAGGGTAGTTAGTGATCTCGCCAAAGCTAAAACTTACAGCAAATCTACTGCTGCTGTCTTTCTGGATATAAGCAGGGCATTCGACTCAGTCTGGGTACAGGGACTCATCCACAAGCTCATAAATTACAATTTCTCACCTAGCATTACACACTTAATATACAGCTACCTAACAAACAGAACTTTCCAAGTCAAACTTCAGAATACACTCTCACAGAAACACAACATTATCTGCGGTCTGCCACAAGGCAGCTTGCTGGGTCCAGTTCTGTACTTAATCTACGTTAACGACTTTCCAACACACTTCAGAACACACACTGCTGTTTACGCAGATGACACAGCCATATACATGTCCTACAACAAAATTAACTTTGCTGTCAACCAGCTTAACACTCACCTACACCACATCCAGAAATGGACACATAAATGGAAAATGAAACTCAATACAGACAAATGTGTTGCTGTCATGTTTTCCAGAAAATCACCTACCTCATACAAAGACATTAACATCATTATAAACAACACTGCTCTGCCCTGGAACAACTCCTGTAAATATCTTGGAATTACTCTTGACAAGAATCTCACTTGGCGTCCCCACATAAAACACATTATTGATAAATTTCGAGCTGCTAAAAGATCACTCTTCCCCCTAATTGCTCGAAATAATTATTTGAACTTAGATATGAAGTTGCTCATCTATAGTGCATTCCTTAGACCTATCTTAACCTATGCTTGCCAGGCCTGGTCTTACTGTCCAGAATATCAAATTAATAAAATCTGTGCTGCTCAAAATAGTACCATTAGAACTATTGTAAATGCCCCCTACTACTTTAGAAATTACAAAATTTACGAAGAAATTAACTTCCCCCCCCTCACTAAATTCATCCATTCCCTTAACATTAAATTTTATGATAGCATTGAAGCAAATGAGCTTACTCTGCTAACTGATCTCTCTGATTATGACTACAGAAAACCCTTTAATAGAAAGAGGCCAAGAGCCTCTTTGGGTCTTAAGTGGTAATTCCCCTCCTTTTGATATGTCCCAGTAGCACAGACGGTAGAGCGCGGAGCTCATAACCCAAAGGTTGTGAGTTCGATTCCCCACGAAGACACTTTTTCAAAATTTCCCCCCCCCCCCAGTTAGCTGGGTTCTGGCTTGCAAACTCCTTTCTAGTGTCTATCCTTAATTTATTTTATTTATTTAATGAAAAAAAAAAAAAAAAAAAAAAAAAAAAATTTAAAAAAAAAAAAAAAAATTATAAAATTTTCAAAATAGAAACGTAGACCCCGGTCTACGGTAAAAAACATGTATAAAATTCTAAAAATTGATACTTGAGTTTGTACTCAAACCCAAGGTAAAAAATATTTATTTATAAACATTAACCCTCCTTAATTAAATTTTTTCCTTTTCTCTATCCCTTAAACTTTCTCTGGTCACAGAAATTCGAGGAAACAAACACACTTCTCTCCTATCTCTTTTAACTAACATCTGTCGACAATTTTATTCCGGTAAACTCCAGGAAAAGAAACGCTACTTCTAGAAGTTGGGGGTATATCTCTACCCAGGCACTTCTCCACAACCAGTCGCAGTCGCAGTCGCAGGAGAGGGAACAGACCTTTTCCGACTGACCATCGAGCTGCTGCTCTCTGAGGCAGACATTGTTTTTAAGCTAGCCACTGCTTTTGCTAGCAAATGAACTACTATTCTTAACAATTGTACATATTGTAATATTTAAGTAAGGAGGTCTTAATAAAGACTTGTATATACAGTGGAACCTCGCTTAACGAGCACCTCGCATAACGAGTATTTCGCATAACGAGCAAAATGAATCGTAAAAAAATAGCTCGCTTAACGAGCAACATTACGCATAACGAGTGACGTGGAAGGAAGTCCCCTCTTCACGTCACCAGGATCATCAACGGCCGAAAAATAAGTATTTAAAGGTAGTCATGGATGGTTCGAGAAGCAAATATCATGGCACTGGAGGATAACAATGATATTGAGGAGCTTGTGGAAGAGCACAACCAAGAGCTGACCACCGAACGGCTAATAGAATTGCAGTGTCTTTCACAGCAAGCAGTTGTAGAGGAGAGTTTGTCAGTGGAGAAGGACGAAGAAACAGCAAAGAAACAATCTTCTGACGCAATAAAAGAAATGATGAAAGCATGGGAAACTGTTGCATCGTAAGTTACAAAGCATCACCCCGATAAGACGGTGGCTATGCGCGATAAAAATTTATTCAATGACAATGCGGTGACACATTTTCAGCAAATTTTGAAGCGCCGAGAAAAACAAATGTCGCTAGATAGCTTTCTAGTAAAAAAATTAGATATGTGTCATAAATTCGTAAATAATAAACTACATATGGATGATTTTGCTCCTTAAGAATTTATGGATAAGTAATTTTCTTCAAATAATAAACGTTACATCTAAAAAATTTTGAGTAATTTTTGGCATGGAACGCATTATCGTATTTTACATTAATTTATATGGGAAAAATTGTTTCGCTTAACGAGTAAGACTCTAGAACAAATTATGCTCTTTATGCGAGGTTCCATTGTACTTTAAATTAAGTCTCTCTCCTCGTGTATACGATATGAATGCTTCATAGAGATTCTCGGTTGCTGTGGGCCACGACACCACAACATGTTACTAGTCAGTCTGAAACTAGCTGCCTTCGAAAGAAATTACTTTGTATATACGAATCTTTTAGGTTATGATGTTTTTTAGTTTACCTCCATTCATCTATAAACTAGCAATAACTAAACCAGATGAAAAGACACAAATCTATGCCTCGAAACTATAAATTAATTTTATGTTTTCATCTAAACATTTGAGCTTATGATAAAACACATTTTACCTATAAATAATTATGTATATACGCTATTTCGTGAAAAAAATCCTTTACCTTTAAATTTTCATACACATTTACTGTATATTGTGAAAATTTACCAGATAACAAAGCTATATTCAAATTCTCTTACGCTCAATGGAGCCTGAATGGAAGATTTACAAATATATTGTAAATACACACTCGTAGCCTGCTACTGTCTAGAACAGATATAAACTGCCTAGTTTAAATCATCATACACATATTCTGCGTTGCATCTATTTATTCGTAATGCAAATTTAGACAAAGATGTGTCCAATGGATTGTTAAAAACACGTGACACCCCAAGGAATAACTTTTGTACCTTCGGAATAAAACTGAAGCTTAACTCAAAACACACTGTGTCAGCGCGCATAATATCCCATTCCGGCATTCCGAAATGAGACAATTCTGTTCTGTTTTCCTGAGTTATATGATATTTGATATTCACTTTTAAGTTATGTCTACGCAGGATTTGAAATTCAAATTTGGCCTGGGTAAGAACTTTAAAGTGTCCCTGCTTTAAATATTGAAAATGGAACGAAAAATACAAACTGAATAATGAAAATGTGGTTACACAAAGGAAAATTTGAGAGGCAAATTCAATATTGGATAACTTATAAGTAGAATTCTATCTGTTATGTTGTTTTCTTTTGAAATCTCTTTTGTTTGTCTCAGTGGTTTATCAATGGATATATGTTTGTCATTGTTTTCGATTGTTGTTGATATCAAAAGAGCATAAAATGCATTGTTTAATATTTAGTAAAATAATATAAATATTGATACGTTATTGATTTTATTGGTTTTGATTTATATTTTGCATTTGATATTTTATACTAAATTATGAATATTATATCTATCATAATACCATAAGCAGCTAACATTTAATATCAGTAGCTCAATTTCTTGTTTAATGTAGTATAAATATTCATAAATTACTTATTTTACTGGTTTTGATGTATATTTTACATCTGATATTTATATTAAATTATAAATATTATTTCTAACATAATACTATAAGCAGCCAACTTTTAGTATCATTAGCGCAATTTCTTGTTCAATATAACATAAATATTCATACATTATTTATTTTATTGGTTTCGATTTATATTTTGCATCTACTATTTTATACTTAATTATAAATATTTCTAACATAATACTATAGGCAGCCAACATTTAATATCAGTAGCTCAAATTCTTGTTTAATAAACTAATAAAAATATTGATACATTATTTATTTTATTGGTTTTGATTTATATTTTGCCTTTGTAGCTTTACAGAAAATTATAAGTATTTCTAACATAAAAACATAAATAGCCAAAGTTTAATATTAGCAGTTCATCTTCTTAAAAAATAGATCTTTTAAATGTTTTCCATTGTCGTTGATATCAAAAGAGCATAAAATGCATTGTTTAATATTTAGTAAAATAATATAAATATTGATAAATGTTTTTTTGCTGTTTTTATTTATATTTTGCATTTGAAATTTTATATAAAATTATAAATATTATTTTTAACATAACACCATAACAGCCACCGTGTCATATCAGTAGCTCAATTTCTTGTTTAATATTTAATAAAATAATATAAATATTGATACATTGTTTATTTTATTGGTTTTGATTTATATTTTGCATTTTAAATTTTATATAAAATTATAAATATTTCTGACACAAAATATAAATAGCCAACGTATAATATTAGCAGTTCATCTTCTTAAAAAAATTCTTTTAAATGATTTCCAAACTATTTTTCAAACTTCTCACAAAATTAGGTTGACATTCTATTTCCGCACCATGACACAAAGGTTATTTGGATGAAAAGTCTATATTTTTAGTTACAAACTAGTCAAGATCCTTCAAAGAGTGCTTTCTGATTCTGTTTAACATTTTTATGGAATGTTTCTGAGACTAATGTCGGCACTTAGACTAAGTGATAAAAATCTTTAGGGTGTAGTCTACGAAAATGTATTCTGAGAAAGAAATTTCATTGATGTACACATTAAAGTTTTTAAAACTTAAATTGAAATAAATAAAAAAAAATTCGAGTAGAGAAGGCTTTTAGCAATTAGACAAGATAAAAAGTTTGGGCTTGAAAATAACAGACAAAATTTTACTAAACCTTTCCAACTGATATTTGGATTAAAATGGCACGGACAGTTAAAAAGGGTATATTGAAATTTTTAGTTTTATTTTGACAGTTATCTGAAAGCCTTTCTACATTCTAGTTTTTGTATTGAAATAGTAAGCAAACATTGATTTTACATTAATTGAAACTTAAATATATGCCTTACTATAAATCTTTTCTATTTTACGCAATTTCTGATGATAATAGTCAAATTCATTGCTGCTTGAAGTCAAAGCAACGTTTAGTTTGCTCTTGAGTCCCAGGGAAAATTATCTCAAAAGTGACAAACTATACAATGTGATAAAACTTTATATTTATTTCAAAAGTAAGTTGACGAAATACATGTTATACACTGTATAAAACAACAGTATAAAACAACAACAAAAAAGTTTTATTTTGATGGTTGTCTGAAAGACATTTTGCATTTTCTCAGTGTTGTATTTAAATAGTAAGGAAATATTGGTTCCTTTTAAATAAAAGTATATTTCTAACTATAAATCTTATTTACGTCATTTAAATTTTGATGGTTATGCTTCTTGAACTCATTATTGCCCGAAGTCAAAGCAATGTTTTGTTCTTGAGTCCTTGGGAAAATTATTTCAAAATAGACAAACTACACAACATGATAAAACTTGATATTTATTACATTATTTTAAAAGCAAGTTGATGAAATACAAGTTATACACCGTATAAATCAACAACAAGGAAAAAAACAACGGTATGAACAAGTTTCAAATTTATAACGAGTCTAAACACATCCCAAAATGCAAAATTTCCCCCCGCACGAAGACACTTTCCATTTCAACATATTATCCTGTCTCGAAAATATTTCCATATTAACTACCCATTTATTTCGTAAAAACTCGTTCACCCACAAAATACCATTGTTGGATAAAGTAGCATCACACCATTAATCATTTTAACATTCTGTTTGTTTGCCAATCAGCGAAAAATCCTACGGGAAACATAATAGATGAGTTAAAAGACATTATAAGGATAACACAAGACGCTATATGTTACCCGCGCGCAGCGAATCATCTGCTGTAATCAAAAGGGGCTTAGCGACAGAATCTGGATAATGTATGTCTGTATCTCTTTTTTTTATTTATTCCCCTATTTTTAACGTTTGAGGAAAATGTTAAAAGAGGTTTGTTTCAAGGGAAGGAGAAACATTAAGATGAAAAATGTTCATGTTTGAGCCTTTGAGAGCATTAAAAGAAATCTTTTATGCCGATATTTTTTAGATAAAAGTTATTTTGGAATATGTAAGTGTGGTGTAGAATGGTGCATTATGTAAGAATATGCAATCTCTACGGGGAAAGTGAGATCACATATGGTGTTATATTAAAAAGTGCGGTAACCAGTCAATAACTGATATTTTGTGTGAGGATTTTGAAAAACATGTTTTCGTAATGTTACATAAATTTTGGAAACAGCACGTGGAATTTAAGCCTGTTTTTTTTATCTCAAGAGTATTTTTATTACTTTGTTTTCAGAGGAGGCGTCAATTTTTAATCATGATGTAACAAATTCTCTAGGCTAACAGTTTCTTATAATAATAACAGAAAAAACTCTACAAGGTTAATTCAAGAGGAATATTATTAGATATAAATTTATACGTTTAATTTAATGTTCAATATCGGGAAAATATTTACAAGATATGTTCCTAGAGAGAAGAATATTTAATATACAGTTTATCCTTAAAATATTCTGTTTGTAAAGACTCATTTTAATACTTGTTATTTTCAATGCTTCGTGCTGATAAAATATCTGAAAGCATTTTAATATCCTACTAATAGCATATACCAAGTAATGGAGAGATCTATTTGTGTGTGTGTGTGTTGTGACTTTTGCCCCTTGATCGGAACATTCTAGACCAAGTCCATAGAACGGCTACGATATGAGGAAGTCCACTCATGTTTTTAATGGTACCACATGGGTCTTGGTCCGACTTTGCCAGGTGCCACCTTAATTTTTACCAAGCACCCCTAGTTGCGACATCTGGTGGGCTTGAACCCTTTTTCCACCCACATACCAAATGGAAGGACTTTACGGCCTATGGATTTAACGTACCTATACCCGGCGTAGACACGAAGGCATTGAGTGGCGCTTCCCGGGATACGAACCGAGTAACCCCGGTACTGAATAACTACATACTACCATTGGGCTGCCTCGGTCCCACTTGTTATATGGTGGAGCTGCAAATAGCTTAAAGGGTTAATCAACCTGAATGGAATGGACTGTATAAAAACTTCAAAGAACGACGCAATTCCCATGAATTATATTTATTTCTTCGAATAGCGAAGCAGCCGACTGCCATCGCTGAGTTCCATCATAAACTGGCCGTTGCCACACCAAGGTTAAGTAATATAGATTACAAATAAAAGTTGCAAATATAGAAAACGATATTTCAATGACGTCACAAATCGCAAATAAGATGTTTCGAGTATTAGTACGCGTTATAGCCCAAACATATGAGTATTAGAAATTTTACACTATTATTCGATAGTACTTATGAAATAGATGAACTGCATACTCTACTGACGTATTTGAAATCTCAGGGATATAAATGCCACTGGAGACGAATTTCAGTTGTATCAGACTTTTTACAAAGACTGTTCTAAAGTTTTTCTTTTTCCCTTTTTTATTTAGACATGAAGTCACTTAAAAAAAAATCTACATCTGAAGCTTTAAAATTCCAACTTTGATACAAAAATAATGAAAACATACATTCGGAATCCTGAAAAATGATACATACCTTCTATACGAGAAAATTATTTCATATAAATATTTAGAGTTCTGACAAATGTGAAGCCCTCGAAGTGATGGTTATATCAAAGAATTTTTCTTCATAACTCATTTTCTATTTTAAGCTTTTTTTTCACTTTTTTTTGGTAGAGCACATTAATTTTAGCTGTCACTACAAAGTAAGAATGAAATATCATCTTTTAAAAACACATATGTATTAATACTTTTCCTTTAAGAATGTTTCTAACTCTTGTATTTTTTCATACACCTCCAGATTTTTCATTACAAGGTATTACAAAGGATGAGAGTTAGTTTTTTTTTTGGGTAAATAATTCAACTAAATCCATATTCTAAAAAAAATATTTTGCTTCTAAAGCAGTATTTTTTCAAAGCTCCTAGCTAAGATCGCCCAAGAAAGGGCTTTAAAATATTTTTGGTTTTTATAACATTTATTTAAACCTGTTTTTTGACTGCAAGCATGGTTTTAGTAGAAATGACCTTATGACGTAGCTGGAATATAAGCCCAGAAATGTATCATGATAATCAGCTAAGAGGAGAATGGAGTATCACACTGCTAGGGTAAGGAAATGAGGTGATGCAAGTAGCAAATCGTGCAACTGAGAAAGACAGCCAGCCTAGCGGAGCTGTTTTAGAGTTCTAGGTTAAGGCTGCTGTCCACTAATCCTACTGAATTCGCTCACCTCGATGTTAACCTTATGGAGAAAATGTGTCGACTATTTGCAGCTACATAAATTCTAATAATCCAATAAAAATGGAGATAGCCTGAACTTTTCTGCATCTTACAACAGGATTCATTTTATATATTTCCTTCATCAAACGAATTTAGGAGCGTTTGAAACACAATATGCCCGATTTTTCCTCCCGAATAATTTAAATTTAAAAATATTATTTGCATTAAAAAAAAGAAAAATGTCCCAAAGTGTAAAATATCTTTCTCTATTACGGAGTCCAATTAAAAAAAAAAAGACACCTTTAAATCCGAGTCGGCAATCCTTGGACACATTTTCTCCATAGGTTACTGAGGTAAGCCAATCCAACAGGGTTAGTACACAGCTGCCTTAGAAGTTCACCTGAAGCCAGATCAGACTGGCTTCTAGGGATGCGACATCAATGTCGATGTTTTCAAAACATCGATTTATTGAAGCCGATGTTTTTTCAACATCGATGTTTTGTGCTCGATGTTTTACGTTGTCTCGATGTTTTTTTTTTAGTGAAAAAGTACCATAATAAAAAAATTTACGACGTAGCATAATTTTCACACTCAGTAAATGTAAGTCTGAATTCTGTAAAGGACGAATACAAAAGGGGGAACGATTCCTTAGCAAACAGACAAATGACAATTAACGACCAATGAACCAATCAGAGCGCTTGGAATGTTCTTGACACTCAAGAACCTTCGATAGGGTTTTATTTTATAAATAATATATACACGAGAGCAGCCATTTAAGTTTTTGTTTTGTTCTGGTTTTATATAAGTTGACGTTAATATTATTAGTAAGATGCCTCCTAAAAGTACCGTTTGGAAATATTTTTCAAAACCTCTGACAAATTAGCGAAATGCAATATTTGTCTTAAGTCCCTCAAAACTTCTGGCAATACCACGAATTTATCTGGACATTTGAAGGCAACACATAGCGATATTTACAACGAGAATTTTGAGTCCTCAATGTAGCCCAAGGCAAAAGCAACCAAGTTTTTGTCATTTGTGTCAGCCCAATCACAGAGTAAAATTAAATCACACACACCCCACGACTAACCGAAGTAACATTAATGTTAGAGGTTACTAAACCAGTTTTAAAAATGGATGTTCTAAAACATCAATGGTTTTTGGGCGACGTTTTATTAGCATCGATGTTTTAATATTGAATATCGATGTTTCAAAACATGTTTTGTTATCGATGTCGCATCTCGACTGGCTTCAGGTGCACCAGCCAGACCCGAACGGCTACAAACGTTGATTGCAATAGCGGGACTCGAACCCGCAGATTCTGGTACCGATTGCCAGCACCCTAGCCGTTCGGCCATCGTTCGGCTAACGCAAGTCCCTTGTGAGAATTGGCACAATTCGACTGAAGAAAAAAGAAAGGACATATACTACACTATTTCTAAAACAGCGACATCACAATATTTTAACTTTAAACATTTATTTAATTTCATTTATGGAGCACTGAAAATAACTCTAAGTCTCAGGAGCGAACACCATATCCTTACGCTATAAGTTTATATTTCAGTGCATGAAACGAATAAAATATAAACGTGGGAGACCCAATATATTACACACACACCCTCTGAAACAAATTATCGGACAAGATCCCCAGATTACCCGAAAGAAAATGATCACAGATGTTGAGTTGCCGAGGGTATAAAAAAAAAATAAAACCATATTTTCAGTGGAATTTCACCGTGGAAAATTTTATTATTTATGATAGGGCTTCAACAAACGTTTTCACACAGGAAATATCGTTATTGGACTGTAAAGCTTTTCTGCAACATAATACGGTGACAGATTTGAGAAATGCGATCTTGAATCATTTTTCATAATCGTGTTAGTTCTAATCAAAAGAAAATTTAGACAGTATTTGCTTCCAATAAAAATGAAAAATAGCGCATGGCTCGGTTTCAGAAAGTATGCCTTTTTATAGGTCAAAAAGCCATACTTTTCTTTTGTTCTACGATAGGCTACGGACATTTTACTGTGTTGGAACATTGGAGAGCATATCTGAAAATATTTGTTCCCCTCAAAGACTTGATTTGTGATCCAGAAGGGTTGGAGAATTTTGACGTTGAATTAGTTGTTGACGCTAAGCTACACAAAACGCATTTATGGCTTCTAGAAAATAGGATGTTTATAGACAAATTTATCGTAAAAAATGGGGCTCGAGGTAGCCTAGTGTTAGCGCGTCGGTTTTCTGTGCTGAGGGTGCTCGGATCGAATCCCGATAAGCGCCGTTAAGTACCTCCGTATCTAGGTCTGATATGGGCACGTTGAATCCTTATACCGGAAAGTCCTATGAGGTCAGAGAGGGTGGGAGAGAGTACGATCCCTCAGATGTCACACCTGGGGCTGCTAGGCCAAAATTGAGGTGGCACTTGGCTCAATCGGATGCCGACACTTGTGGTGTCACTATAAACAACAGCCGCACCCCTCATCCCGCTAGTGTATATGGACCTGATCTGGAACACTTCCAGTCACCCTCGTCCAGCCTTCGAAACAACAACAACAAGACGTTAAAAATAGTGTAGATACTAGAAGTTTAAGAAAAAATGCAGAGAAAATGTTATCATAATGTTTATAAACAATTACTACAAATCTCTATAATTTGTCCCCCATTTTATTTGAATTTTTTAAATAACTTTTCCGCATGACTATTTATATCATTTTCATAATGGTGCTGATGATATACAGCTCGATTTTCGTCAGGTGCTTCTGTGACGACCAAATGTTTCCAGCCACCCTCGTTCCCATTTGTTTTAAAATCAAGTTAAATCTCCCATGGTATAGTGGTTACCGTTTTGAGCTTTCCCGCTGTGGGATTGGGTTCAAATACCGAGTAAGTTTTAGGGTCTCTTGTGTTGTCCACTCATAGGGAGCAATGTTGGCTCACCTAAATGGTGCTCCCATGATAAAGTAGCCAACAACATTTCACGGTATAATATGCGAATGTCTCGCGACAATTGCCTCCGCATTAGAAAAAAAAAGTTTAACCTATAGAATCAAACTTCCATCGTCGGGTTCAGTGGCTTTATATTCTAAAAAGAGAACTGTGTCGTACCATGTCTTTGTGATCATATTAGCTATATTACAAAATTTTCCTTAATTTTGTTTGGTGTGAAATATTGCTTAATGATCACCCGACTTTTTAAATACATTAATAAATTAGCATTTATAGAAACCGAAGGTTTCATAAAAAATACGATTCAAAATTGATTTCGGATGAATTTATATGACAGCGAATCAAAACTGCGTTGTTGGAATTTGAAATATTTTTTTATTACATAAAGAGAACAGCTTCAGCTGGGTCCGTTCCAGCGTAGTTGTTAGCATTGAGGGTACTTAGTTCGAATCCCCACAAGCGCTACTTAACGCTCTCGTGTCTAAGTCGGGTATGAACACGACGAATTTGTAGTCCAAAAAGTCCTTCCTTGGGGTTTGTAGGGGTAGGAGGACGGTACGAACCCACCCAAGGTCGTGCTTGTGGGTGCTCGGGGAAAATTAGGGTGGCACCCGGCTAAGTCGGAAACCGACCTCGTTCTTCCATTAAAAACCGGAGCCCCATTCCTCAGCTAACAACCATTTATAGACCTGGTCTGGAATATTAAGTCACAACAAAGTTGTTGTTGTTGTTGCTTATGCCACTTGACCGATATCAACATCAGATCAAGTCCCGAAGGCTATGTGCGATGAAGGTGCGGTTCATGTTTTGGCTGGCACCACAAGGGTCGGAGTCCGACTTGGCTAAAGGACCAGTCCCGTCATTTTGAACCGAGTCAAGTGACGAGACCGAAACACTTAACCCCGAACCTCAAGAGGAAATTTTGAGAACTTGGAGGACATTGCAGCCACGACAGATTTTACTTGCACGGCAGCCATTAGTGTACACGGCAGTGGATCTGTCAGCGACGAGCATCGAACCAGCGACTTTCAGATAACTAGCCCGCTGCTCTTGCCAACTGGGCCACTACGCCCCAGTCACAACAATAATAACATAATGCAAAATTAGTTCACTTATGCTGAAGAAAGTGATTAATATCGTTTCGATTTTTCTACTCCCTGGAATCCAGCTGTCAATATCTCAGCCATAGTTGTAATTACAAACTGCTCTTTCAGTAAAAATAACTGCTCTTTTTTTTTGATAAATAAAGGAAATAAGAATATTCTCATGGTTTAAAAGATATATTAGTGCACACTAATATACATGACAGGAGTGTAGTGATTTATTCCGGAGGTGGGGGAAAAAAAAGCTATAGAAGCAAATGTGAAAGATATTTTTAATGTGTATAAACATTTGTTTAAGGGGAAATAATTCGAAGAATATTTACAGATAGTAAATTGAAAATTGTTCATGATTGTGTCGGTTTAAGAAGAAAGACTGATAAAAGGATGAGCGAAAGAGAAAGGGATGGATAAATCAGAAAAAATAAAGTTCGAGTATAGGCTGTGGAGAAAGGAAGTTTCTGCAGAGATTAGATAGCAGGCGAGCGAAAGCAGCGTAAATACGTTCTGGTTTTTTCGAAGAAAAGTGATAAAGCCTTTAACTCCATGATGTTTCGAAACAACCTTAGAGGCTCTTATAGTGTTGAACTGTTGACACCTAAATGGACATCTTTATTTCAGCACTGTGCACTGAAAATAAGAGCATTATCTCGTCTTAGAACCTACCATCGTGAATGTAAAATTAAGCTTTTTTAGGAACTGTTATTTAGAAATTGATAAACTCTAGATTCGGTGGATCAACACGGGATTGTTTCTTGATTTATTGTCTTACTGTTATAAATAATTACAAGATAAAAATACTTTTTATACACCATGTTTTTAAATTTTCTGTTGAATCATATAAACTTGATAATTCTATGTATTAATAAATACTTTTTAAAATTTTTTTGATGAATTATCCCATCAACTTGAAAGAAAATGAATTTAATTGGAAGTTAACTTGCATTTGACTTTTAGTTCCCTTTCCGGCCAAGAGATGGCTGCACCAGTCTACAAAACAAAATTAACTGAAAATAACTGAAAATTAATTTAATTCTGCTTAAAGATGGCTAAAAGTATTTAAAAAATGCATTGTCATCGTGTTCTGAGCTATTCTAAAAGTTTCAAATGTCTAGCTAGTCGGGAACTTAGTTAAAAATCGATTGCAAGATTTGTACTAGACAAACACACACACAAACACACAAGAAAGCAAGTTAATAAAAACATGGTACTAATTATTAAAAATATATTGTACTAGCTGAAAACCCGCGCTTCGCTACGGAGTACATTCAAATAAATCCAACGGTCAACGTATGCAATTTATGCCAAAAAATAAATATATATATTTATAATAAATGCGATGATCAATGTATACAACTGATGTAAAATATATATCTATCTATATATATATATTTATAAAAAAATCGTAAGGGATATGCATTTTTTTTGGATAATATCCAATCGTCTTCTGCATTAGAAAGAGAAAAAAATATTTTTTTTGTCTATTTAGTTGTTACGCACGTGACGATAAATTTATTGAAAGTACCAGAAAAAGAAATCACGTGAGCAGCATTTAATAAATTAAATTCTAAAAATTAATCTTTAAAAATTCACCAAAAATCAGGAAAGGGAGGTAAAAATTCGAAAAAAATTTCGTTTTGAAGGAATTTTTATGATCTTTCTCGTGATATAAATTTTATAACCCTCAATGTATTATTTTAAATGCAAACGTAAAAAAAGTTTAAAAAACAGCTTAAAAATCTAATTTTAAAAAATCTAAGAAGAATTTTTAAAAAATCTTTCTTAGTGCACTCCTACACTATTAGAAGAATCGCCATGCAAAATTTCAGCCCTTTAAGTCCAGCGGTTTGGTCTGTGCGTTGTATGTCAGTCAGTCAGTCAGTCAGTCAGTGAATGAATGAGTCAGTTACGGAACTGTTTTATATATATAGATTACTTATATATATATATACTAGAGGCCCGTCCCGACTTTGTCAGGGTTGAACAAAATATTATACCAATAAATTTCCAGTTGATGGCCAATAAATTGTAAATCTTTTTTTACCTTAATAATAACCTAACTAATACATTAAATTAATTTTATGTTAGTTAATAATTAAAATTAATTTTTTAAAAGTAAAACGTGTGCCGGAGAACGGCTAGGTTCGAACCGCTAGCGTCAGAACAGAAGCCCACCGCGATAGCACCACGATAAGGATCGTTGAAATCTTCGGAACAAAAAGCAGTAGAAGACAGTAGCGGTAACAATGGAGATTGTTAGGATTAAGCTCCTAACTTTATTTCTACTGATCAGATATACATAATATATAGCCTTTGTCCATCTGGAATAATGTACCTTTCAAACAGAGAAAGAATTTTTCAAATAGGTACAGTGGTTCTGAAGATTACCCTCCACGTACAAAATCCCCTCTCTCTTTATATATTAGTATAGATAGCACAACGCTAAGAACCGTTGAAGACTTCGCCACAAAAAGCGGTAGAGGACAGTAGCGGAAACAATTGAGATTGTTAGGATTAAGCCCCTAACTTTATATCTACTGATCAGATATACATAATATATAGCCTATGTCCATCTGGAATAATGTACCTTTCAAACAGTGAAAGAATTTTTCAAATAGGTACAGTGGTTCTGAATATTACCCTCCACGTACAAAATCCCCTCTCTCTTTATATATTAGTATAGATAGCACTATGCTAAGGATCGTTGAAGACTTCGCCACAAAAAGCGGTAGAGGACAGTAGCGGAAACAATGGAGATTGTTAGGATTAAGCCCCTAACTTTATATCTACTGATCAGATACACATAATATATAGCCTATGTCCATCTGGAATAATGTACCTTTCAAATAGTAAAAGAATTTTTCAAATAGGTACAGTGGTTCTGAAGATTACCCTCCACGTACAAAATCCCCTCTCTCTTTATATATTAGTATAGATAGCACCACGCTAAGGATCGTTGAAGACTTCGCCACAAAAAGTGGTAGAGGACAGTAGCGGAAACAATGGAGATTGTTAGGATTAAGCCCCTAACTTTATTTCTACTGATTAGATATACCTAATATATAGCCTATGTCCATCTGGAATAATGTACCTTTCAAACAGAGAAAGAATTTTTCAAATAGGTACAGTGGTTCTGAAGATTACCCTCCACGTACAAAATCCCCTCTCTCTTTATATATTAGTATAGATAGCACAACGCTAAGAACCGTTGAAGACTTCGACACAAAAAGCGGTAGAGGACAGTAGCGGAAACAATTGAGATTGTTAGGATTAAGCCCCTAACTTTATATCTACTGATCAGATATACATAATATATAGCCTATGTCCATCTGGAATAATGTACCTTTCAAACAGTGAAAGAATTTTTCAAATAGGTACAGTGGTTCTGAATATTACCCTCCACGTACAAAATCCCCTCTCTCTTTATATATTAGTATAGATAGCACTACGCTAAGGATCGTTGAAGACTTCACCACAAAAAGCGGTAGAGGACAGTAGCGGAAACAATGGAGATTGTTAGGATTAAGCCCCTAACTTTATTTCTACTGATTAGATATACATAATATATAGCCTATGTCCATCTGGAATAATGTACCTTTCAAACAGTGAAAGAATTTTTCAAATAGGTACAGTGGTTCTGAAGATTACCCTCCACGTACAAAATCCCCTCTCTCTTTATATATTAGTATAGATTATCATTTTATATTAAATGATTTTCAAAAAGTATTGAAGTAATTTGGAGTTTTTTTTGCATCTATTTTCAGTACAGCTTCTATACATTACTGGTATAAAAATCCATATATTCATGCGCATTAATTGCCAGTTTCATGCGTTTTACTGCATTTTATACGTAGTACAGGAGTGATCAACTATTAAGGATTTGTGATTGACTTACACATCCTTTACGGTTGACTATTATGCTAAGAAAAAAATTTGCGATTGACTAAAAATATTAAAGCCTGTATTTGCTTTATGACACAGTAAGCATAAATATTACCTGTAAATAAATTCAACCAAATGCATGCCCGTGCAGAAAACACCACCTGGTGATACAATCAATCATTTGAAAATTGACCCTCATGAATTTGAAACTGTTCCTGGTTTTAATGACCTTGGATCTTTTGTTAATGCGAAAAACGATATCATTCCTGAAGTTCAAAATCGTATCTCACTGGCCAAAAAAAAAAAAAAAAAAACCTTCTTTGGACTTCGCTCTTTATTGAAGTCTCAGTTTCTCTCCAGAAAAACAAAGCTTCTTATCTATAAAACTATCATTAAGCCGGTCCTAATATATGGTTCGGAAACTTGGTCCCTAACAAAAAATGAAGACTACAGAATTGCAGTCTTCGAGAGAAGGGTTCACAGAAGCATCCTTGGTGGTGTCAAAGAAAATGGCCTATGGCGGAGATGTTTTAATTCAGAAATCTATAGATTTTTTAAAGAGCCCGATATTATTAAAAGTTTGAAAATTAAAAGAATGAACTGGACCTCTCATATTGCTAGAATGGATGAAAAAAATTCAGTAAAGAAGATTTTTGTTGCAAGGCTCTCTACTAGTAAGAAAAGAGGAAGGCCAAAACTAAGATGGCTCGACTCTGTTGAATCAGATTTTAGAGTGATTTTATTTTCCTGGAGGAATCTTCAACAGAAGGCCCTGGCCCACCCTGGACTGTCGTGCCGAATATGATGATGATGATGATGTAAATTAATTCATTTACTAATAAGTATTCACCTTTTCTCGAAAGAATTATCTAGAATCTGTTTTTTGATACTTATGAGATTTTGATGTTCTAATTTGAATTTTAAAATAAAATACTTAGATAACTTTCTAAGCTTATAGTAGACATTTGTTTGGAGACAAAAAAAAATGCAACCGTCTAATAATTTCACCTGTCTTTCTTTTACAATATCGTGTCAAACAACTTTTTTTTTACTTACATTTGTATTTTAGCGGAATCCGTATTTGCATTATTCCACCACTGAAAACTGTCAAAATAAGCCCAAAAATATTTAATTGAATAGCAATATAATGCAAATCAATATACGAACAATTTATTTAAAGAATGCGTGTAATATTAAATTTGAAATATAGTATTGAATGGCGGTGTTTGGCTGGAAGAAGCGTCTTGATCACTAAGAGCATTAGCAATTATGAAATAAAAGTCACTTTTAAAAAAAAATCATGGCATGACATACAGAAATTAAATCATATCAAGCCATACATTTGACCGAGACTTTCAGTTAGTTAAATAAAGGATGCTTAGAAAATAGCTTCTGATTTGAATTTAATACGGAGACCGCAAAATGTCAAGGTCATGAAATCAGAGGAGGGGAGAGAACAGTATTTTAAATTAGCCTTCATTAGGTTCCTAGTGAGTAATTATGCAAAATAGTATGCTGATAGGGTTTAGGAATATACAGACAGACATTTCAATTTAGGAACACGTGAAGAACAGACAAGCAGACTTACAATTTTGTAAATGAAAGTTACTTTACGTAGCATTTTCTAGCATGTTATTCAACAGATAGTATCACTTGATTATACGGATTTACAGTTAATTTGGTTTATGTTAATAGGCGTATTTAAATTAGCTTTTATTACTACGCATTTGGTGTAGATATACGGATAATTTTGCATTAAGTCCCATAAGAGGCATTTCTCTTCATTCTATAACTATAAAAAACACATCACGTTACAAGGGAACCCTTACATTCTACTGTATGTGTATGTTACATTAGAAAGCGTTTGACTGCAAAAAATTTGTGAAACAGTCGAGCTAATATATACTTGATGTAACTTTTGTCAAAAAGTATAGTAGTACTCTTTGCGTTTTCCATATCCAGTGAAACTACTTTATGTCAGCCAGTAATGGTTCCGAAAAAGAAATGGTGGTTTTGAGGTGTGGCTGTCGACAAGAGGTTTCTTCCACTGGCTTTGACGAGTGTTTAATCGGTTCTGAACAAAATGTGTTCGTTTAGAGCAGTGGTCCCCAACCCCCGGTCCGCGGACCGGTACCGGTCCGTGGATCAAATAGTACCGGGCCGCCCAAGGAACATTAAATTATTTCCATTTTATTTACTGTGGTGTATTTCTCTCGGATTAGTGCGACTTTGTCGGGTTTGTGCTAATTTATACCTTTGTAACAAAAGAAATCTTATAACTATTTTAAATTAGTTTATTGTTTAATAAACATTTCAAGACTATGAATTAAAATTGCAGCCAAGCCCCCCTCAGCGGGCCGCAGTAAAATTATCAAACCTTGACCGGTCCGCGGCGATTAAAAGATTGGGGAGCACTGGTTTACAGGACTCGCCTTCGAATAAGGGTGGCCGGCTAGAAGAAATTCACTGTACTCATATGACCACGAGATGACAAAATTCATTCTGATATTAGGTAGAGATACAAAAAGAGGTTTCTTCCACTGGCTTTGTCGAGTGTTTAATCGGTTCTGAACAAAATGTGTCCGTTTAGAGGAGTCGCCTTCGAATAAGGGTGGCCGGCTAGAAGAGTTTCACTGTACTCATATGACCACGACCTAAAATTCATTCTGATATTTGGTAGATATACAAAAAGAGGATTCTTCCACTGGCTTTGTCGAGTGTTTAATCGGTTCTGAACAAAATGTGTCCGTTTAGAGGAGTCACTTTCGAATAAGGGTGGCCGGCTAGAAGAGTTTCACTGTACTCATATGACCACGAGATGACAAAATTCATTCTGATATTAGGTAGAGATACAAAAAGAGGTTTCTTCCACTGGCTTTGTCGAGTGTTTAATCGGTTCTGAACAAAATATGTCCGTTTAGAGGAGTTGCCTTCGAATAAGAGTGGCCGGCTAGAAGAGTTTCACTGTACTCATATGACCACGACCTAAAATTCATTCTTATATTTGGTAGATATACAAAAAGAGGATTCTTCCACTGGCTTTGTCGAGTGTTTAATCGGTTCTGAACAAAATGTGTCCGTTTAGAGGAGTCGCCTTCGAATAAGGGTGGTCGCCTAGAAGAGTTTCCCTGTACTCATATGACCACGAGATGACAAAGTTCATTGTGATATTAGGTAGAGATACAAAAAGAGACCCTGAAAAATAGCCCATAACTAAATGAGATTTTTTTATGGTGGAAAAAAAAATTCCCTCAAAATATTCTAGCTAAATTAAAGAACATTCTACGGAAAGTAAAGGTCCACAATAATCTACTTATTATTCTTATTTTGAATCATATATCGTAATTACACTTTCATCTAGAAGAAATACGCAGATTTAGTTTTAGGCTCCAAGATGAACGCCCTAAGTTCTATCATTTTCACATAAACATATTTTTGAAATCATTAATATAATGCATTTATCTTGTTTAATGTTTTAATTCCATGTTATGTTCTTTATAATCCAAAACGGCATGAAAAATTATCCGGGAAGCAACCTTGCATCATTAAGTTTTTGCAGACGTTAAAAGAAAAAATAACTTGCCGGTCACAAAAAACAAACAAACTGGAAAAGAAAAAAACCGGGAACATTAGAATTAATATAAAAAACAGGAAAATGAACTATGATGTAGTTACAAAACATTCCAAACATAATGCATCATAAGACTTTATTTGATACCCTGAGAAAGAATTAACCACTTCTGCGTAAAAATGCACAAACATTTCCCGACACACGCACAAAAAAAACATTAATATTTCTCTGCTTGTATCAGGGACAATAAATTTATATTGATGTCACAAGTCAAAAGAGTTAATAACACAAAAAATTAAGAATAAAAGTCCGACATCAAGAGTCATTTGCGATAATTTTGCCTCTGGCTTTGGCGGGGATATGGAAAAGTTCTCAGTCAGAGAAGGGAAAAAAAAGGGATAGATTAGAGTGAAAGGGAAATACATAGCGGAAAAATATCCCAGAAAGATCATTTGTAACATTATGAATTATATTTTACTTACCATTTATTCCTCGCAGAGAAAAAGGTCTCCCTTGGAACGCATTCTATGCGAAGGTAAACCGCGGGGATATCTCACGTATTTCGAGAGGCCTCTATTTTAGTGAAGAAAATGTATTTTTGGTTGCGATATATCTTAAGTGAAATACGTAATATCATGAATGTATATAAAAGGGGGAACATTCTTAGTCATCAATCATTTGTAAATCCTAGGGATTTGAAAGAGGATTGCAGGAGTGTTAAGGGAGTGTTACAATATAAGTAATACTTAAGATTAAATCTTGTAATAACGCTTTTCATGTTGGATTGCTGTAATCTTTATAATATTTGTTTTATTAAAAGGCAGTCATTTGGGAATATGGCAATGTTTACAAAATTTGGCATTTTTAAAAATTTATTTTAAATGTAAATTTATTTTATTGCGAATAATGCTTTTAAATTATGGTAAAAACTATCTCTAACTAGACTTAACGTTTCAGGGAGCGCGTCCGTGTACAAAGTGCAACATTTTCGTAATTTTGAATGGTTTGTTTTTACACGTAAGGTTTGAATGTTCTAAGCAGTTTCTATTTATAGCTACACCCTTTCCAATGCAGGTCTGATTTTCTGACCCTTGTATTCCTTTCATTCATTGTTAGTCAGGATTTAACCCTGGTCAACCAGCGATTATACTGGATTACAATACAACAAAAGCAGCAGTTGTTGAAGTCGATCTAATGTGCAGCTATTACACGGTATCCTGCATATCACGAAAAAGGACGATCTCATTGTTTTTTAGGTTTTTGGACATAATAGGAATCCATTCGCAAGTTGTCCTCAGATCCAATAAACCGGACAGGTTTGAAATAAGGCTATTGTATCTACATTCTTTGGCCTTTAATTATAAATATGTCTCAATAGTATCAACATTTTATATCCTGCCATGAAACGCACAATTATTATTTTCAATTTGACAAAAAAAAGTTTATTACAAAAGGAGTAAAAAAGGTTGAAAGTGACGTTGCACTTTGTGCCACATAAGCCTGATGGTGTTCCAAAAATTGGCGCGCCCGCTGAAGGGTTAAGTAAGAAAATCCATTCATTTATGTTTTCATTGAAGTGAAAAATAGTTGTTAATATTTTTTGATCCCCCTTTTTAAAAGCTTATATAGTTAAAATAAATGAATAAGTTAAATTGGACAATACAATAGATTTAAATAATATATGTAATTATCAAAAGTTTTGAACGTAAGAATTTTAAAAGAAATGACAGAGCGTTTTTTACACTCTGTTTCTTTTATTCTTCTCTGTTAACACTCTAGTGGAAACACTCTAGTCCACTCTAGTGGAAATTATTCCAAATATTCCAAACAAATCTTTCCCAGGTCTAACAATCAGGTCTCAGGCTCTATCTACCGGCTAATCAAACCGTCATTGCCCCATCAACCAATCGTTTTCCGAAAAAAAGGTTCAATCTGCGCCATAGCAAAGCTAGTGAATCTCTCCCCAACAATTTTTTACGTAGGTAACGAAACTTTTATCTCCCTCAGCGGCACATTCACGATATTTTAGCCGGACTGTGACACTACGTACCGTACTAGAACTCTGCGGGTTTCAGTCTTGTTAATGGCACGTATATTTGAAACCATTTGGAATCAACTTTAAACTGTAGGTACGGATCTATTTAAACTTCAAGTTGCACGAGTTAAACACCGAAACACTATTGAGGGACCAAACCTCTTTTTTACCAACTAACCAATCAATTAATAGTTGAGTAAAGGGCTCCAAGAGGTTAGCTCTTTCTCTAACTATGTCGATGTTAATTCGGCCGGATTTGCTGAACATTTGTTTCTTTTGTTGAAGGAACTTGTCGCATGTCCCCTTCCTGAGAAAACTTGGGTAACATACATGGCGTAATTTCGAAGCTTTCAACTCAGTTATGATACATCAATGATCTTATTATTATGAAAGGGGAACCATTTCACCCACAGATAAAAGGCATAGTACAAACCAACTTCAAGAGCCATCCGAAGAGAATTAACCTTGTCTCCTCCATATTCCTTATATTCTACGTTAACTGTTCAAGTCATATGATAGATGTTTTAAATTTTAATTTTATTTTATTCATTTACATTTTTTTATTATGCCCCCTGGTCGGAACAACCCCAAACCAGGTCCATAGATAGCAGTGGGCAGAGAAATGCGGATCCGGTTTACAATGGCAGCACAAGTGTCGGAGTCCGACTTGGACAGATGCCACCACAATTTTGACCGAACATCACCGGGGGCGACATTTGGGGGTGAGGGTGAGGGTGGGAGAAGGTACGAGTCCCAGACCTCACAGAAGAACTTTTCGGCCTACAGATTTAACCAACCCATATCCGGCCTAGACACGAAGATATTAAATTGTGTTCGTAGGAATTCGAACCGATCACCAACGAGTAAAAGTCCAACGTGCTATCACTAGGCTCCCTCGGGCCCTATAATAGATGTAAGTAACATGAGTAGGAGATTTCTTTCCCGTGTCTCCTTCGCTTTGTAAAGAGACTCCGAGAGGCTTTTTTTCCTCTCTTCAACATCGTCGAGTTGATTTCCCCGAACAACTGTTCATTTTTTACATGAACACATCCAACAGCAAATCATCCATTTACTTACTTAAACAACACTGTTCTGATCTGTGAGAAGAAACTTCAAACGACAGAATGAACATACACTTCTCTAAAAATGCTGCGATTGCAAATAATTGCTTGCTTGCTGTTGCTGTTATGCAGACTTTATGGTTGAAATTAGAACTAATTTTAATGCTGGGTGCTTTTGCTCCACAAGTATAGTTCCAGATCGGTTCCAGGAAGGAATGCATATTTTAGCACGGTCGACCGTTATTTAGATAAGACAATTGTTCCGCCAAAATTTTAAATAATTTATTTAATCAAATAAAATTAGTTCATGAGAAGATGTTCAAAATTTGTCATACATCCTAAAATATAACATTTCCCATTTTTGAATTAAAATAAGATCTAACTGTATGGACATAAAGTAAAATCTCTGAGATGGAATAACTTTTGAGTTTTAGCTTCTAATAGAAACTGGACGTACCTTCGCATCTGGATTTGTTGAATTGTTAACTATGTAAATGCAAAAATATTTGGAAAACTGTACACTGAAATGACAGTTATTCTGAATATTTCTGTAACAACAATCGTGGTGTCGAGTGGTCATTTCCGCTCTCTCACTCAAATGAAGAGGCACCAGATGGACAAAGACGTTTATTGGATTTGACACACGTAAAAAGAAACAAATTGATATGCACACAGCAGAAACTTTATAAAGCTTTATGATGATACTCTTATCCTACACGCTAAGAGTATTTCTAATTCACTGAGAATCTTTCGTCGCATCGCTTCTATCCTGACTCACTCAACGTGCTACCTCGGGTTCTCCATATTCTCAACTGACCATCTTGCCTCGAGACCGTTTAGGGGCACACCTCTCACTCTGGAATTTCCGTCCAGGCCACTCACAGAGATGTTCTGCAAACTCTTTCTGTACCTTAATATCAGGCACAGCCTCTAGCTAAAGGCGCCTGATCTGCATATTTTTTGTATACCGTAAGATGGGGTTACTTTGTAACGGATTTTAAGTTTTTTCCTGTGTCAACCGATCAGCTTTAAAGGCAGTCCAAAACGAGCAATTGCAAAACGTTGGTACATCCTTTCTTTATGTAGTAATGTATTGCGCTAAACCAGATCTTTAGTTACCTTTGAAAATTTAAAGTTAATACGTGTCACAAAGTTGCCCCGCCGAGTGGGGCTACTTTGTGACATCTGTGTTTTCGCCTTGAAATCCAAGAGGAAAAATTACTTGACACTTAAAACTTAGACAGTAAAACGCTTATCAAAAGCTTGATACACAATTATATATACCTATTATAAATGCTGGATAGCTTTATCTATATCTTTGACATCAAACAGACAACGGGTGCCCAGGGGGAACCATCAGATCTTTGAGAAGATGAGGAAATCCGTCTTTTGGCACATTCTACCCCTTCGGGTAGTTTTTCCCAGATAGTCAATACTTCTTTCTCTCCAGTGGTATTTTAGAGGACGGAAAAAATGCAACATCGATCGGCTGGAGGATGCGTGTCGACTTTGTCGGTTATTTTGTGACAATGTCAATGTGCCACAAAGTAACCCCGTCACCTCTCGATATTTAGGTTATGTTCTCATATCTCTCGGTAATATCACTACACAAAAGTTTTATTGCTCCACAATCTAACCAACATATTGACAATAGAAAATAATTATCTGTGGTAGTTGGTTGTATACGATGTTAGCCTTCAGCACTTTAAGTTTCCGAAGTTTGGGTCAGTAGCTTGACAACAAGTTTGAACAATACACAAGCCAGCGAAGACAAATGGCGCGCAGAAGCTTCGGACACTGGCCACTAGGTGTCTCTGTATGTCGTACAAGCTGTTGGCGCTGTTCTTTGGCTACCCGGTATCACGGGCGCGGTGCAAGATCCGAAATACGAAAAAATTACCATGTGCCACAAAGTTACCCCTGCATTCACAAAGTAACCCCATCTTACGATACCCGATATTAATTCTCTTTACAAGAAAAAAGGTAATTCCTTGAGTTTTATTTTTTTCCGAAAATGAAGAAAAACTGAATCTTTTCTCTGCGTGAAAGGTCTTTTTTTAGCAATTTGGGCGTGGAGTAAGATATCAAATCAAATAAATCTTTGAATTACCTTGTAACAGTAAAGTATACTGAATCAGATTCTAATAGAATAAAGAAACTTAGATTATGAATGAGGCTGTAAAGAATCTCTCGTTGAGGTAGCGATTTTTCGGGTAGTTCATTTTATGTTTTTCACCCAGCGTTAAAATGAAAGTTATGCTCCCAGAATAAACTCTTTACTCCCCCGAGAGATACATTTTCATATATTTGACAAGAAAGTGTAAAATTGGCTTTAAGAGCAGTGAAAATGATAAAACATGTATTAACAAATATTTATTTAATAGCATATTAAACATTATATTCTGTTAAGATACTTGAACTCATTTTAAAAGCTCATACATAGAGGATGCTTTCACGAGACATGCAACAAAAAGAAACATTGAAGAAAAGTAAACAAATCTCTTTTAACCCAAGAGTACACTTCTGAAAGCGGATACTAGATCTTTTGAATGTTAGAGGAAAGTATATTTTACGTAATACAGTGTTTTTTTTTAATTCCTTTTTATTTTTCCCTTTCAATGTAGTTAAAAGCATATTTTGCACCCGGAAAGAAATTTTTTTAGTTCAAAGGAGGCGCTTTTTATTTATTTTCCTTTTAATTATTTCTAAAAGGGTTTTTTAAAATTTTTAGCTATGTACATCGATAGTTATAAAAAATTAATTACTAAACAATTTTTTTTTATTTGCAAAACTATGTGCTCTTTATTCATACTTTTACTTTCACATTAAAAACATTTGCTATTATGTGTTTAGAAAAATTGTATGAGAAAAAAATATCTCTGTATCGGTATATGGTTATTGAAGATTTTCGAGGTCACCTGTTGCGCAACCTTACGATCTGCATCAAAAACTTATATAATATACAAGCTAAATACCCGTGCTTCGCTACGGAGTATATTCAAATTAAATACAACGGTCAATGTATCCAATTAATGGCAAATATATATATATATATATATATATATATATATATATATATATATATATATATATTTATTTATAAAAAAATCGTAACGTATATTTTTTATAGACAAAATAATGTAGAAGAAAATATTCAAATTAAATTCAACAGTCAATGTATGCATTTAATTTGTACGTTTAATATCCATAAAACATACTATTTTGAATTAAATTCTTCAAAAAATTCTATCTGAACGAGTCTAGTGGTTAAATTTTATCTTTTACCGTATTTCAATATTTTTTTTTGTTAATTTATTTTGTTGTTATGCACTTGACGCAAAAGTTATTTTAAAGTATCACAAAAAGAAAAGAAACCACGTGATCAGCATTTAATAAATTAAATTCTAAAATTGAATCTTTAAAAATTCAGCAAAAAAAATCAGAAAATGGAGGTAAAGATTCTAAAAGGATTTCCTTTTAAAAGAATTTTTATGATCTTTCCGGTGATATAAATTTTATAACCCTGAGATTTTTATTTTAAATGCAAACTTTATGACATGTTACAAAAACAGCTGAAAAATTTAATTTTAAAAAAATCTAAGAAGAATTTTTCAAAAATCTTTCTTAGTGCACCCCTACACTATAAGAAGAATTGCCATGCAAAAGGTCAGCCCTTTAGGTTCAGCGGTTTGCTTTGTGCGTGATCTGTCAGTCAGTCAGTCAGTCAGTCAGTTATGGAACTGTTTTATATATACGTATATAGATGAGCGGCCTGATCATAATTATCAGTGACTGTTATCATCCTAAGCATTATTAACAGTTGTCTATTTTCTAGCTCAATATTATTCAAAATATTGAATAATATTCAGCAAGAAAATAATATAATATTTAGAAAATAACAATAAGAGAAGAAATAGGAAAATTTACTGAAAAATTGAGAGATAGTCACTAATTGCTAAACTTAAGTATTATTGAACCTTTTAAACCTCAGTAAATATAGCGTCTTTAATTGGCTGTGAAGCATTATGGAATGTTTAAACTCTATTTTCAGAAAATTTAATTTGAGCAAACGAGGATCTATAGATAATAGGTATTTTTCTTTTTATGGTTAAAAATATTGAATAATATTAAGCTAGAAAAATAAAGTATTCGTTATTTGGAAAAAATCTTAATAGGAATCTTTGAATAAATCATTGGAATGAATCTCCATTGAACTAAAAATTCATTTACCCACGTAGGAGTCTACATAATTATGATACATAATTATGAGTAACTCTGCATCAGATGTCAATTACATATTTGAAGGATAAATGATGTTATAGATATGATTTTTTTTCAATTCAACTGTCGCAAAAATTTGAAAAAAAAATAACCACGAAGAAATTTAAACTCTCAAAATTTATTTAATGAGTATAAAATTTAAAAGCATATTTGATATCTATGCATCGTTCATGAAAAGTACACGTATTTAAAGCGTAACGACTACACGAAAATGAGAATGTGAAACTAAACAGAAAAATTTACTGAAAAATTGAGAGATAGTCATTGATGGCTAAACTTAAACATTGTTCAGCCTTTTTAAGCCTCAGAAAATGTAGCATCTGAAATGTGTAGCTCATGAAAAGTTCAAATTTATTCTCTAGTTTAGATGATTTCTTACGACCGTATGTTCACAGTTCTATACTAGTATTAAGCGCTAACGCAAAAGTACTCCGCAAATCGATTCGAGGATTCATGAGGTCTTTTCAGATGTTTGCGATGATCATTTATTTTAATTAGGTAGTAAAGGGAAAATATTAGAATGAGACTAAATCTTGGTGACCCCTGAAAGCGAGCCGATTGAACTGATGTATGTAATCACTTGTTTATCAGATGAGTAATAGAATATAAGTTTACTCTGAATATCACTCGGGAATATAATTATTAAAAACGATACCGATATGATCCTATAAAAAATATTTTGTTGTATGCTATGCATTATCAACTTTAATACGATTGTGGCGACTTGCGACAGCACAAGAACTGCATACGACTTCTTGCAAACGAACAATTATTTTGCGAACTATGAAATCAAATTTTGACTGATGCATCTCTGAACTTGGATATAAAAAAAAAATTCAGGCAGTCTCTTCTAACGAAATTACCGCGGGATATTAACGTAGGATTACTTATCGTTCCTTACCTCTTATTGTATGTATATATGCATGTATGTATGTGTTTTGTATATATGTATCTATATATACGTACGTATGGATATATATATATATATAAATTTTGACGCATTTTGATACTTTTTTGTTTAACTGTTTACTGCTTGCTCAAGCTATACAGACTGGGTTTGGCGCTACCAGAATTGTAACTCGCGACGCAGGACATCTGAAATTTTGCTTTCCGGAGGACCATTATGGAAGAACGTAATCCTACGTTAAAAGAGTTTATTTAATGGAATTAAATACTCGTTTTATATCCCAGATTAAAAAACTTATTTTTCATCCGGGCTGAGAGATGCGGCAGTCAAAATTTGCATTAATCGTTCGTAAAATAATTGCTCGTTTGCGATAAGTCGTATGCAGCTACTGTGCTGTCTCAAGTCGCAATACGATAGTCTCCGCTTTTGTGGTAAAAATTGTCTCAAAGTTATGACCCTGTTTGCTTCATTCATTATGTATTACACTTGAGAGTAAATTTGAGCCATGATTTATAATCCTCTAGATGTAAACCTTCTTCGTCATTCCTTTGTCTTTTCTGCATTCCCTAATATGCAAGAATTCAAAAAGAAACGTCACAGCAACTTAAAAGTTGTACATTTCCTAAACTTATCTCTCTGAAAATAAATTCTGTTTAGGAAGCACGTGTCGCAACCAATGTATGACAAATACAGGAAATGTCGCCCGTAATCAATCAAACTGCACACACGCAGGGCGGGGTGAAATATATACAGAACACAGGAATGGAGAGGACTATCTCAATTCGGTATCATTTCGAGAAGATCTTAAAAACATTCCACGATTCTTTGATTTATGGTAATAAAAGATGTTTCGGGAAACAGAAATAATATGATGGATATTTAGCCGATTATTTACATAACTACCTAAAGCTGAACATAAGATGTTAAAAAAAAGCTGTTTTTTTATGATTTCAATAAACGTTTGGAAAAAAAAACTCGACAGGCTTTTTAAAATAAAAATACTAGAAGTGATCTATACTTGAGATTCATTGGTAATGAGAAAGGTAATTATTTCGATTTAATGTATGGTCTCTTCAGATGAATATGCTCAAAAACATATCCACCAAAATAACGAAAATATGCCTTCTTCAAAAAGAGTGAGTAATGAAAAGAGAAATGATACATGAAAGAAGATATTGACTAAATACTTATACTAGATATATGCAATCAGTTTTGGGATCTTATATACTGTTGTCGTTACATATGGTAATTGTTTTTGGAACTTAATCCATACAATTTATACACTGCCGAGACTGCTGGCCATTCATGTAAGGGGGAACCGTGTAGGTGGCCAGCAATACCCCCTACAAGCCGGTCCCATAATTTAGAACCGAGTCAAGTGACGAGATCGGAACACTTGACCCCGCACTTCCAGAGGTAAATTTGAGAACCTGGAGGACATTGCAGCCACGACAGATTTTACGTGCGCCAGCCACCCGTAGTGTACACGGCTATGGATTTGCAGCGACGGGCATCGAACCAGAGACGTTCATATCACTGGCCCGCTGTGGCCTTGCCAACTGGGCCATCGCGCCCCTAGAATCCTTATATACTAAAAACGAAGTAATAAAAATAAG
The DNA here is from genome assembly GCA_907164885.2 of Dolomedes plantarius. NCBI lineage: Eukaryota > Metazoa > Arthropoda > Arachnida > Araneae > Dolomedidae > Dolomedes > Dolomedes plantarius. The sequence goes on from OU015496.1 coordinate 12,757,741, forward strand.
TAATGTTCATCTTCTTAAACTTGTAAATTATATACAGAGGTAAATTGCAAAAATGTATTTCATGAGGATTTTAAGATCCGTAAACTAACTGCATGTTTTTAGAATCCTTATATGCTAAAAACATGCAATTAGTTTTGGGATCTTAGAATCCTCATGAAATGCATTTTTGCAATTTACTTCTATATATAATTTACATGTGTAAGAAGCTAAATATTACTTATTTCCTCTTATAAATAAATATTTAATTTCAAAATTCAAATTATGAGAGAAAAATTACGGGCCATATGATATAAAGGACACTTCAAGGTAAAACGTTTCATAGTGTTTTAATATTTTTAAATATTAAATATGGGAACTGTTCCATACTTGAGAAAAAAATACATTCAATAATTCAAAACATAAGTACTCGCAAAATATATATTGAAAAGGGCGTTCAGTTGTAGCAGTAATTACTAACTTGACGGGATAAATTTTTTCGATATTTTTCTATTATTATAACAACTCTGAACCCTCTACTATTAGTGTTTCTGAAAGCTATTAATCTAACCTTCTGAAAAATATCACCTGAAAAACAACCTAAGTCATCCGTATTGTGTCATATCATGCGTCATTTTTTATATGTAATGATTCATTCATAATCTAACACTGCTATATACGAAATGACTTGCATGTAGAAACATCCTTTTGGATTTGTGATTTTAGTGAAGAAACTACACCATCTTTAATAATTAAAAAGTGTATTAATGAGTGCATCAAAAAAATTATTCCTGCCCTTTATATTATCATAGTGAGCGTTATGCCTAGGCATATCATATGGTAATGGTCTCATATTATTAATCATTCGGAGTCATGCCTGCAAAGATGTCATCCAGTAACTCGATCCGTTAAGACTCGTGATTCCAAATACTCTAAAGTGTTCCCTATTTATATGCAGATTCTGGATACTTTTGGTCTGTGCGTGATAAAGTTTTCTCGGGTTTCCTTTACTGTGAAGTCTTTTAGGTAGAGAGGAAAGTTAAGGATTTTTTGAAGAGTTTACTGCCGTAAAAATATGGTGGCTACACATACTAATTGCCCTTCATACACAGGAAAATATAAAAATAAGCCCCATACAATTATTAACGGCATTCCGTGGAAAATACTTGTTGAAAAACATTCATAGCTTTTACACTCTTACTGTTTATCAACATAATCTCCATCAATATCCTTAGATTTATCCCAAAGCGTTTCTTGAATACAGCAATAAACTCTTTGGTCTTCCTGTTTCATCTTTTTCCACACATCACATCAACATACATGTCAACATACATGTAAAACGTTTTCTTCAACATAAGTTTTCAGCAAACCAAATAGGTTGGAATCGGGCTATAATTACCTATTTATTTATTCGAACTGCTGCAATGTTGTAGCAAAGAAGATGTGCCCACCTAGATATTTCGCCTGGATGTTTCTGTACAATCTTCATCAGGAATAATCGGCGGAATTTCGCAGACCACACTGACGGCAGCTACTATGATTGATCGTAGTTTAGTCCGTGATTTAGTCTCGACTCTATCGTGATATGTCTGTCAGTTACAATACTTTCTGCTGCAATCTCAGCACAGCACAACCTGATCGCTCTTCATTAGAACTTTCAAACGTTTTTGAAAGAATTTTTCGACCCATTCGTACACTGCTTTAAGCGACAAATGTTTCTGATTGTGAATAGGAGACACTTCCTCATACACACTATTCATATGAAAGAAGCATTGCGGAAATAGCCTTTGCCCATAACAGTACTGCGACGTCAAGTTGAATTTTGCTTGTCCACACTTTGCGCACCAGTTGCCTTTTGAAACTGAGCTAAACACGTATGTGATGCATAAACAACTTTATAAGCTGGATAAATCTGTCTCTTTGCGTCATGTTTAAAAGCTACCCATAATATTAAAAGATTTACCATAAGTGTTTTAGGATTTATTTGTTGACTTTTCATATCTAAATACTGCGCAATACTCTTATGATTCATTTCACAAGTTGAGGTTAACCTATTTTCGTTCTTACCTTTAATAGTTCTTAAAATTTTCAGTTTATTTTCCTATAAAATTACATTTAGAAACTTGAAGATTTCCGTAAAACACCTTTATGTAGTTTTTTAATCATTTGTTTATATTTTCTCAAGAGTTCTCTTGTAAGACTCGAAGTATGAAAAGTGAATTCGGTGAAGTAAAGTTAGCAGTTTGTAATTTTACAGTAGCTTCTGACTCGGCTGTTGATTTGTGTTACTAATTTCTTCCATAAAAAAACATTCTGTTAATTTAGATATGAGAAAATTTGAATACATGGCTTTTAAAATACAGTGAAACTTCCATACCGGTCAGCACTCTAAACGACCATATTTTGTTCAGAACTGATTCAAGACTTCTCAGAGCCAGTCGTATGGAAGAAACCTCTTTTCAACGCCACCCCTCAAAACAGTGACTTTTTTCGGAATCATTACTCTGCTGGCATTGAGTAGTTTCCATGTATATCCCAAATGAAATTAGAATTCTATAGATATACTTTACGTTGCATCTTAAAGACAACTGTGTTGAATCTTCTTTATTTCAGCACTGATTTTTCATTTCTGTCGCAAAAGGAAAATAAAATAGCAGTATAAACGTATTCGCTAAGTTTAGCGAGAAACTCTGGTATTTTTCAACCGATTTATTCATTTTCAACATTAAACATGGTATTTTAAATAATTATATGCACCAAGAACTATTTTGTATGACCATTTCACCTTGCTTAATATTCCATTCACGAAAAGAGTTGAAAATATATATATATATATATATATATATATATATATATAAATAAAAAAAAATCAATTTCCTGTAAAGCATGGTAAATTTCCCTCCTTCTTATCAATTTTTATTCCACGAAAGACATTTTTATTTATGATAATATCGAAAAGTAAACCAAAAGTCAGAAGCAGAAAAAGTCATCAATCATCTCCCCCAACACGATTCATCGACAATGCACTGAGCAGCGGAAATGTATAAGTTAAATTTACCATTAGCAGAACACAAGGGGAAATGATACGTCTTTTGTTGATTCATTTAGCGATATAAAAATTACTTTGGGGACAACCTTTAAAAAAAAGAAAAAAACGTGCATCCGTGATTTCGGTAATAGTGTCGCTGGGAGGGGGAGGGGGAGAGGAGGGTTGACGAATTTTTCACGGAAAGAAGGATAAGGGCTTGCGTCTACAGAGAGACATAAATGCATAACCAATGTCTTATGGGGGCGGAGCGGGTGGATTATATTTTCAAAAAATGATTGAGAAAATTTTGCTTGATGTACCTTTTCTTTTTCGAATATTTAACTTAAACATAACAAAACGAAATGTAAAGTAATACCTTGAGGATTATTTTCACTGATTTCGCAGCAGGAATATTTTACGAACGATTAATCTTTCTTTTGTGGAATTAAATGTCGGTATTGTTACTGCTTTATTTGTTTTTTTATTTGATTTAAGAAGATTTTGGTATAAGTTTTTGTAAATTATGTGTAAACGGATTGCTGTCATGACTTATCCTCTTCTTATTTAATTTTTCTCTAATCGATTGTGTTATGGCAAATGATTCATGTGACTGCCATGTTTATTTTAACGGATACAACTTATAGGAACTTTTCGACACGTCTGATTTTAATTATAATACAGTCGAACCCCGTTATAGCGAACCCACGGATATAAGGAACGAAAATTTTGGTCCAGCCGTTTTCCTATTGTACGTAATTTAACTAGTATTGTGTCAGTTTAATGTAATCGATTTTAGTCGATTTAATTCATTAATGAACATTTTTAATAGATTTTATCATTTCTTTAATACATCATTATTGAATACATATTGCAACTAATAAGTTATGCATTTTGTGAACGCTAGCATTTATCTTAACGGTTCGGATATACCGAACCACCGGATATAGCGAACAAAACCCTTTGGTCCCTTGAAGTTCGTTATAATGATGTTCGACTGTGCAGGGTGCCCTGGCTAAAGGTATCCAAAAGTAATGATTTATCTTTACGGAACTACTCATTAGAATTTAAAAAAAGTTATTTAAATAGAAAGAACAAATCACCAAGTTTTAATATCAATCATAGATTTCGATCATAGTATCATAGATTTCTATGTATGCGCATTCTGTAGCACGACTAGCGTCTAAATGGTAATCCAGTTCTCTCCAAGTGTTTCGTAACATATCAGGAGTTATTAGACTTTTTTAGCTTGAAGATTCATTAAATCCGTTGTGTATAAACAAAAAAAAATGAAACAGTGGATGAGTTGAAGAAGCGTATCATCCAAGCAATTCGTGTAATAACTCCTGATATGCTACGAAACACTTGGAGAGAACTGGATTTCCATTTAGATGTTTGTCGTGCTACAAAAGGTACACACGTCGAAATCTATCACACTATGATCGAAATCTATGACTGATATTAAAACTTGGTGAGATGTTCTTTAAGTAATTTAAAAAAAATAAATTTACTGGGTATTTCCATAAAAATAAGCCATAACTTTCGGATACTTTTAGCCCGGACAGACTGTATACACACAGGAAAAGTATAACCCCGTTTAATTTATTCTGATTGCGTGCAACTAGGATTATAGATAAAAGTTGTACACCTTTACCTAATTAGATCCATAATCCTGCCATCTCATCTAAAGAGCAATTAAAATTCGGATGAGTACGTATAAATCTAAACCAAATTTCTTTAAAAACTGCATGTAAAATTTATTTAATTAATACTTTACTTTCCTGTATGTAAAATATAATCTCTTTTGAGAGCCTATCGCTCATCATTGGTATCCTGCCAACCTTTCTGGTCTGGCCTTGCTGTTTAGAGGTCCGAGACCAATACAGTCTGCCGTGGCTCGTCTTTGTAGTAGCCATACAAATAGTATGCTCTTTGAGTACTTCTGAAAGTTATTTGAGTACTCCTCAAAGTGCTCTTTGAGTACTTTGAGGAGTACTCAAAGTACTCAAAGAGATGTCAGGTTGAAAGATACCTACTCATGCTCTTCTTCTTTGGTTGAAAATAAATGCTTGGGTACCACACACCATATTTCAGCGATTTAGCTCTTTTCTATGATAAAACAGATTTCTTAGAAAAAGACCTTTTAGGAAAATCTGTCCCAATAACAACTCTTGTTTTGCATTTAAACAAAAGCAAAAAGTAAACGCGAAATCTTGTAGCTCTTATTGAGTAACAACTGGTTTTCGAGGATATAATAATAAAAAAAAGTGAATGATTTATCCACTATTTTATCTATGCTGAAGCCGCAGGAAGCCATTATTGCGACGGGATACTAAAGAAGGGCAAAAGCAGATGCGGATTGAACCTCAGAACATACCACGGAAGAAATAACACTGCAGATGATTATGAGACAAGTGTAGGGAAAGTTTGTTGATGTAGGTAGCGTTGACTGTGTGACGTCATCTCGTCTACGTGAAAATGTACTCTCTAACAGCTTTCAGAATGATGTTAGCACTCGGGCTAACATGCTAGCAAACAGGCTAGACTGAACATGTATTTAACCTTGTAAATAAAATTATATTTTTGATGTTTCAGAAGGCTTCATGATATAAAAGGGAATATTTATCCTACCTGTAACAGTAACAAGCATATATATATATATATATATATATATATATATATATATAGTCGAATATCGATCTATCGTTTTTAAAAGGACCGATTGAACTGAACGACACATACAGGAAACGGATGATTCGCGGAACGATCGATCGAGATTCGACTATATATATATATATATATATATATATATATATATATATATATATATATATATATATATATATATATATATATATATATATATATTATAATTGCGTTTTAAATATAATGAGCGAATAACATAAATATTACTCAAGGTAAAAATATTAGAATCTTATCAGTTTTGTAACAAATCTAAGCATAGAACAAACCGCGTGTGATAAATTCATTGAAGTTAATTAAACAACTGGACTATTGTATAATAAATGCAACTACAAAAAGAGACATTTTTAAAAATGCATATGAAAACATCCTTTGCAGCTTTTCCGTTTTAAGACAGAAAGCCGTTATATAATACAGCCGTGTAATATAATATTTTTCCGTCAAGTTCTAAGCAGGTGAATTAATTTAAACTTCAAGGATAGCTCTTTTACGATAAATATAAGAAGAACTTTGAAAAAAAAAGCTGAGGATTTAGTTTTATTTTGTAAGAATATGTATTTAAATTAAATTTTTTTTCTGAACGACGTTACATTTGAAGAAAAAAATTGAATAACAGCGTGTTTCTTAAGAGGAGTAAAAACTACCGCAAAATTATTTTTCCCGAAAAAATATAAAATTTTGAAAGTTATGCAATTTATGAAAGCGTTATGTAATTTCCATAAAAGTCTACGGAAATATCATACCTTTCACTTTCGAGGTTAAATTTTTTTTATATTGAAAAAAATTATTTGGCATGAAAGGGATTAAAAGTTGAATAAAATTTTTTAATGTACTGGAAAATAATTATTAAAAATACATCTCGATATTTCTATCAGAGAACTCTGGAATATTTATGATCAAAGGCTTTATTTACAAAAGCAAAGATAATTAAGAATTCGGAACTATTGTTTTGACATTTAAAGGGGTATGCAGATTTTATAACCACTTTAAGAATCTATTTTTTTAAAAGAAAAATTCAATTTTTCCAGTTTTAAAGAAAGATTACATTGAGAGCTTATCTACGTCCTAAACAAACTTAAATTTTTACGTAAACATAATTTATACGTAACATTATATATATATATATATATATATATATATATATATATATATATATATATATATACACTATAAAAAAAGATTCGACGCACAAAGAAGTTCTCTGATTGCAATAAAATTTCGTATGGAAAGATGTTTCAACCGAACATGCAAATGATCAAAATTTGGTGTCCGTCGAATGAATAGCGGGAGCTCCAGCGCATCGGAACTGCGCATCCAACAGATGTATACAACGAGCGATTCTCGAACTGATGTTCAAAATTCTGTTGCATTTCGACTGTAGACATCTTACGTCGACTGTAACAGTGCCTCGCCAAAGGAATTGTGCTCATTACGAGCCTATTTCAGAGTTTGAAAGAGGTCGTGTCTTTGGATTGAAAGAGGCTGGTAAAAATCGCTCGACATCTGGATCGAAGCATTGGAATGATTAGATGATGCTGGCAAGAGTGGAGGTCAACAACGGCAGATTTAAGCGTCAGAGCGGCTCGACCTAGGACCACAACAGAACGAGAAGACAGAGCGATTTGTCAGATCAGCTGTCACAGCACCGGATTCGTCGTTATCATCCATGCGACGTGTGACCCGCACACAAGTGTCCAACATGACCATCGACAGACGACTGAGACAGCGGAATCTGAGGTAAATGCACATATAATGAGCGATGTCCCTATAATGGACCGCCCTTTAGAAATGTCGAGAAATTAAAGGTCTATTGTTACTTAAGTCAGTAGAAGGGGTGAGGGTCATTGGATACTGATCACCCTTTAGAAATGTCGAGAAATTTAGGGTCTTATAACGAAGAATTTCGTTATATTCCTTTTAGGTTATTAAATTAACGTTAAATCTTTGTTAAATTAATTAAATACCCCAATTTGCTAGTTTTTCTAATAGTCACTTGCTTACTATAACTTTACAAAAATAGCACGAAGCTTACATTAGCTTATAATAAAAAAATGACCGTTCAGGTCTAAAACTCAGACATTTTGATGAGCTAGCACAAATTAATTTCCCATAGCTTCCCAAGATAGAAAATGGCAAAGCCAAGTCTGCCCGGGAGCTTTTTAAAGCCAAATTTTAAGAGATCCTACTCTCAGGCAAAAAAATATATAGCTAACTCTGAATTTTTTCCACCGAGGAAGCAGGAGAAGACAGGGGAGAGGGGTTACAGGAACACTAGAAAAATCGCCAAACCACACAAACGTAGGGAAAAGTAGCTGAGAGACAGCGTACAGGGTCGGCGGAGTTTTTTTGCTCCTCCCGTACGAGCAGCCGGTAGAACAGGGTAGAGCGATTTATCGTCAAAAACGGAACAAGACAAACGCCAACGGCGAAGAGCGCGAATGGTGCAAACACCCTATTGGTCAAGCCTTCAAGTGACGTAGGAGACGCAATTTTTAATTGGAAGACAGAAGGAGAGAACTAGCAAGCGTCTTCTCTTACCCACGTGGCCTACGCTGTCTCTCAGCTACTTTTCCCTACGTTTGTGTGGTTTGGCGATTTTTCTAGTGTTCCTGTAACCCCTCTCCCCTGTCTTCTCCTGCTTCCTCGGTGGAAAAAATTCAGAGTTAGCTATATATTTGTTTGCCTGAGAGTAGGATCTCTTAAAATTTGGCTTTAAAAAGCTCCCGGGCAGACTTGGCTTTGCCATTTTCTGTCTTGGGGAGCTATGGGTAATTAATTTGTGCTAGCTCATCAAAATGTCTGAGTTTTAGACCTGAACGGTCATTTTTTTGATTATAAGCTAATGTAAGCTTTGTGCTATTTTTGTAAAGTTATAGTGAGCAAGTGACTATTAGAAAAACTAGCAAATTGGGGTATTTAATTAATTTAACTAAGATTTAACGTTAATTTAGTAACCTAAAAGGAATATAACGAAATTCTTCGTTATAGGTCTATTGTTACCTAAGTCAGTAGAAGGGTGAGGGTCATTGGATACTAGTGAGCCAATGACCCTCACCCCTTTTACTGCCTCAGGTAACAATAGACCCTTAATTTCTCGACATTTCTAAAGGACAGTCCATTATAGGGACATGGCCCATTATAGGTGCATTTACCTTACGCTCGCGCCTACCATTACGCTGCTTACCCCTCACGTCTGTACACTGTAAAGTCCGATGTCAGTAGAGATTAACTCGATCAACTTGGAAATGCTCTGACTGGGGACGTATAGTAATTTGCGAGTCCCGTTTCCAACTGTGTCCTGGTGACTACCGGAGACGTGTCTGGAGACGTCTAGGGCAGCGTAGGGACCCTGCCCGTACTATCGCACGCCACACAAGCTCACAACAGGACGTTATAGTCTTGGGTGCCATTTACTTTGATAGCCGGACGCCTTTGTTACTCATTAGTGACACACTCACACAACAGCGGTACGCAGACGTTTGTCGTAGTTCCTATTGCGCCACCCTGGACATACATTTTAACAAGATAATTCCCGGCGGCATATGGGACGGGTTGTTATGAACTGTCTTCAGGCTTGCCGAACACTTCATTGGCCACCTAGGTCGCCTGACCTCTCCCTCATAGAGCACATTTGGGCCGTGATGGGAAGGTGATTGCAACTATCCAGGAATGTTAACGATTGAGCCCGACAGTTGGAGACAATTTGGCAAGAAATCCGGAAACTTTATCAGTCTATGCCATGGCTGGTGACAGCTTGTATCCAAAGTCAGAGATGGACCAACTCCGTATTGACTTCCTCACTTTGTAATGATCAAACTCTGGATTAAATCATTCAATAATTCTGAAATTTTAACCGTTTTCTTTGTACATGTTCCTCAGATCCCCCAATTTTTGTTGCAATTCGACAACTCCTTCTGGGTGCATCGATTTTTTTGTTAATGAGTGTATATATATATATATATATATATATATATATATATATATATATATATATATATATATATATATATATATAATATTTATATATATAAAACATTGAAAACGATCTAAACCATAACCTTTCTCTGCATAAAAACAGAGCGAGAAAATAACAAAACACAGGATATATGAAAGGAAAATTTGAAGATGTAGTCGGGGGCTAGAAATAAATAACATATAATGCTGCAATAAAAAAGAGAGGAGTAGAGAAAAAACATCGAAATTCTGAGCACAGGAGACAAAGAAAAATGACTAGAAATAAAGGAAAAACTGTTATATAAGCTATACTCAGTCAGAGCTTTCAACGAAAATATAACATGGAATAAAAGCGGTGAGTTACCTTTTCGAAAAGATTACCACAAATGGGAAAATGGATGATTGCCAATAGGTGAATGAAAGAAGAAATGTAAAAAAAGAAGGACCGCAAAAGCAATGGGAATCAAATTGAAATAAAAAATGATTATAAAATGAGCTATTAAAGTGAACATAGTAAAACAAGCTATTAAAGTGAATGCCATCTCTGATGTTACAAAAATTGCATACAAATTAGAAATCAATGCTTTTAATTTCACAGCTAATTTCTATGACTTAAATCTTTTTCAATTATATATATATATATATATATATATATATGTGCGTGTGTGTGTGTGTATTATATGTATGTATATGTGTGTATATATGTGTATGTATGTGTGTGTATATATATGTATGTATATGTGTGTATATATGTATGTATATGTGTGTATATATATGTATGTATGTATGTGTGTGTATATATATGTATGTATATGTGTGTATATATATGTATGTATATGTGTGTATATATATGTATGTATATGTGTGTATATATATGTATGTATATGTGTGTATATATATGTATGTATATATGTGTATATATATGTATGTATATATATGTGTATATATATGTATGTATATATGTGTATATATATGTATTTATATATGTATAAATATATATATGTGTATATGTATATATGTTGTATATATATATATACATACATGTATATAAAAAACTCGTCCATAATTAGAAAAAGGTTGGTGTCGAGTTTTTAACGATGAGAGTAAAATTTCCGGGCAAACTTCCGGAAAAGTTTATGCAAATGCGAGTGAAGCGGGAGGTCTGATTATGTTTTTATATATAAATATTTATACAAGGTTGACTCATTAATGACGCAGTCCCATTGTATTCAGAAAGAGTGGCATAAAAACACGGTATCGATATCAGATGATATTTTAGTCGATATAAAAAGATAAAAAATAAAAAGCATGAAATGAGAAGACAGGATGTTAATAATTAACATTCATATGAAAAACAAGTTATCCAGTAGCGGTGGATTATTGAGCTGATGAAAATCGATAAAGTATGAGAAGAATGTAAAGAGAGGAAAAAAAGTGTGTTTTTAATTAACTTTTCAATTAATTACAGTTTTGTCGTAATATATATAGATTATTTTTATAAACATCTTTTTTATGTAACTTGAAAAATCTGAATTTTGGATAAGGTACCTGTCTACATTCGAAGCACTATTTTTCAAAAAAGTACAGTACTGATAACTGATCACAGTTTATCAGTATTGTACATTATCCGTACTGACAGTACTGATTAAATATATATATTTTTAGTTCAAATGTGATATAAAATAAGGAAAACAAATATAATTTTGGTAAAAATTTCATAACGTTTTGAAGTATAGGGAATTTTTTATAAAATTTTAGTACTATTTAGTGCGTACGCCAGAAACCCTACACTCAATTCGACTAAATATATTTTAATTTTCTCTGTACTATATAATACTAGGACATTTACCTGTGATCTGAAGTAAAAGTTTTATAAGATTTCCAAAAATCGCTGAAATATACCAAAAAAAAAAAGATATTCAGGTAGTCTCTTCTAACGAAACTACCGCGGGTTATTAACGTAGGATTACTTACCGTTGCTTACCTCTTTTGTATGTATATATGTATGTATGTGTTATATATATAGTATATGTATCTATATATATGTACGTATGTATGTATGTATATATATATATATATATATATATATATATATATATATATACGTCAAAATTTTGACACCTTTTGGTAATTTCTGTTTAACTGTTTACTGCTTGCCCAAGCGATAGAGACTGGGTTTGGCGCGCTGCCAAAATTATACCTCGCGACAACGGACGGTTTTAGCGTCAGAAATTTTGCTTTCCGTAGGACCGTTATGAAGGAACGTAATCCTATTTTAAAAAGTGAAAAACACTGATTTAAAAAAAATTATCTCTTTATAATATAAGTACAGGTACTTGTAGAATGATTTAATTAGCACGTATAACTTAGCTAATAGGTCAAAACATAGTTAGTAATATGTAAAACACTATTGCAAAATTGCATTAAAAGATTTTATTTTTCTAATGTGGAAGCATTTTGTCGGATAGACATTCGCCTGTTGTTACTCACAGCAGTTTTGTGACAAATTTATTATGGGAGCACCATATAGGCCAGTGGTAGTTCACCTGGTCTCTACCGCCACTTGTTGGCGGTTCAAGCTTTCCTGGTGGGCGGTGGAATTTTTGTTCGTTGTTACAAATTTTGTTCTTCCTCCATATATCGAATACACTGCTAACATATTCGCAAATTTGACTTTTTAAAAATATGCTTTTGCAGTTTACTTTAGAATTCCATCTCGTAAACTTGGATTACAGGTAATAATTCACCGGACACTTCTCGAAGTATATTCGTGGACGAGGGAGCAAAGAATTAACTCCGTAGCCCTTCGTAGCTATTTATGTATATACAGGGTGTCTATAAAAGAACTCCGGGGTTTTAAAAATTCATATCTCACTAACTATAAAAGATAGCAAAATTTAGTCGATTTCTCTGAAAAGAGTAGCTCAAAAAGTTTTACTCATACCAATTGGGAATGTTTGTATCAACTGTTGGCGGCGCTGCAGGGCGTTGACCTTGAAATGACGTCGCGAAATTTGAAATGATGGCGACTCCGCAACAAAAGGCTCAATGTGATATTTGTCTCATAGAAACGAAGTCTGTAGTTACCGTACAAAGAAACTTTCGACGTAACTATGGTGTTAACCCGCCTTCTGACAAAACCATTCGTCAATGGTTCAGTGCATTTAAGGAAACAGGAAGTGTTTTGAAGCAAAAGTCGCCGGGTAGGCCGAGTGTGTCTCAAGAGAAAGTGGACAGAATCCGAGCTTCATGCCTTCGAAGCCCTAAGAAATCGTTGACAAGACGCAGCCTGGAGTTGGGGTTACCAAGGACCTACCAAGGGCTACCATGGGAAGAGGTAGAATACCGTTTAGACGTCTGCCGTGCCACTAACGGGGCTCATATAGAACTTTACTAAGTGTTAAAAAAAACTTGAAAATGTAAGCTTTTCAGTCATTTATAAAACATGTATGTATGTTTTTTATTTCATTAAATATTTTGCCTCAAAACCCCGGAGTTCTTTTATAGACACCCTGTATTTATATAAAGTATAAATAAAAAGATAAATTTAAGTACATATTTTTGCAAACCCTCCCTTCTAAAATTTACTTCGCACTTGCTCTAAAATGAGTCAATGCACCGGTGAACGGTTAAGAAACTTTGCCGCCAACAGAGATACAAAAGTGGACGATGGCTATTGAAAGGTTGACGACCCCTGATATATGCGGACCAGCATTGCTCCCTATGAAGGGACAGCACGAATGGAGGTATTTTAGTGACGCGCGCCGGGATTCGATCTGAGCACCCTCAGCATCGAAAGCCAGCGCACTTACCACAAGGCCACCACGGTCCACACATTAAAATATATTGAATTTTTAAAAAAAATTATTAACTTTCTTGTTTATGAAGGTAACTGAAAAATTAATTTTCTAGAAAATGCAGTTAAATATTCTACTTCCGGTCTTTTAGTATAGCTCCCGGTTTATTAAATTGGCCGTAAGTTATCCAATGATCGTACGAATAAAATTAATCTTTTCCTTACAGGGTGGGATGGCATGTATCCCAAGAATGAATATATATATATATATATTTATATTTATTTATTTATTTACACACACACACACACACACACACACATATATATATATATATATATATATATATATATATATATATATATAACGCCTTTAATGCACTCTTATAAAGGGGTATGAAATTTCCCGAGGGAATCGGAAAAATGAGCCCAGTAAGCTAAAGTTTAAAGCAGTTTTAGAATCCTAAAAGATTGACATGTGAAATTGAGCAATAAACGTTTTTTTTCGAAAATTTTCACCTAAACAGCCACTTCAACGTAGGTAGATACCTTAAGAAGTCTTTAATTACTTGTTTTTTTCTTTTTAACATCAAAGTAAACATTTATGAAAATATTGCGAACGTATTTCTACATAAGTTGCTATATATATATAAATATATTTATAAAAATGTTATCTACGTGCTAAATCTTTCATACGAAGAGCACCTAAACGATCGTTTATAATACAATCATGGATAAATTTGCTACGCATTTCCCCACATGTTTAACCTAAGGAAGCCTTCATTTTTATTAAAATTCAAACTTCCATCACCTGCGATATAAAACGCCATTTTTCACCTTATCACGGAATCTAATTAAACTAATGCAAACCTCTGATTTTAAGAGTACATTCATCTCATGATTTTTTAATTACACCGAGAGAACAAAGTGGAATAAAGAGGAACGTAAAAGGTTATAATATCTTGATCCCCCGGGAAAATTCAGGCTCACACAGTTCTTAATCTTTACTAATTAAGAAGTAGCAACTGTTTCATTTTGAAGTGTCACGGGGGCACGTGGAGGTATAACGGTTAATGAGAAGAGGTGGCTGGAGGTAGCGCCGCGATTATGTGCTCGGGAATGTTACATAAGTCAGTATCTCGCAGCGCCAGAGGAAGTTAATACGGTGAGAATGAGTGCGAGACATCCATATTTTCGCCTGAACGTGTAATAATTCTGGCTCGTTTTGGATTATATAATTGTACCGTACTCGAAAAGGAAATGGTAGTTGTTAGAGATAAGGTTATTGCACAGAGTTTTATACCTAAATAGACTACTAATATTTTATCATGTACTAGCTGAAAACCTGCACTTCGCTATGGAGTACATTCCAATTAAATACAACGGTCAATGTATGCAATTAATGCCAAATAGATAAATATATATATTTATAATAAATGCGACGATCAATGTATACAATTGATGTAAAAAAAAGTATATATATATATATATTTATAAAAAAATCGTAAGGGATATTTTTTTGGGGGGGATAATATCCAATCGTCTGAAATTAAAAAGAAAATTAAAAATCGTCTGAATTAAAAAGAAAAAGAATTTTCTTTTTGTCTATTTAGTTGGCATGCACGTGACGATAAATTTATTTAAAGTACCAGAAAAAGAAATCACGTGATCGGCATTTAATAAATTAAATTCTAAAAATGAATGTTTAAAAATTCACCAAAAATCAGAAAATTAAGGTAAAGGTTCGAAAAAGGTTTCATTTTAAAGGAATTTGTATGATCTTTCTCGTGATATAAATTTTATAAGCCTCAAATTATTATTTTAAATGCAAACTTAAAAAAAGTTAAAAAACAGCTTAAAAATTTAATTAAAAAAATCTAAGAAGAATTTTTCAAAAATCTTTCTTAGTGCACCCCTACACCATAAGAAAAATCGCCATGCAAAATTTCCGCCCTTTAGGAGGTCCAGCGGTTTGGTCTGTACGTTGTATGTCAGTGAGTCAGTTACGGAACTGTTTTATATATATAGATTATCAAAGAAACTACATAAATTGTGCCGTATTTTTCAGGTAATATAAAATAATATATTATCTCCTATAATATATTCTCGATAATATGATGGAAAATTATACTTTGAACCCAAAGTATAATCTTCTTTCATATTACAGGGCGCACAATTATTTTGCTCTTGAAATTTGTTAAACCACTTAAGCGATGTTAGTCAAAATTTCCGTTCATTACTTCTTAAATGTAACACAGGTCATTAAATACCTAAAATACTTCAGATTGCGTAATTACCAAACATAGAATAAAACCTTATGTATGGACATTCCATGATCCCTCCAGGAAAGTTACATTAAAATATAACATCGCATTTTGAGGGCTGTTTAGCAGATTCGCCCCTGTTAAGTCCAAACGGCATCGGAGGCTCTATCCGTTTTTATAACAGAGTTTGGAGGGAATAGCTAGCTCATCACTGGTATCCGGCCAAGCGCCCTGGTCTGACCTTGCTCTTTAGAGGTACGAGACCTATACAGTCTGCAATGGCTCGTTTTCGGAGTGGTCATACAAAAGTACGCCCTTCGAGAACTCTACGTAGGTCTTTTCCCCTTTGTCCCTATTCTGCCACTCCTGCGAATCCCTCCCCCATTGTGGATTGTTTAAGGGGACAGTGGACTTTCAAAATTGTGAAATTTGTCCAAAAATCCGATTTTTTTTAAATTTTATTGAATTGTGAAACTACGGACGAGTAGGAATGTGTTGCAAAAAGAATTTTTAATTTCTGTGATTACTTTCTTAGTTATAGGCATTTGTATATAATTTAGATATTATGTGGTTACTAATAGCAATAACTTTAAATGTGTTTTCTCAAAATAAAAATTTTCATGTCATACGAATATTCAAACTGCTCCAGGCGCATTTCTAATTATCGTATTACTTTTAAATTTAAGTTTTATATACTTAACTGTATATCAGATAAATCTTATTGAAAAAAATTATGCTTCGTAGCTCAGAATTTCTAAATTTTGTACTTGAACAGAGGATTTATAGGTATTTTGCGTCATAAAAAGGATGTTTTCACTATTATTATTTTTTCTCTTTATATTTTTAATGAATGCTTAAAATAAGCAATAAGTTTCATTGTTAGTTCTATAAGGTATCCTGTAAATAAAAATTACCGTATTATATGCAAAAGAAATGCGCATGGAAAATTTTTAATTAGGCTAATTTTTGATGTAATTAATAATTCATAATTCATAAATTATTAATATTTCATCTTTAAATTTTAACCACTTTTGCATATCTATGGTACTAACCACATATTAAAATTTCAAGCATATCCATTAAAAAAAAAAGTTAGGTTTGAAGGTCCACTGTCCCCTTAAGTATCCCCGTCAGCATACGTGCAGAAGATCAGGACACTCCTGACTCCCATTTGCTCACACGACAGAGCCTTATGGACCTGGCCTAGCATTTCCTAGTTGTTGTTGTTGTTGCAAATGCCCTCTGGTTGGAGGTTCCATTCACCAGGTCCTAATAGGCTATTGGGCAGAAAGGGGCGGCTCCTGTTCTGAATTAGCACCACAAGGGTCGGACTCCGATTTGGCTAAATGACCGGTCTCGTAATTTTGAACCAAGTGATGAGATCGTAACACTTGACCCCGCACCTCCAGAGGTAAATTTGAGAACTTGGAGGACATTGCGGCCACGACAGATTTTACGTGCCTCGGCCACCATTAGTGAACATGGCGGTGGATTTGCAGCGACGAGCATCGAACCAGGGACGTTCAGATCACTGGCCCGCTGCTTTTGCAAACTGGACCACCGCGCCCAGCATTTTGTAGTTCAGGGGGCTTGGAAACAACAACAACAACAACATTAAGATAATATTCTCGCTTGAAAATGCACTATTCTCTTCTTCTAAAACAATACGCCTGATAAACAACACCACATAGAATGTTTTATTTTATAGAATTAAAACTGTTATCTAATAGATCTTTACATACCCTTTGAACCAAAAGGATAATCTTTTTTTTTTTCATATTCCCGGCTACAAAATTATTTTGTTTTTGAAATAAGGCAAGTTTTCTTTCTGACTCAGAGTGATGCTGATAATGTTAGTAACCCCCAAAAGCTTATTAACGGGTTTTCTGTTATGAGAAATCTTAAATAAAATTATATTTTATGTTATGGGGTATCGAATGCATTATTTGTTAGAATTTCTTCAAATTAGATAAATACTCATATTTATCCTTTTTCTTTAAAGTCTAATGCTGATGCACTTGTTGTGAGACATTCCGCTTTTGTACTGGCTACTTTATTATGGGAAGCACCTTATAGGTGAGGCAGAATTGCTCTCTATGAGGGGACGACGCGCAAACGACCAAGCCTTATTCTGGATTTAAACCCAAGCCCACTGCGTGGCACCTCAGAACGCTGACTACTACACCCTGTGGGCGGCCTCATATTTATCCTAAAATATTTGTCTATAATTCACCAAATATAATACAAATTGTTGGAGAGTAAGACAAAATTAAAACACAATTCTATAATAGTGTTAGATGATTTCACAATATAATGTAGCTCTTAGCACTATGTTATATTTGGTCTCGAACGTAATGATAATGAATTTTTTTTTTGCTAGCTATTCCTTGTAGTCATAATCACTACACGAAGTTCTTCACAACAATTTTAGATTGTAAAACTGATTTTTCGAAATCTAAATTCGAAACCAAAGTACAGCAGTTTCAATACAAGAATTTTCCATTAAGTTTACCTAGTAATTGTGCAGAAGAACTGCCATAATTATGGCCTCTTTTATATTATGTAATTTAATAATATGTAAAAGAAAATTATAAGCATTGCTTTCTGCGTTTACTTTAAACCCTAATCCCTTAAAATTTATTCTTGTCATCAGTATAAATAAAGGGTAATACCGAAAATGCGTGTTCCATGATTTTTTCATAAATTCAATGGTATTATTGTACACTTTTTGCGATATTTTTCATTATATATTTTATTATTTTTATTTATCATTTATCGATAAGTGATACATCGTACTCACTGTAGATAACGTAAATTAAACTAAATATATAAAAATAATTTTTTTTCAAAAGAATTTCATCAGGAATTAGGAAAAATCATTACAAATATCATAGTTCTGGTCTCCAAGTAACTTTTACTGACCTCTTTTATTTCACTAATTTGGCTGAAAGAAAAAAATTCCCTGACCTGTACTTTATACTGGTTTCAAATTTCAACCAAATTTTCTTTACATCACATAAATATCCATGTTCCCCTACCCCCTCCTCTTGCTTAAAAATTTGAATTTAGTAGAAATACGTAGGGAAATCGCAATCGCAGTTGCTATCCCCACCACCTTTTGCCAACATCTAATATCTAATGCGTAATATCTATGATGCTGCCATCTATATCCAGAAATTTGAACGATTTGTATAATGTAATATATACGTATATAAATATATTATATATATAAATATACATAAATATACACACACACACACACATATATATATATATATATATATATATATATATATATGTATATATATATATATATATATATATATATATATATATATATATATATATATATATATATATATATGCATATATGTATATGTATACATATATATTATACAAATCATTCAAATTTCTGGATATAGATGGCAGCATCACAGATCTTACGTAGGTTGTGGGGTTAGCCACTGCGCTATTCCCACAATCAGTGGGAATAGAAACGGCCAATCGCAATAGGGTTAAGTAATTAAATTTAGGAGAAGAATTTCTTTTGATGACAGGTACTTTACATTAAGGTTTTCTTCACGTGCATGTCGAAAAATTTTTTTTTTTTTTTTTACTCACATACAAGTTATATGAAAATTCTAATATTAGTTTTAAATCAAAGGAGAAAAAAAATTGCTTATCTCAGAAAATTTCCCTATTTCCATTTATAAATCCCGCGATATTCTCCAAGTTTTATAGATATATGGTTATAAAATAATCAGATAGAGTGTTCAATACAGTCGAAAAATATTTCACGTAATTAAATTATACACTTAAGGTCAAAGAGTACAGTGAACACGCAGGGAAATGAAATCGTAAAAATAAATAAATCAATAAATAAATCATCATAAAAGTCTTTTACTTCACAAATTAAAAAATGTTTTTATCATAATTTCTCGGTCAGTTTATGGAGATGGAATTTATTTATAACTTTATTTTTGGGAGGTTATTATTTTAGGGAGGTAATATTTTTTTTGTCAGTCCCAATGTGTAAAACATTTATTTGTTAATTCTATACCTTACAAGAAGTGTGAAGCATGAAAGCACAGCTTATTCAAAATATTCACGTTTGGCATGATGTATACTGTATAAATCCACTTTTAAAAAACTTCCCCTGGTATACTTGCATAAAAACTTATAAACATTTAAATTTATTGAGTTAAAATTTTGAATTTTTTTTTGATGGTTAACCATATAATTTGCAAACAAAATCACATCATAAAACTTCTCATAAAGCTTTTAAAAATTTTAAAAATTTTAAATTAATAAAACTGGGGTAATTTAAAATTGTTATAACTCGAAATATTATTTGTCAAATTTCAAAATTTTGTCATTTAGTTAAAAAGAAATATATAAGTTTTAATTTTGATTCATCATTTTTTAAAATATTAATTTCAAAAATTAAAAATACTTAGAGGAAAAATAAAAAAGATGTACCGTATATTTAAAAAACCATATTTTAAAAAGTAAATATTTATTTCATATTTGCTGAATCAAAATTAAAGTAAAATAATTAGATAAGACATGTTTCAAGTTTGAACCATTTATCTTTAACGGTTCTTGACTTATAACAATTTAAAGACGAGAAATGGTAAAAAAAAAACCATCAGGAAGAAAAACGCATTTAAAGGTTTAAACAAAGATTGGCTGCTATTATAATGTTGCAAAACAAAAAATTAATATCTCCTGTTCTAATTAAGACAGAAACATGAATTAAACGTTATTTTAAGCGGAAAAGAACAAAATTTTTTTTAATGCAATAATTTTTTCAAAGATTTAAAGAATTTTGTGACCTGGATCCCCTTAAGTTAAAAGAATTGCGGTTTAATGCATACACAGTTCAACCTAAAAAGTTTATAGAATAAATTTTATAATGTCGCACTAAACGAAAATGCATCATTTCAAGGTAAAAAAATTTTAAAAATTTGTATATACTTTTGTACAGTTATAGGAAGATACCTAATCCATTCTTCATTATTCTAAAAATCATTACTGAAAATAGTCACTTCAATTATTTTACTCCATTAATTATGTACACGATTTGCAGGTATCTTTTGACCGTATTTTTAAAAAATGTTCGTATTAATACATTATAGCCTGTAAATATTAAATCCATATCACTTTCCTGAATATGAAATTTAAAAATTTTTCTATATCTATCTACAGGCACGTATAGACGGTATTTTCAATCTTGTATCATCTTTTCATTAAAATCAAAGCTAAAATTACTGAAACTCTTAAATGTCAATATTTTGTAGGACTTCGAAAGCTAAAATTTTCCACAAAAGGTTGTATTTTTTAAACATTCTTTATTGTGAGCAGGGACTTCTGTTCTAAGTACTAGAACAATGGTCAAAGTTTTATATAATAACTATAAGAGGAAAATATCTTCGAATATATGTTAAGTATCGTTTATCAGAGACATATGTAAAACTCGAATCCTCCGATTCAAAACTAATTTTTCAATTTTTGTCACTTTGTGTATCTATAGATCAAATTGCTTTATCTGATAACTCAAAGCTGATATTTTACTATCGTTTATTTTCCAAGAATTCTAGATTTTCTGGAATATAAAGAATTTTTTTTATAAACTTTAGAAATTCAGCGCATACCAATCGTATGCATTTAGAGTAATATTTAATAAACTTACCATTGTGTAATAGTTTAAGAAAGTAAATGATATTTTAAAATTTAAAATTAAATTCCAGGTGATGTGTTAAATATTATAGAAGGTAGATCAAATGAAATACTGGCAATATCTCATTGAAAATTTTACAGTCTACATGGCTGATAAAAAATGATAGATTAAAACAGAGAAAGCTTTTACGTCTCCTTTTCTTTTATAAATTTAAAAAATGATCTAATATATTTTGCTCTGAAAAAAATCATTTAGTATTTTATAACAGGAAAAAATGTAATTTCACGATTGAGCACTTCAGTTTGATACTTTGATTTTTGGGATATGACCCAAAAATATTATACACAATGATAAAATAAATGAATAAAATTAATTTCCAATGAACGAATTTCTTCTGCCTATTACTCATATCATTTCACCTTAATTCAGTCATCTGTAAAATAATAATCGTTTTCCAACATCTTTTCTATAATTTAACATTGAAGAATTATAATGACTGCAAAACTTTAAGAACTGCTTTAAAGATTTAATTTCCATTTCGTCTAGGATGGATTTATCCTGAATGCACAAAAACTTCATCCTTTTACATTCAGAGCTGATTTCATATTCAGTGCTGATTTCTTACTGAGATCTCGAGAAGTTAAGAGTGTTTTATTTCTCTTATCTACAAAACTCCTGTCTATAAAGTCTTATTGATTTCTTGAATATGTAAAAGCCACTCAAATATCATCGTGTCTACTTGGATAGCAGGTACGTCTAAAAATCAAGTGATTCCGTATATAAAGAGACTTCTAAGATCCGCTGACGAATTTGCTTTTATGTCAATACGTAGTCGTCAAAAAGGGTTTTTCCTATGTAAAATTTAAATTTTTCTCTTTAACATAAACTTTTTATGGATTACACGTTGTGTATGGATAATAACAAAATTTATCTTTTAAATTTTTGACGGTTCGGAAGAAAAATCACAGGTAACTGACAAGGTCTTATATACAAAAACTAGCTGAAAACCCGCGCTTCGCTACGAAGTACATTCAAACGAAATTCAACGATCAATGTATGCAATTAATGCCAAAAAAAAATAAATATATATATTTATAATAAATGCTACGATCAATGTATACAACTGATGTAAAATAAATAAATGAATATATATATATATATATATATATATATATATATATATATATATATATATATATATATATATATATATATATATATATATAAATCGTAAGCGATTTTTTTTTTTTTTTTTGGGGGGGGGGATAATATCTAATTGTATGCTGCATTAGAAAGAAAAAAAATTCTTGTCCATTTAGTTGTTATGCACGTGACGATAAATTTATTTAAAGTACCAGAAAAAGAAATCACGTGATAGGCATTTAATAACTTAAATTCTAAAAATTAATCTTTAAAAATTCACCAAAAATCAGAAAATTGAGGTAAAGGTTCGAAAAAGATTTCATTTTAAAGGAATTTTTATGATCTTAAACCTAATATAAATTTTATAACCATCAAATCATTATTTTAAATGTAAACTAAAAAAAGTTACAAAAACAGCTTAAAAATTTAATTTAAAAATATCTAAGAAGAATTTTTCAACAATCTTTCTTAGTGCACCCCTACACCATAAGAAGAATCACCATGCAAAATTTCAGCTCTTTAGGTCCAGCGGTTTGGTCTGTGCGTTGTATGTCAGTGAGTCAGTTACGGAACTGTTTTATATATATAGATAATCCTTTATACTGCAATGAGTTACCTCAAAACTAGATCTTGCTCATTAACGAGATTTACCTACCTTATTGTTACTATGAGGCACCTAATTTTTTAAATTTCTGCTAGCTGTTAAAGCTCTAATTTTCCATGGTAGAGAGATTTTTATGAATAAGGGCTTAACTTAACTTCCTTGTCAGGTCATGAATCTTAAATATATAAATGCTCAAACGTTGTGGTAAATATTCCCTATAGACTGTAGAGGGCGCTAGGAGTGTTGAGCGCAGATGTCTGACGTTGTAGAGAGAAGTTGTGTTGAGAGAGAGAGAGAGTAATCCAATTAATATTATTTTCAAAGTGTATAATGTATATATCTGTACAAATTATGTATATAATTAAATAATCAAGAAAGAGAGGGTGTCAATTATTTAGAGAGGAATGTCAATTAATAACGAAACAAGAACCACCGATAGAGACACTGAATGAGTGCAACATATGTGGTATGATTTCCATAACGTCTCAACTGTGCTATAAGGAGTGTTCCTGGATTCAGAGACATATATAATTCCAACCTCGTAACGTTATTCAGACATGCCCATTAATTATACTTAGAGAAATGACTCAGTTTCAAACGATGTGTACATTGTAGCAACATTTAGAAAGTCTATAGTCTTCACGAATCCTATAATTAATAGGGATTTGTATTTATTTAGTCTTGTCAATGTGTATCTAAAAGTTATTTTCAAAAATAGAGTCACTAAGTAATGTTGGGCTTTACAAGTTAACCATTTTGGAAGATATAGTTTTCTGAGTTTATGGTTCTTTCATCCGGGGATTGAGATAATTGTTATAATCATGGAAGGGACACTAAAACTTTTCTTCTCGACGTAATAAGATATTGGGAGAATTTTTTCGTGTGATTAAAACATGGTCATTTTGACTTGAAAATTACAGGAAATCCTGAATTTGATATAATTTTGAGAATGTTATGAGAATAGCTGAACGTTTCCTTTTACGCGTAATGATTTCCCAAGAAAAAGCTTATTTTTTAGAAAGCATTACCTTGGGTGCGTGCTCGTTTTAGCACATGCTAAATTTTTGTGAGTTAAAAAGAACATATGTATTACAGAAAATTTCTTTCTATTAATATAAAAATACCGTCTGTACGCATATCTGCCAACTACAAAGAAATAACAATCTTACCAATTTGTGCTACGTTAAGAGAAACAGCAGCGGCAAAAGACTAAATAAAAGTACCAGAGACGAAGAATGAGCTGCTGCAGCGTCGTCATCGTCATCATCGTCGTCGGTGTCGTCACCTAGAAAGGAATTAAATACAATCAGTGACAAAATAGCAGAACAAAAATTTTTTACAGCTGTCTTTCAAATCATATAATGATTTTTGGATTCACCTAACTCTAAAAATTAGGTGAAAGAGAGAAAACTGCAACTGTGCAAAGGTAAATGTTTCATTTTTTTGTCCCAATGCGGAGGTACTTGTCGTGAGACTTCACCTTTTGTTAATCACCTCTGGTTTTGATGGCTACTTTATTATGGGAACACCAATTTTTTAGGTGAGCCATCATTGCTTCCTGTATGGATTACGGATTTAACGTGTACATATCCGGCCTAGACACGGAGGTGTTTTAGTGGCGCTTTTCGGGATTCGATCCGAGCAACCTCGGTACTGAAAACCGACGCTCTACCACTAGGCTACCTTCAGCCCATGTAAAGTAATCCAAAAGCAATACCGACCACGCCCGAAGGTATACAGTAAGTAATGACTGAAGACTAGTCGTGCGATGTCTTACAAACTTCAACAATTAAGCTACATTTCTTACATAATTCAAAACAGCAAAGTCCAAAAGCCTCATAGCTCAATACACGAGAAAATCTCAAATACATCCATAACTACAGTTAATCATATATATATAATTAATACAATTTATGCAATTACAAATGATACAAAATTTACTTTCAAGTATAAACAACAAATCGGAGCTATAAACTTAACTTTAAATCTAAAAATAGCATCTTTACAAACAATATAAGCATAATTGTTAAGCCCATGTAAAGGTAAATGTATATATATTCAATTTAAGTAGAGAGAGAATTTATTATTTTATTAACTATTATAAAACCCCCAAAAACATGTAAACATATATAAAAATAAGCACAACTATCTTTCAGAGGATACAAATCCTAAGTTAAAAACTACTGAAGAATTTATGAGCTAAATATCTTCACCTTTAGAGAAGTAAATCTGCTGCCGAGGGCAGCGAGATGCGCATTATCGTTCACAGTTATAAACTCTGAAAAACCTCATATAGGATTCCTGAATTTGGTCTCTCTACCTCTGAGTCTGAAGCAATTTAGTATCATTAGATCCGACCTTGTGCTGATTAGAATCCGACTCTATTGAGGATGTGGAAGTCTGTGTGCCTATTCTAATCGATGGTTATCCATTCATCGCCACCAATGACTTACTCCCACACATTCCTTGTTTCCTTTAAACCTTCCACTGACTTATACACCGAATTCCGATTCACCTCTCTTGCGTACATTATTCTGCTAACTTTACCATAGGATTGATATTTCGGAGTCAGTTTAAAATTATTTCTTATTTCCAGGATTACTAGAACACAAACTGATGAGCATCTTGAATGAGTTTAAAAATTGATCCGAAAAACTCTGGCGCAAATGTAAGCTGTGAATAGTATTTTCTGCAACGTCATTCAACGTGCAATTTATGCAAAACACTGGTCTTGCCATTAGTTTGAATGCCTGGCACTGATAAGCATCGTTGTCTATGCGAATCATTACAAGTTACTTTGTACTGATCAGCATCTGAACTCTCCCTTGTCCTGCAATCTTTCATAAAGCCTGGTGAGGAAATTTTGTGACATGTATAGTTTGAGACCTCAATTTCTGGCAGTTCTGCCACGAATTTTCCTTTTTTTCGACCTGAA
The DNA here is from genome assembly GCA_907164885.2 of Dolomedes plantarius. NCBI lineage: Eukaryota > Metazoa > Arthropoda > Arachnida > Araneae > Dolomedidae > Dolomedes > Dolomedes plantarius. Next base: position 12,783,818 of record OU015496.1, read on the forward strand.
CTAACGATGAACTTAAAGTATTTTTTCCCATATTACGTTCTTGGTCAAGAATGACCACAAATGTCCTGACGGTCAACGGAAAAAAAAATGAAAGGAGACTTTTTGGGTAAGTTGAGGTGTATATCATAAATTGCAATATTTGTTTACATATCTAGCGTCCGTTAATCATCTAATGATATTTGAAAAAAATTTGAGATGGATTCATCTGTGTTTGCCTAATCTATACAAAAGTTTCCTCTCATCTATTTGTTTTAATAACTGTGCCTGACATCTGTTCTAAAGATTTCCCCTCTACATAAACGTGGTTACAAAGGTTTTTAAAAGATCTCCTAATGTAAGTTTTTTATAAAAATGACTACTAAAAGTTTACATTTTAATGGCGAAATTAAAAAAAATATATATACTGTTGATTGCTATAAAAGCATATATTTATGAAATTCAACTATGTTCCTCGGAATGACATTATTCTACATTATTTCAGCTTTTAAAAAAAATTACTTTCATCTAAAAAGCTTTCTACACTGGGAATTTTTAAAAATTAGAAACTTGAACATAACATATTAAGATTAAGTTTAAATTCTGGAAGCAGATATTTTAAGTAGGCTTTTAAGATTTACTTAAACTTCTCACGAATGTCGAAAGGGAAAGTACTTCAAAAAAAAAGATTTTAAACATTGGAAACGTAAACGCTGATGTCACGTTTCGTAAATATTTCATGCTCAGTTATTTTTAAAGGAGTTGTGAGCTTAATAATTCACTAATTTTAATATTTTCCATTTGTTTCAGCGTAAGTTTTGCATTATTTACTCCAATCGTGAACTGTGATAAAGTGTGCGTGAGCTCAATAACATAAGAGTTAATGCTGTCAAAATCAAAAACAATATAACTGAATAGATTAAAAAACATGTATATTCTCTTTGTTTTTAATGTATAAATATGGTTGCAGGATATCATTTTAAAATGACGTAGGACAGAATTTTTTTTATAGTGATTAATTGAGTGTAACTGAAGAGATTAAAAACTTTGATTTTCTAAAGAACTTTTTATAGAAAAAAACATGTGTTTAATTTTAAATGAAATCTATCTAATGCAAGGAGAGCTCACTGTAAAATAAAATTATTCAATTGTTTTATAGTTAAATTATTTTATAAAAAAATGAAACAACTGTCTTTAAGAATACTAGTCGGTACCCGTCAAAACACGGCGACATTATAGTAAATAAATGTACTAATGCACAAATTAAACTCTGCACATCATTGCCAAATGTGGAAAATCATAATACAGGGTCATCAGGAAAGAATCATCCAATTACAAAATTTAATATTTTCTATAATTACAAACAGAAAATAATAATTAATAGGTCATTGTAAAGGAAAAACGTTAAAGGTTTAGCCCCACTGGCATTTTGGAGGTTCGTAAATTTCTAAACAGAGAACTACCACACTATTACATTGGTCGTAATGCAGCCGATTTGGTCCTACACAGCTACCCTCCTAGGTCACCGGACTTAACCCCATGCGACTTCTTCCTTCGGGAATATGTCAAAGATCTTGTGTCCATACCACCTTTGCCTACAAGTTTTCCTGAACTAAAACAACTCATTTGTGCTGCTTTACAAATAGTTAATTGTGAAACAACGTGTTTGGCCAGAAATGGCATACCGCAGTGATATTATACGAGTGACTAAGGAAGTCATATCCAACACCTGTGAAAAAAAAATGAACGTTTTTCCTTTACGATGACATATTATAATTTTCTGTTTGTAATTATGGAAAATATTAAATTTTGTAATCGGATGAATCTTTCCTGATTATTAAGAAGAGAGCAATACACTTTAAAAAATTACTATTGAACCCGATAAAAATAAAAAAAGTTACTCAACAGCGGGAAATAAACAATTTCCACCAGGTTTAATTCTATATCTCACAAACAAATTAATAATAAAAATGGTAGAGAGAGACCTAGAGAGATTCCTCGGAATAAACAAATTAAGGTGTTTATGTAAGCCTAGCTCTTAGTAAGTATCTAAAGCCAGATTTAAACATGTCACTGATCATGCGCAGGAGCAAATTAATGTGTTTATGTGTCCTCGCGCTTAGTGTGTATCTAAAGCCAGATTTAAACACGTCAGTGAACATGCGCAGACAACAATTTTTAATTGTAAAGGATTAAATGGAAGAGATAGTAAAATTTTAGAATATCATGAAATTACCCGTTTTATGGTTCTTGTTCTGCAGCTGGAAACCTCGTATTGGGTGATAAAAATTGTTGTTATTCTTCCTAGTACAACCTGGCCGGAAGTTACAGACCAGTTCCATATAAACTTCGGGCTGAGTAGTGTGGCTCCGGTTTATAATAACACTACAAGGGTCGGAGTCCGAATTGGCTACGTGCCACCGCAATTCTGATCGAGCAACCCCCCGAGAGGCAACATCTAAAGGGTTCGTACCTTTCCCACCTACTGACCTCATAGAAGGACTTTCCGGTCTACATATCCGGTGCCTATATTCGGCCTAGATACGAAGGTATTTAATGGCGCTCGTCGGGATTCGATCCGAGCACCCTCAATACCGAAAGCCGGTGCGCTGCCAATTGGCTACCTCGGGACAGATGAAAATTTCTTTCCCCCAAATTTAATAATATTTGTCTACGACAAGAAATAAAACAATCACCCTAAAAATTAACTAAGGGAAAAGATTTCTCTAAATGTGAAACGGAAATGATAAAATATTTTCAGAAGAAGGAAGATTTTTCTGTCTGACTGGCTCAAATTATGTCAATCGAAACCGTGTAAAACAAGACACAGCATTCATATTAAACAAGGGGATGGGTGAAAGCCGTAGTTATGTTTATAATAACAGCGTAAACATTCAAAGATTTTATGCCGAAGTGAAGACAAAGCGATTTAAGTAATATACAATGGTAAATTATTTATTTACACATGTATTTAAAAAATGAACGTCTTTATCTCGTGTAGAACTGAACTAGGAATGACAATACGGAAATGCAACAAAATCCGTTTTAATGACGCCAATTCTAAACGCAACGCAACGCAGCGCATTGCACTTGTGACGTCTGTGCAGATAATTACTGAGTGCGTTCAATATAAAACACTCAAATAATCTATATATATAAAACAGTTCCGTAACTGACTCACTGACTGACATATAACGCACAGACCAAACCGCTGGACTTAAAGGGCTCAAATTTTGCACGGTGATTCTTCTTATGGTGTAGGGGTGCACTAAGAAAGATTTTTGAAAAATTCTTCTTAGATTTTTTAAAAATTAAATTTTTAAGCTGTTTTAGTAACTTTCTTTAAAGTTTGCATTTAAAATAATAATTTCAGGGTTATGAAATTTATATCACGAGAAAGATCACAAAAATTCCTTTAAAATGAAATCTTTTTCGAATCTTTACCTCTTTCTGATTTTTGGTGAATTTTTAAAGATTCAATTTTAGAATTTAATTTATAAAATTCTGATCACGTGATTTCTTTTTCTGGAACTTTAAATAAATTTATCGTCACGTCCATAACAATGAAATAGACAAAAAATATTTTTTTCCCTTGCTAATGCGGCAGACGATGGGACATTATCCAAAAAAATGTTTACAGTAAAAGATATGTTCCTTAAACTGTATTATATTAACTGTACTATATTCTATTAGAGTATGTTCTATTAGATTTAATTTCAATATTTTCTTCTACATTATTTTGTCTATAAAAATATCTCTTACGATTATTTTTATAAATATATATATATATATATATATATATATATATATATATATATATATATATATATATATATATATATATATATATATATATATATATTTACATCAATTGTATACATTGATCGTCGTATTTATTATAAATATATATATTTTATTTTTTTAGCATTAATTGCATACATTGACCGTTGTATTTAATTTGAATGTACTCCGTAGCGAAGTGCAGGTTTTCAGCTAGTCAAATAATAAATCGATATACTTTTTTAATTTATAAAATTTAGAAACCGTGTAAAAGCGATACCGTGTAAACCGAGCACCATGGGACAGGTATACTAGGAATTTTCTGTTTCATAAAACCAGCAACAATGATTTATCTGATCTGAAAAGGTCTTCTAAGATCACGAGTTCGTGGTAAACCGGCCTGAGCAGATATAGCTCTCGAAAATGTAATTTCCGCTCTCTAACTGTCTGACAGTTCCATAAATTTTTTAGACACGGATCAACATTATCGCTTTATCCACAGAGCATTATCACCTGAATGACAAACGCATATTGCATAAGTTCTGTGAGTGAATTGAGGAGTTAAAAGATAGAATGTAGGGCAAAACTCTTAGTATTCTACGAGTAACTGCAATTGGGTTCATAAAAATAATGTCTGTTTATTGCACAGTGGATAAAAGAACTCAGAAACGACACATTTCCTGTATCACCTCGTCAATCAATGTTTATAAAGTAACTTTATATTTAAAACGGAATCCCTCCCTCTGAAGGGAATTCCTCCCTTTTTGAAACTCTATTAACAGCAGGGTTTTTTAAAGAAACACTTACACTTTTTGTAGACACTTAAGGGATTTTCATACTCGTTGAATTCTGTATCTATATATTTAAATTGCTAAGCTGACATTTTGTGCAGTCCGTTTGAGAAAACTACTGCATCAATTTACTTCATTTTGGTCTTAAACGAAAGATTACAATCTGTAAATTTGTCAAATTTGAATTTTGTAACTGCAATTTCTATTAATAAGCGATAATTTACAATTAAAAATTGATTTCTACGCATGCTCAGTGGCATGTTTAAATCTGGCTTAAGGAATTCCCTGTTTCTGTGCATGCTCAGTGACATGTTTTAGCGATAAACACGTTTATTCCGAGGAGTCTCTCTAGATCTCTCTCTGCCATTTTTATTTTATGATAATTACGTTTGTGAAATATAATATTAAACCTGATGGAAAGTGTTTATTTCGCTCTGTTTAATGAGCGATAATTTACAATAAAAAATATTGCTTTCTGCGCATGCTCAGTGACATTTTTAAAATGTCATTGCGGTTAAATTTGGCTTTAGATACTCACAAAGCAGGAGGCCGCTTAAACACATTAATTTGTTTCTTCGCATTATTATGATTTTCGACATTTGCCACTGATGTGTTGAGTATAATTCGTGTATTTGTATATTTATTTACTAACTAGTCGTCATGTTTTGACGGGTACCAACTAGTAATGTATAAAAATCTTTTAATTCCAACGTAATGCTGGGACAAACCTATATCCATAAATGTAACTGCAACCATCAAAGTTCAATATTCAAAAGGTCAAAAGCGTAGCCTGAATAAAAGCTGTAAATTTTTAACTCACACAAAGTATTTTTTCCTCTTAGTTCTTTGAATCTGCAAATAAAATTCAAGGGCTAATTGTCTTTTGAAAAGTATATATTTTTAAGAACTTTTAAGCATTAAAATACCATTTTATATTGTGCTAAGATATTCTAATTTAACAAGTTTCATACTTCTAAGTCATGTAAATACATTGCCACTGCTAATTATGTTCATCTTCATAGCGCAAACAAAATTTTGCTGGACTTATCAAGAGAAAATTTTTATAAGAGAAAATATACAAAAAATACATTAAGCATATTTTTGAGTGACTGGGGCCCCGTACGTGACTATAACTCCCCGATAATAGTCACGGCATGTCAAAACTGCATAATGTAAAAAGGTGATTTAAAAAGGATCAAAACTTAAACACAAAGTCTCACGCTTATAGATGTTTTCATTCCGAGGTATTTTGTGCGTAGTTGCGTGCCTAATAATCCCGGCATTTAAGTTTTTCTCCCATGTAAGTTTCCCCTAATTTCATTAAAATGAATGTTCCCGCATATATTTTGGCAAAGTTAGCGTGTGGCTTAATAAACATTGCATTTCCAAAGTAGCGCAAAGGTGTGTTGAACAGAATAGAACCCTTGAATTAGCCTTTTTTTGTATTTTGAAGGGTTTTTAACTCAGATGAAAATAATTGTGTAATTGAACATATGTAAAGGGATATTTGTTTTGAAATCTTTCTTTTGAAAAGGAAATATGGAAATAAATGCAGATGTACTGAAAGTGAATTAGCTGTGATTTTTAGCTGTGATATTTTTCTGATTTAGGTTAAGCTCCAGGCTTTAAAAAAATCAAGTCTTGATAAGTTTGAGTAAGTAAAAATAAGTTGGAGTAAGTACAGGCTAGTCATTCAATGTTGTTATTTTTTTGCTTGTTAATAAATCAGTTTGGAAGTCCGTGGCTTAATGAACATTTTATTTTCAAAGTAGTACAAGGGTGTTTTGAATAGAACTGAACCCTTCCAGTAGTCTTTTTTATATTTTGACGGGTTTGTAACTGTGATGATAGTAATTATGTAATTGAACATTTGTAAAGGGATATTTTTTTCAAATCTTTCTTTAGAAATGGTAAGTTTGAATACGTAAATATATGTTGGAAAAGCCTAGTTATTAACTGTTATTTTTTGCTTGTTTTAATTAAACATTTTGAAATTTAGCCTGTGGCTTAAAAACATTGCAATTTCAAAGTAGCACAAAGGTATGTTGAACAGAATAGAACCCTTGAATTAGCCTTTTTTTATATTTTGACGTGTTTTAACTCAGATGAAAAGAATTGCATAAATGAACATATGTAAAGGGATATTTGTTTTGAAATGTTTCTTTTGAAAAGGGAATAGTGAAATAAATACTAAATGTGAATTTTTTAATTGTGAAATATTTACTGAATTCAGTTAAACTCAAGGCTTAAAAAATCAATGCTTAATTTGTTTGAATTAGAAAAATAAAGTTGGAATAAGTACAAGCTAATTTTTCTAATTGGTATCCATCAAACTAATGTATTATTTTGCACACGTTCAACTTATTTTTAACAAAGGAGTTAAAAATGAATCTTTTATCGTGTGAATATGCAAAAAAAGGTGAGAAAAGTAATGAAAATTTCAGAAAAATAATAGAGATGTATCATAAAGTAATCGGTAAATGAGATGCAATAACACTGATGAATTCTAAAATTTTCCAAAATGTAGCAGTAGACAATACAAGTATGCAGTTTTCCCACTGAAATCTCTAACAAATGCTTGACTTGCAGATTCACTTTTAAATTAATACACTGCTGGCCACTGTAAATGCAACACCCTGAAGGAAACATGCAAATAACATGAAATTTACAACATGCATTAGCGGAGGTGAGATATGCAAATGATTAGAATTTCAGCGCAGACGCACATCACGCGCGCCTGTGGCGCCACTACAAAGCTATTTAAGGCTTGGAGATTTCGACGATTTCAAGTTCGGCAATTGGGTTTTTCTTGTGGTTTTTTCAAAAAAAACGATCAATTATGCCTCGTCGAAAACAGCGATCATCTTTTGATCAAGTATCCCAGTTCGACAGAGGAAGGATAGTGGCCTACCGAGATTGTGGAGTATCTTTCAGGGAAATCGGTAGTCGTGTTGGACGAAACCAAACAACTGTAATGCGGATATGTGATCATTGGATGCAGGAGGGTACGACGGACCGGCGTGTTCGATCGCATCCACCTCAGCGCACCACTTCACGTGATGACAGGCAAATTGTGCGCATGGCAGTGACGGATCGCTCAGTCACATCACGAACCATAGCACAGCACATGCAGTCTGTAACGCATCATCCAGTGTCTGCGCGTACCATTCGACGCCGTTTACAGCAGAGTGGTCTGTACGCAAGACGTCCATTGCTTTGTCTACCCTTGAAGCAGAACCACAGACGTCTCCGCCGCCAATGGTGCGATGACAGAAAGATGTGGACGGCAGAATGGAATGAAATTGTCTTTACTGACGAGTCACGCTTCTGTCTGCAACACCACGATGGTCGCATTCGAGTCTGGAGACACCGTGCAGAGAAGATGCTGAACAGCTGCGTTATGCACCGCCACACTGGTCCTTCACCGGGTATTATGGTATGGGGCGGTATTGGATATCACTCTCACACACCTCTAGTACGCATTGCCGGTACTTTAAACAGCCAGCAATACATCTCCGAGGTGTTGGAGCCAGTTGTCCTTCCTTACCTTCAGGGCTTGCCCACAGCCATATTTAAACAGGATTATACGTGACCACACTTGGCACGCATTGTCCAACGGTTCTTCGTCAATCGGCAGATTGAATTGCTTCCCTGGCCACCTCGCTCTCCGGATCTTTCGCCGATAGAAAACACGTGGTCCATGGTTGCTCTACTATTGACCCAGATTCCATCCCCAGCTGCCACAGCAGATCAACTTTGGCAACGTGTGGAAGCTGCTTGGTCTGCTGTACCCCAAGAACTCATCCAAAGTCTCTTTGAATCAATGCCGAGGCGTGTGGCAGCGGTGATCTCCAACAATGGCGGCTACTCTGGCTATTGATTTTGGCAGGAACCACACTTCACAGAAGTCTATAAATTTAATCATTTGATACTTGGTCAACATGTTATCTACAAAATAAATTTTGTTGTGATATCTCTTGTCTTTCTTGGTGTTGCAATTTGGGGGGCCAGCAGTGTATTTCTTTGTCAATTAAAGTGGTATTCAATACTTATCAACAGCAGGAGAGTTCCAAAACAATATACTAAATTAACAAAGTCAATGGCACAATTTATTGCATAATAAACTTAGACAACATACATTAATAAACTTTTCAAAAGTCCGAAGTGTTTCGTCTAAAACATATAGTTTACCAGACTATGATCTAAAAGTATGATAAACTCACAGCTACATTCATTTAAGTAACATATTATCTACACTTAGCAACCGTCAAGATATTTTATTTTGAACATATTAGTTTACTAAAATATAAGTTAAAAGTTGGATAATTTATTGCTTGATATACTTAACATATACTAAGAACTTATAAGCTATTTGAAAAGTTTTATCTTAAAAGTATTAGTTTAAAAGGAGAAATTATTAAGCTGTTATTAAGCTAAAAATATCCTTATTTATAGCTTGATAGACTAAGGTAATATATATTGGTTAGAAATCGGTGTTTTATTTTAAACATCTTGATAAACAACTCCTATACTTGGGCTAAAAATATGTTAATGCACTCTTGATAGAATAAGATAACATATATGAGAAATTTATCAGTTGTTAAAAGTGTGTTATTTTTAACACATAAATTTACCAGTATTTCGGCTAAAATATGCAAATTTACGGTTTGATAAAAATCTCAATCTCTAATCAAGTTGAATATTTGCACTTGCATTTCTTGTCAGTTTTTTTTATGGAAGTTAATAGATATAAGGCTGCTGCGAGGAAATTTATTACTTCATGAAAATTTCAATTCGCTTTCAAATTTGGAGGAATTAAGCAGCGCGAGACTTCATTTGGGATAGGAACATGGAAGTTACAACATGTTTCTGGGGAATTCGCCGGGACAACAGCGAAAGTTAGCGTTCAGTATCACAAGGTAGAATTCCCAACCTTTTTAAGGTTGCGACACCCTTGGAAGTGAGATTAGAATACTCGGGGGTACCCTTGTTAGAATTTTAGTTTGTTCAATTTTTTTCCAATATTAAATCAAAGCTAAATTTATATCAGGAACATGTCAAAGTTAAGTTCAAATAAATACTTACTCCATTGCTGATTTTATTTATTTATTGAAAAGTATAAGTAACAAACACCAAAATAGAATATATTAACCTTTTCCTTATATATATATATATATATATATATATATATATATATATATATATATATATATATATATATATATATATATTTACACATATTATATATATATATATATATATATACAGTATGCCCACTAAAGTCCCTTCCCACCCTCTTAACTTCGGAACGGCTGATGCTATATTCATAAAAGTGGTGTCTAGGTATAGTAAAGTAGCAATGCGCTACTGAATAAAACCACCTATCGCGCCACCTGGTGGAAAACTGCGGAGTTAGCATTCCTATCTCGAAAACGGAACGAGATAGGGAAAAAAAGTGATTTACAAAGTTGTAGAAAATCATAGATTTAGTACGAAAAGACACCTTGTGGACATTAATGCAAAGAATAGAATGGTTAAAAAGCGCATTTGTTTTTTAGTGATTTACTACACTGTGACGTTACGAAACTTTAACGGAAGGAGAAATGATTATCTTACGGGCAAAACACGACACCGCAATGACGGTGAGAAGTTTGAACATCTCAAATAAAGGTATATTGTTATAACTAGTTGTTTTTTTCTTTCTCAGATCGTTTTGGTACGTCACAATGTAGGAAATCACGAAAATATAAATGCGCGTTTTAGTCGTTCTATTCTTTGCATTAATGTCTACAAGGTATCTTTTCGTACTAAATCGATGATTTTCTACAACTTTGTAAATAACTTTTTTTTCCAATCTCGTTCCGTTTTCGAGATAGGAATGCTAACTCCGCAGTTTTCCACCAGGTGGAGTGGTAGGTGGTTTCATTCAGTAGCGCATGGCTACTTTACTATACCTAGACACCACTTTTATGAATATAGCAGCAGTCGTTCCGAAGTTAAGAGGGTGGGAAGGGACTTTAGTAGGCATACTGTATATATTACATATATACATACATATATACATATACACATACATATTTACACAGACACATATAACACACACACTTAGTGAGTATATAAAGCCAAATTTAAACATGTCACCGTGCATGCGCAGAAAGCAATTTTTTAATTGAAAATTATTGCTCATTAATAAAAATTGCGGTTGCAAAAAGCAAATTTGACACATCTATAGATTAAATCTTTCTTTTAAGACCAAAATGAAGTCAATGGATGCAGTAGTTTTCTCTCTCGGACTGCCCAAAGAATCGTCTTATCAACTTAAATATATAGATATTTGAAATTAGCTGGCTCATATTTTCATGTTGGGTGTACTTTACAGTTGGTGCCGCTATGATCCAGGGGAAGATTGTAACCCCATACTGTTCTTATACAGTCTCCTGAGTCTCCTACATCGGGGCTCATACTGATGCATGGTTTAAAAAAAGCAACTTCATAATGTTTATGGGACATATATATATATATATATATATATATATATATATATATATATATATATATATATATATATATATATATATATATATATATATATATATGCGCTGTGAGTTAGCTTATCGTTTGGAAACGGTTCATTGTAGAGTGAAGGTGTTGTGCACTCGGTCGAAATTCAAAGTGGATCAGTGAAAGAATATGCTGTTCTGTTTCAAACTTGAAAATCAGCGAAAGTGACTCGTGGAATGCTGCTAAAAGTTTACGAAGAATGTGCTGTCACCTTGGAGTGCGTGTATGAGTGGTTTAAACGCTTCCGAGAAGGGCAGCACACCATTGAAGACTCCCCCACTAAGTGGTCGGCCTGCAACTGCATGCACCCCGGACAACGTACAGAAAGAAGGAATTGTTGGTCAAGGATCGTCGTGTGACAGTGCGAATGATGGCGGAGGAAGTGGGAACTGGTCATGAGATGGCCCACCTCACACCCAGGATTTGGGTAAACTCAAGGTTTGCCCCCAACTTGTGCCCCACACTTTGACGCCGGAACAAATGCAAATTTGGCTTGACGCCTGTGGAGACTTCATCGACATGGCGGATCGAAACTCAAATTTCCCGAAAACCATTGTCACGGGTGACGAGACCTGGTGCCCGAAGTACGACCCCGACTGCAAGCGTCAGAGTATGGATTGGCGGGGTCCATTGTCGCCGAAAATCAAGGAGGTGCGAAGTGAGAAATCCCACTTCAAAACAATGCTCGTGGTGTTTTTCGACTCTGAGGGTTTCAAACCTAAAGAATTTCTCCCCGAGGGCACCACGTTAAAAGCCCCTAAGTACGTGGATATACTGAAACGTCTGCTGAAACGGATCAATCGGGTACGCCCCCAGTACTCCAAGCAAGGCGACTGGACACCGCTTTACGACAATGTCCGGCCACATACTGCCTTTCTGGTGCCGCAGTTCCTGGCCAATAGGCGAGTCGTGTCCCTGAATCACCCACCCTACTCCCCAGACTTGTCTCCCCCGGACTTTTTCTTGTTCCCGAAATTGAAATCAGCCGTGAAACAGCCACAGGTTTTCGGACATTTCGGACATCCAAAGTAATGCTACGACCCAGCTCAAGGTCATCCCTAAAGACGACTACTCCAGGAGTTTCTAAGACTTGTACAGCCGAGCCGTTACCAGATGTGCATTACCGCTTACGGGGATTACTTCGAAGGACAGTAACAACTGTTTCATGTAAGACAGCAGTCCATTGTATTTACATCCATTTTTTTACCTTCGCCGAACTTACTGGACTAAGGCTGTATATATATATATATATATATATATATATATATATATATATATATATATATATATATATATATGCTAGAGAGCTTAACCTTTAAAGTTAAAATTCTTGATCTACGTATTAAATTCAACTTTTATGGTTTCTGTCACGTTTTGAAAGTAAAAATATTTTAAAAATTAACTCTTTTTGATTAATAAAGCAAAATAAACAGAAAAAGTCACTTCATTTTTCCATGAACGGTAAAATTGCTCCTGTACGAAACAAACGCGCGCATTATATATTGATGTCCGAGTTGCACGCAAAAATTAAAGCCCAGTTTATTGATTCTTGCAAATATAAAAAAAAAATACTGTCATTGTAAATAATCTGGATCCATTCATTGAACGAGGATTGAAGACAAAAGAAAATTATGTGCATGCATATATAAAAATTGTATGCTTACAAATAATGGACACAGCGAAAAAATTAGCATATTTAGCTCTTTGTTTACTGAGAGACAAGTACATGTAAGGTTTTTTCTAAATTAGTATTGTGATGGAAATTTTTATAGCATGCTGAATTTTTCGTTTTAAATAAATCAAAGGAAAACATTATTGCATGTCGCATTCTTTTTGATTGGCTTTCAGTTTTATCTATCAGTACCTTACTAAGCTAACATTGATGAAACTGGTGATGTTTACTCTGCTATGCACATAAAACTTACTTTCAAAATGTTTTTTTTCTGCTTTTCTATGTCTTATACAATAAGCGATGTTTTATTTTTTTTATGAGGCTGTCGGCGGTTTCAATCTGTTGGTTTTGATTGCCATTTCTGTAGTCACGGTCTGATATTTTTGGCTTTTGTTCATAATACTGTGTCTGTGAATTATTATTATGTGTATTTCATCTGAATGAAATTGCCATCTATAAATATGCTAGATTCTAACATGGACAAATCCTTTGTTATACAGACTTCTATTATTTTCTTGTTACATATATGTCAATACAATTTTTACAAATATATATATATATATATGTGTGTGTGTGTGTATACATATATATATATATATATATATATATCTATATATATGTGTATATATATGTGTGTGTATACATATATATATATATATAATTTCATATAATTAGTAGTTTTAGATTTCATGAATGGTTAGTTCTGTTCAACTAATAAGTAAAACAACAAAATAAGTAATTAGAGAAAATAACTACTAAAAATAAAATAAATGAAAAACAATAATAAATAAAGTAAAAATAAAAATAAAACAATAATAACATAGTCTTAGTAATAATAATAAAAAAGCTAATATAATTAAGGTTAAATAGTCCTAAACACAGTCTTTAAAGTAGGACAGCTGTTTCCATTTGCTCCTTGGTAGCAAGTTTTGTGACGTCAGTCTTCTTGCGGTTACTTATTCTTAACTTCCACTCTGTCTGGCGCCAGGCATGGTGTCCTATGGTTGAGTGGATATATATTCAATTCTACAGTTACTCATGGATTGTACGGTGTCTGATTATATTTATTCTATAGATCATACTTATCTGAAACAATCCATTGGTTTTTAGACAGTATTGACAGCGCTGATGATGAAATATTGTCAAAAACCTCTTTCAATCTTATCTTTTCATGTTTTTGGTTCCTGGCTGTAGTAGCTTTAGTGCTCATACTGGTTTTTCTCTCTCAACTTTATCTCATATATATATATATATATATATATATATATATATATATATATATATATATATATATATATATATATATATATATATATATATGCAGTGCTCGATTTTTAGAAATAGAGGTTCCGGAACTGTAACCTCTGTAACCTTCCGGGGTGTGTGTGTGTGGGGGGTTTCCAAATTTTATATATATATATATATATATATATATAATAGGCCAGACCCACTCACTAACAACAGAGTAATATGTGATTACATAAATGTTTTTAATTATCGTAATTTTTTTTACTACAGGGAGGTACCGGAACGCCGTTCCGGCTCGTTGCGCTTCAAATCGAGCCCTGTATATATATATATATATATATATATATATATATATATATATATATATATATATATATATATATATATATATATATATATATATATATATATATATATATATATATATATATACATGCAGTAAAATCATGATACGCACTTTTTTTTTCACATTTTAGTCCACAAAAATGACGGTGCGTATCATTCTCGTGTACAAAATAACGTAATTTTAAACATTGAATAAGCGAAAAATAATAAATGAGCTGAATTCTAGCGAAAGCGATTAAGACTGATAATTTCACAATTTTGTTTTGAATTAAAAATTTAAGTTTTTTTCTACCGAATATGACGTTTTCGTTTATTTTTATTACAAATTTTATTTATGTTGATAAATATTTGTGAAATTTTTAAATAAAATTTTGAAATGTTATGGGTGCACTCCTATAGTCGAATTTTAATTTTTTCCGAAAATTTCGCGCAAAATCAAGCATGTGTATTATACACGTGTGCGTATTATAGTCAAGATTTTACGGTATACATGCAAACAAACACACACACACACACACATATAGTATAATAATAAATTTTTAAATAATTTATTTTATTCATATGTTTTATCTTATTCATAAATGCTCCATTTTACATTAACATCGAAAATTATGCCTTAAAAATCTAAAGAGTTAGGGCCTTATATTTAACCAATATAAAGCCCCAATAAATATATTTAGCCAATTAGAAACCTCCAAGGCGATTAGCCATGAAATTGTTAAGGACTGCGATTAGTTTCAAATATGTCAGAACGAGTAACGTTGACACTGACGGATTCCATGTGAAGAGGCCCTTAAACATTGTTGGTAAAATTAATGCTACAATAGCAGCATGATCTGTCGTTAACATCTGCCACAACGATGGGGATTTTCTTTTGGAGAAAGCTCTCTCAGAGCCACTGCAATTTCTTTATATGTCCAACTAAGACATAAGTTTCTGGTCATCTGAGTAGGAAGGAACATCCAAATGCTTTTGCTATCACAGGAGTCGAACACCTGGTTTTTCAACGGCATTTCCGATCATGACACTGAATCGACATTTCTTTACTTCTTGTACAGCAACGGATTAAGCTAAAATTCGGCAAGTATTTTTGTTTCGAAGAACTTAACTGCTCTTGAAGATTCCCCAAATGACATTTTTAGGCAAGTGTGCTCTTGGTATCTATCAATATGTCCTTAAGGCCAAAATTTCATGGAAAACATGACTAGAAATACAACATCAAGTGAGAATTCTAGAAATATGTAAGTTCCCTCTCAAACATGAATAGAGCTAGAATCATTGACATTAAGGGGATTATATATATATATATATATATATATATATATATATATATATATATAATCTGTGTGTATGGGTATATATATATATATATATATATATATATACACACACACACACATATATATATATATGTATGTATGTATGTATGTGTATCTATATCTATCTATCTATCTATCTATATATATATATATGTGCGTGTGTGTGTGTATATATATGTATATGTATGTATGTACGTATGTGTATATATATATATATATATATATATATATATATATATGAAACGATAGGTCTCCTACCTGATATCTGGGATTTTTCGAGTTCCGGAGTGTGTTGCATCGCCCCGCGACAGCTTGCATTACATTAACCTGTCCTCCGACATCTTCTTTGCTGTCATTACACACACACACACACACACACACACACACACACACACACACACACACACACATATATATAAATTCATTAATGGATCCGTATTCTTGGGATATATGCTGTCCCACCCCGTAAGGAAAAGGTAAATTTAGGCATAATGATTTAGACATAATGATAAAAGTAAAAACATGTAAGGTATACACAAGATTCGATTCACAAGAATCGAACTTTTGAGTGAATGAATTAAAGAAGCTGCTTTAGATATGCTAATTTCGGCATACGCGCTTAGTATACATACCACGCAGCGTCATTAATAAAAAAGGTTGTTGTTAAGGTTGAAAAGGTGTTATCCTGCGCTAGTGCTTAGCAGGCTCGAAGTTTACGTGGCAGTACTGCTGGTTTGATTTACTGTTTGTGAGTATTCGAAATGTGTATTTCTATTGAATGATATTATATATATTCCGTACAAGTAGTACGTATGCTTATTGCTGTAAAAGCCAATTATATGTGCAACGAATTCAATAAACATTGTTTCATGTATAAACTGTGTTTGTTTCAAATTCAAATAGAGTGCCACTTCAAATTATATACACCCAAGTCTGGGTAGAAGTGAAGCAAAAAATCTCTATACTAGTATAGAGATTTTTCTCTATAGTAGTATAGAGTCTCTATACTAGTATAGAGTACTGCCACGTAAACTTCGGGCCTGCTAAGCACTAGCGCAGGGTAACACCTTTTCAACCTTAACAACAACCTTTTTTATTAATGACGCTGCATGGTATTTATACTAAGCGCGTATGCCGAAATTAGCATATCTAAAGCAGCTTCTTTAATTCATTCACTCAAAAGTTCGATTCTTGTGAATCGAATCTTGTGTATACCTTACAAACACTAAACTAATTTTAAATTATAATAATACTAAGGTGGAGGGCAGCTCCCTGGCGACCTACGGAGTTGCATCCACCGTACGTGGATAATTTTCCCAGACATAATGATTGCACTGGCATAATTATATGACACATATAATTGACAGTCATACCTTAACACATAATTTAGATGTAACGATACGAGTAGAAAAAATAAAATTACATGCGAATTACAGTAAAAATGTTAAAATTTAGGCATAATTAGCAAATATAGTAAATATATAATTAAAATAATATTATTTAAGAAAGTGAATTAGCAATTAAATAATTTAAAAATAATTAGTTAATATAGGATATAACAACTGGTAAAATATAGGAAACGATTACTTTCAAAATTTTAAAAAGAGTAGAATCACTGACATTTAATCTAGACAGCGATTTTAAGTCAAATATATATTAATCGATATAAAAGCCGAACTAACTTTAGAACATTCGTTCTTTTCAAATAAGAATCATGCCTTCCATTAAGTTATTTAGCTAATTATATCGAATCGTGCTGACTTGTCAGTGAATGCAGGGCCTGTTAAAGAATATCTGTTCAGGGAAAATTTGATTAATTACTCAAAGTTGCTCTATTACTGTTGATGTTGTCAATTTTGTGCATTAATATCGCTTCTAAAATAACTCCTTTTCGCTCCCTAGAAGAACCGGCCCGAGTCGACTCTTGTACAAATATGTGAATCGATGTCAAAAGTGAAGTAAAGTAAAATCGATCGAGACTATATAAGCAAAGCAAGAATTTATAGAATACACTCAATTTCATCTCAAGGTTTAGGGCATAATGTAAACAGAGGGATAATTTTGAAATATTTCATTTCCTATGTATGGTACGTTATTAATATTTCATCGTAAGTTACATTGTTGCAGCTTCCCCTTAAGGGTAATAACGGAATTCTTTATTTGAATACGTATAATTAATTATTCACTCGGCATAAAGGGATTGAACGTTGAATAGTTACTCACAATTAAAGAATAAAAGCATTAAATGTACTTCGTATTTTATGTTATGAACCAACAAGGCCACGTTTCTATAGGGTAACTGAAAAGTAAGTTGGTTGTTAAAATTGCGGAGTATAAAGATAATGGGGAAACAAAGAAAGTTTACGTATTAAAATGCATTTTTATGTGCGAGTATTCTTTAACACGTAACATAATTGCTATTATTCTTGCTTACATGTGCTAAGTAGTATATCCATGGGTAAGATAAAAATTACTTTTATTTGTCTTGTTATTGCAAGCCCCCGGTCCGAGTTTGTTATTATACTTAAGCCCCCCGGCCCAAGTATTCCATGTACAGAACATTTTATATTCATACTTGTATTGTTTTCTTGATACATATAAGTCAATACCAATTTTTTTACTTACATACACACACACACACACACACACACACACACACATATATATATATATATATATATATATATAAGCTTGAAGGCTGAGGAGGTGTTTCAGTTTACAATGAAACCACAAGGGTCGGAGTTCGATTTAACCAAGCGCCATCTCAATTCTATATATATATATACAGTGGAATCTCGATGGATCGTTCTCCGAATTATCGTTTTCCTGTACGTGTCGTTTATTTCATCCAGTCCCGCCGATCATATTGCTTTGTTATGTTCCCACATCTATCGTTTTCCCGCATTTATCGTTCATTTCAGTCGGTCCCTTGAAAAACGATAGATCGAGACTCCACTGATATATATATATATTATATAGTGTGTGTGTATTATGCAAATATCAATCATGCGAACATATCTGACATTTAAATTTAAATAAAGAAAATTAAGATATCTATAAAATTTACATTGCATAAGTGTTTTCTTTACAGATCGATCATCTATATCTTTTAATCTAAATAAATTTCAATACTTCGTATGTCTTGAGAGTTCGAGCGAAACACTGTACTTTTTATTGATTTATTCAGACAAATTACATTTAGGATTAGCAAGTAAAATGCCCATCCATAATCTAATCTAGCTTTTAACGTGTTTAAAGTCTTAGTTTCATGAAACGTGCACCCTAAATTTGTCATCAATCAAAGTTAATGTGCATTTAGAATTTAACACAATGTTTTTGTCTCCATGGACACGAACATATGTTTTTTTTTAATTTGAAAAGCAGTATTAAACTAGTAAAGATCTTTTAAAACAGTCGTTTAGACGTTAAAAATTTTTACCTGCACGAAGGGAAATCAGACGAATAAAAATGCCCTCTTTTTAGAAAGCAGCATTAAATTTTTAATTATGTGTGCCCAGATTAAATTTATGTAACTGCGGGAAAGGATACGCTCGAAAAATATTTCTCTCATTCGTATTTCATTGTTTGAATTGCTATTTATGGACTAATAACAGCAAGGGACATAAATTATTTCTTTGCTGCAATAATTAGTGTTCGTACAGACGGCCAAATATTATTAACGTGCATGGCTAGAGACCAGCACTGTCAAATTTACGTAATTTAATGGCAAAAGTGCGCTGCAAAAAAAAGATACCAATTTGCAAAATTGTATTGCCAAGAGACAATGACCATTAAGCACTTTAATTAGAGGAACCAATTATTAAACTATGCTAAAAAACTTCGAATATATCTGAACATGTAAGATTTAGGGCTATTAAATTACTGAAAAGCTATCGCGTACAGATTCATTAAACTTCATTAAGCTCTGGGTTAAAATAATTGAGTATGTCATAAAAACGGACTTAACAGAGTGGAACGCAATTCTGTTCTTATTTTTCTACTGCGGATTTGAAGTTTATTTGGCATTTTTACATTAAAACGAGACTGATATTCATGAAGAAAACTGGAAGATCTATTTTCTTATAAAGTTGTTGATAAAACTTCTTTTTTCTTTCAGTAAGAGCCTTAAATCTATGATCCTTATTTTGTATTAGTTTATTCTTATTTTCTACTGCGGATCTATGATCTATATTTTGTATTCGTTTATTCTTATCTTTCAACAATAAATCTATGTTCCTTATTTTGTATTAAGTTTATTCTTATTTTTCTACAGCGGATCTATGATCCTTATTTTGTGTTAGTTTATTCTTACATTTCTACAATAAGTCTATGATCCTTATTTTGTATTAGTTTATTCTTATTTTTTTATTGCGGATTTGAAGTCTTTTGGCATTTTTACATTAAAACGAGACTGATACATATGAAGAAAACTGGAAGATCTATTTTTTGATAACGTTGTTGTTAAAGCTTTTTTTCTTTAAGTGAGAGCCTTAAATCTATGATACTTATTTTGCATTTGTTTTAAAAGCATTTCGTTTCTACTCGAAATGATTAAAAAAAACTGAGGGAAAGATTAATGCCATTTAATATTTCAAAAGTTAAAGTAAATTTAAAGTTTATCGATAGGAAAATCGCAAATAATATAGCTAACAAGCTTTCAATTTGACGTTTGAGATCGTTGAATGTTATTTCATTGTTACCACGACAATACTAGTGGCCTCTTCATTTAGGTCCCAGCTGTTGTTGTTGTTATCGCTGATCCCTGTCACCCAGCAGAGATAGATTAGGTGCATGATACCGCACACTCTCAAGATGTCAATGACCAACAATGGCCGCTCCAGAAGATCTTCCTTTTCAAGTCCCAAGCACATTAGGATATGAATTCGAAGTGGCTTAGCCTTTGGAACATTTGATACAAGACCAGGTCCATGTTGTTGTTGTTGCTGATCCCTGCCCAACAATGGCCGCTCCAGAAGATCTTCCTTTTCAAGTCCCAAGCACACTAGGATATGATCCGGAGTGGATGTGGCCCGGAGTGGCCTTTGGAACAGTTGGTTCAAGTTGGATACACTTTCTCCTTGCAGGTATAAGTCAATGTTCTGAGGTGGCCTCTACGAAAGCGGGTTATTGCAGTTTGATCCTGTCTGCTGCACCGGAGGGACAAAGAACAAACCATGGCGATGGTGCACGGGGGATGGGGGCGAATGCAGACTGTACAAAACAGTTATGTTTAGAATACAGTTCAGTATATGGCCCCCTCAAGTCCTGCAGGCTGCCTCATCGCGGCGAGGGGGTGCTCCTGGGCGGAATGGGTGAAGTACGTCGGGAGTGCATACTCCTGGTAGGGTCTCCCAAGGCGTGAAGGCCATTCCGTTATGCCCACTAAAGTCTGTGGGCGTAGGAGCTAAGTCAAACTTCTACCATTGATGCTCCGGTCTCCGAGGATAGCAGAAGCCGCCCTTTTTCCCTATCTATGAATACGACTCTAGGTCTATGGCTAAATCCCCAAACCTGTTCCTAAATGCTAGTTGTGACTATAAGACTTTAAGGCAAACTATTTGGAACTATTAAATAGTTCTTTTAAAGATCTTACAGAATATTATATTGAGAGACTCTTTGTATTTTATTAGGGATTCGGCTGGGAGTTCCAAATAAAATTTAATAAAAATCTGTCATCCATTAAATGCATTATCTTCGGTATAGAAGAAGCCTTCTAAAATCATTTCAGTAGCAATGTGTTCCTATCACTTTAAATACAGTAATGTGGCGTAAGGATCTACTGAGGGACTTATAGACGTGTATGTGGGGTAAAAGTAAAAAACCCAGCTACGTTTACCCAAAGAGATGATAATTTGGCCTCATTCTAGTGATTTAGAGCAGGAGAATAACCCTGATTGATCTTAATTACGACATAAACTGAAAAATATCCACCAATGGTGTTTTATTTTTACCATGTTTTTATTAACTTGCTTTCTTGTTTGTTTGTTTGTGTGTTTGTCCCTTACAAATCTTACAATCAATTTTTAACTAACTTTCCGACTAGCTAGACATTTGAAACTTTTAGAATAGCTCAGAACACGATGGCAATGTATTCCTTTAAAACTTTTAGCAACCTTTAAGCAGAATTAAATTAATTTTAAGTTAATTTCAGTTAATTCTGTTTTGTAAACTGGTGCAGCCATCTATCGGCGGGGACGGGAACGAAAAGTTAAACGCAAGTTAACTGCCAACTAACTTCCTTTTCTTTCAAGTTGATGGGATGATTCATCAAAAAATTTTTTTAAAAAGTATTTATTAATACATAGAATTGTCAAGTTTATATGATTCAACAGAAAATTTAAAAACATGGTATATAAAAAGTTCTTTTTATCTTGTAATTATTAAAGATATTTTTGCTAATATCGCAACCGAAGAAAACAAAGTTAAAGTGTTACTTCTTAGCGAACATAATCATGGTATATGATTTTTTTGCTTTGTTTCCGTTAATTATCGTTCGTAAAGATGTAAATGCGATCGGGTGCTCTTAGAAGGATGAGATAACTATATTGAATTTTTCCGCGCAAAGAAGGAAAGAAAGAAAGAATACGGTGTATTAATTTCTTTTCGCTACAAGAAATTATGCCAACGGAATATAAATTGAGAGAGCGTGAGAACAAGTATTTGTTATCGAAACCCCTTTCAATGATTTCCTTTGTAGGAGATTGATTTAATAATGGCTTTTGAAGGAATAACACTCTAATGGGAGGAAAAAAGTTTCCGCGAGATCATTAAAACTAAAATCGGAGACTGTGTCGTGACCGAGAGAAACTAACAGAAGGAAAGAGTTATTGTCCCTCCAAAATGAATATCACCTTTCAGCATTGATGTA